>CP139505.1:37149934-37340838 GCA_021014915.2 Artemisia tridentata subsp. tridentata
CTGACCAACACTCCTTTTGCTTTAATGTTGAGGATGATCCCAAAACATTTGATGAAGCAATGAAGTCCCAGGATGTTGCTTTCTGGATAGAAGCAATAAATGATGAAATAGATTCCATCATGGGCAACAACACTTGGGTGCTGGCTGATCTACCACCTGGTTGCAAACCTTTGGGTTGCAAATGGATTTTCAAAAAGAAAATGAAGGTAGATGGAACTGTTGAAAAGTTCAAGGCTAGACTAGTCATTCAAGGCTTTAAACAAAAGTCAGGGATAGACTATTTTGATACTTATGCCCCTGTGGCTCGTATCAGTACCATAAGATTGCTGATTGCCTTGGCATCTATTCACAATCTGATTATTCATCAGATGGATGTGAAGACAGCATTCTTGAATGGTGAATTGGATGAGGAGGTTTACATGAACCAACCTCAAGGCTTCATCATGCCTGGCAATGAAAACAAGGTGTGCAAACTGATTAAGTCCTTATATGGACTGAAGCAGGCACCTAAGCAATGGCATCAAAAATTTGATGAAGTGGTTTTGTCTAGTGGTTATTCACTTAACCAGTCTGGAGTCATCATTTGTCTATATGTTGATGACATGTTGATCTTTGGCACTGACCAAAATCAAGTTGACCTAACAAAGGAATTTTTGTCATCAAGGTTCTCCATGAAGGATATGGGGGAGGCTGATGTTATCCTTGGTATAAGGATTAAACATGAAAGTAACAAAATTTCTATCTCTCAGTCTCATTACATTGAGAAGGTGTTGAGGAAATTTAATTACTTTGATTGTACTCCAGTGAGTACTCCTATGGATACAAGTGAGAAGCTCATGCCTAATACTGGTAAGGCTGTATCTCAACTTGAGTATTCTAGGGTGATTGGCTGCTTAATGTATGCCATGACTTGTACAAGACCTGATATTGCATTTGCTGTGGGAAAATTGAGCAGGTATACTAGTAATCCTAGTGCTCATCATTGGCAAGCAATTCAGAGGGTACTGAAGTATTTGAAGAGAACTATTGATTATAGTCTTTCATATACTGGTTATCCTTCTGTATTAGAAGGGTACACTGATGCAAGTTGGATCAGTAACACTGAAGACAATTCGTCTACTAGTGGCTGGGTATTCGTACTTGGTGGAGGTGCAATTTCTTGGGCATCCAAGAAGCAAACTTGCATCACCAGCTCAACCATGGAATCTGAATTTGTGGCCTTAGCTGCTGTTGGTAAAGAAGCTGAATGGTTGAAAAACTTGCTTCTTGAGATTTCATTGTGGCCTAAACCTATAGCACCTATTTCTATCCGTTGTGATAGTGCTGCTACATTGGCAAAGGCTTATAGCCAAATGTACAATGGGAAGTCTAGACACTTAGGTGTCAGGCATAGCATGATTCGTGAGCTTATCATGAATGGGGTGGTATCTATAGAGTTTGTTAGATCTCAACATAACTTAGCTGATCACTTGACGAAGGGTTTGGCTAGAGACTTGGTTTTAAAGTCTGCTAAAGGGATGGGTTTAAGTCCAACTTAGTCACTGAATGCTAAGACACCCAACTCCCTCCTGAGGAAACTTTGGAGCTGAGTTCAATGTGGAAAGCTGAACATTTAGTGGACTGGAGCACATGTTTTATTTACATCCCAAGGTTGTGCTCAGAACCTGCTGAAAAGGAGGATGAAGTCTTTACTTCTCAATGGTTAATTTTCTTTGAAAAAGTGCTTAGCAGGAGCATGATTAAAAGATGAACCACCTATGTAAATGTTGAAGTTTTGCCGCTTCAGGAAGCTTTTGGACTTTTAGCTTTTACAACATTTATGAATTGGATATGGACACATGGCTTGTATAGTGTCAGGAGTATTTAAGTGTTTGAAAATGTATGTGTATTTTATCTTCAGGTATTCAAATGGGTTGAAGGGTTCAATTCTTAGAACACCCTGATTCTCGAATATTTGAACGTGTAATGTACTAAGATGAGAATTCAATCTTCAAGATATTTTCATTTATGCATATATTTTGTTTTGTGTTTTATTTTTCATGCAAAAGGAAGTGAACTAAATTTGGGGAGGATTGTTGGAAAATTTAGTGCACTTGAGGGATAAGTTCACACCTGGTAATGGGTTTGGAGGTACGGAGTGTACACCAATTAGGTCCCTGAACACCCTGACTCAATTAAGTGGTTTGTAGTTCAGTTGATAATGTAAATGATAATGCTACTGATGCAGTTCATTCATGCTGCTAGCATTATCATTCCTGCTGCTAGTGTATCAATTCTGCTGCTAGCTTTATTATTTCTGCTGCTAGCTTCATTGCTGCTGATGCAAAACAATTCTGCTGCTAGCATTGGTGATACTGCTGCTAGTACTCTGATGCTGCTGCTAGTACTTAGATACTGCTGCTGAACTATTAGTAATAGATTCTGCTGCTAGCACAATTTATTGTGCTGCTAGGCATGCGATTCTGCTGCTGGTTATAACCACTAACTCCTACTATTATGGAAACTATTATGATATAATTAATAGGCCGTTAAGTATACATAATTCCATGGGCTAGGGTTTGAGTAAACTCTATTATAAATAGAGGTCGTATCATAACTGCATGTAGATACAGAATACAAACCCTAAACACTTGAATACGTTCGGTTCTTGATTTGTGCCTAAAACAAGAACATCACTTGGTCTTATCCCATAGAGATATTCGTGTAACCCAGGCATAGGGTCGAATAGTTTCTATTGGAAAGTGATAACACGATTTCAAATAAATATCCGGTACCTTGATTGATTATCTTAACCCTGTTCTGGGAACACTACGACACTAATAAACCAACAGTAGAATCAATAGAGTAATAGTCCAGAGTAAGGCTGTTTTTATTCACTTAATAATGGAAAAGGACCACTTTCAAATAATTTAAAATTTAAAAGAATGCACCTCCAAACTAACCACATTGTGACACATTACTATTACTATCTTATCCCTCCCTAAATTAACCAAAGATTACCCATTCCTGCATCCGAGACTTCTGTATTCCCAAATTTTCTCAAACACAAGAACCTTCATCGTCATTAAATAATGTTAGCATTTAACTTTATTGAACCAAAGATCGTCGTCCTTCCTTTACTAGATCGTTTGATCCCCCATTTACGAGCATAACGGATTCATCATTTGACTCTGCAATATCAATGTTCTTGAAACCATTGACCGGTACGTCTTTATTGGTATTGATAATTTTTCGGCGTCGTTTCCCGCGGAAATCAGGGGCAATGAGTGGCTTCAGTTTTGTTTTTACTGGTTTCCTAGATTCATCTTCCATACCAATAGGAGATGCCACCATGGACTTGTGTCACACCCCAAAAATGGCGCAGCGGAATAACATTTACGGGGTATGACCTCATAGACAAGAACACAAGGTGTCACAACAGAGAAACACTACATGCATTACATACGGTAGATAATAGTCGCAAACTCCCACAACCGGGATAAGTACAATATCCAAGGTATACATAAGCCTCTAAGTTAAACAACGTCACTAGGGAATATCCAAATGCAACTCCATGAGATATAACCCGGGAGGGTCTTGTCTTAAGTCTTGCTAAGCCAGTCAACACTAAACTTTCTAAGCAGCTTCAATAACACCTGAAAATGGATACTCGAAAACGTCAACATAAAGTTGGTGAGCTCGTAGGTTTAGATGTTAAACCACGAAGCTGTGAATAATAGCGTAGGACAATAGTGAGCAAGATATAAAAATGTGAGCGCATAACAAAGATCACAAACTAGCAACAATTGAAATTCATACTACAAACACGCATAATCGATCCACACATAGACTGGGTGCACTTCCCAAAATAATATACTGGGTGCACTTCCCAAAATGATATACTGGGTGCACCTCCCAATATGATATACAAAATGCATCACAAAAACAAGTACGCACGTTCCAGCTAAGTCACACAATCTGAATTCACATAGTAAGGCACATATTGCAATCAAAACACACATATTGTCCAAAATTATGAAAACATTGTATCACAGCATGAAAACAGTTAAAATATCATTTGAGTACCATTTTCCCCCAAGGAAAACATAATGAAAAAGGGGCTACGAGAACTCACCTCAGTCCAGCTATGCAATATCACAATAGCTCAAAGGTAGGGTAGCACACGGCAACTAGGACGTCACAATACAACAGACTCGGCACAACCTAATAATATAAACTTGCCTTAACATCTGTTCCCAGAAAGTATAAATCTCCAAAAGTTAACTATTCCTAAGTATTTCCCATTTCGATTCCAAAATCTCCTTGTTATATCCATTTATTAGTGTTTGGTATCATCGTGTGTGCAGTGGTGACACAACATGGACTCAAGTGAACTCACGCCAAAACAAATGACCAAACATAAACGACTCACAAAACAAGATCAAGGTATAAGTCGATAATGAAATCAATACTACTTTAAATAGTATTTCTCGTTTTCCATGCCCTCGAAACATTTAATAACTCATATTAATAACTCATATGTCCAATATATTCTAATTATCCATGTTAATAACTCATATTAATATTCTAAACTTTCCATTTAAAAACTCATATTAATAACTCATATGTCCAATATATTCCAAGTTTATTACCAATTATTTTTGCTCAACCTTTCTTATATAATTTTAAGTCCGTTAAGTAATTATATCCGTCATCAATTATTTAATCTCATGTATATCCGACATGTTACCAATAATTTCACGTTAGTCCAATTTTTAGTATTACAATGCAAGTTATCATACTTTGATAAAATAACTAATATGCTTGGTATACTTTAAAAATATACATACTCTTATTCCTCATGGCTATTAAACAACACATACTTCTTTTAAAATGAACAGACCATACGCACCCTTTTTGCTAAGCCCACATTAACCAACAAACCCACTGTTTGTGACCCATGATATCAACCATTTAAACCTTTTAACATAATGCACATTCTTAGTTGTTATAACCATCTGTTTCCAAATATTATTAAAACAAGTTAAACATTCACTATAAATTAAATGGTCAAAAGTTAGTATTCAACAAATACTGATATGAGACGCCACATATGATAGCACATGTATCCGGTTGCTTCAGGCAAGTCAGCAAACACACCCCAGTATCTAATGGTCAAAATCTTACAACTAGCCAAAATTTTAAACTGATTATTTCAATGACCTTCAATTTAACTGATTAGTATAGCATGGACTTAAGTATTGGAGCTCAACACCACAAAACAAGTCGCGACAATGTATGCTTAAAACAAATAACTCGCACCCTTGCGGGTTGTGACTAACCGAGACACAAAACAACCATTTTCCATTATGGTTTCTTGAGAACCCGTGACCAACAAAATTAAACACAACAATAGCAACGACAAGATCAACTTCACTAATCTAATTCAACATTTAAAACTGAGGCTCAACCAAATACTAGTACATCCTAATCTAACTCGAACCGCGACTAACATCCGCAAAACAAGCACAAACGAATTAAAAAAAAATGAACAAATCGAACTCGAAACCCACACAGGTTTAACCCGACTCGTACCACCACTGAACCAAACGAACACTCGTTTAATCAAAGATTTACCACACGAAAATAAATCAAAATCGTTTTACCAAGTTTTTATGTCACGAATCATTTTGAACCAAATTTATATCCACGAAAATGATGAGAAATGTTTATACTGGTTTCAAACAAAAGCAAATATATCACTAGAGTTTAGATTAGTACCGAACGAGTGAGAGGAAAACGGAGACGGAGATAACGGAAAAGAGAGACGAGAGTGGTGGCGGTGATGACGTTGACGGCTGTGGTGGTGATGACAGCTCGCGAAACCAGCCCTTACAAACCCAAATCGAATCCCTTCTTCTTCAATCGTATTTCACGAACACACTCCAGAATCTTCAATCGGATGACGGCCGGAGATCAGATGCGATGCCGGAAAGTGAGAGGAGGGTGGTTAGGGCTTTTGAGTGGTGTGTATCTCATCCTGATGATTCGACTCGATTAAAAAGAGAGAAAAGAAATAGTGTTTGACCAACCTTTCTTTGATGGATTCTCGTGAAGGGTCGAATTCAGCCAAGGTCACCATCGGAATACATATCCTAAGTCTTCTCGTGAGGTCGTCTGGGAAGAAGAGACGCATAGAAAGAAGAAAAAGATAATAGCGACACAAGATGGGAATGGAGCAGGGAGATTCTGATAAAGCAGAAAAGTGCATATGTGTGGTTGAAAATTTATTTATTAGATTGATATGTTTGTTTTATTATTACTCGGTGCACCCCGTGTCCCATTGAGCTAACTTTTAAATGTGATCCCTCGGTTTGGTAAAACTACAAAATTATATTTCTGGAAACGTTTTTTTTTAATAAAACTGGTTTAGAATAAGGTCATTGACTCCGAACATTAATTATAAAATTTAAGTTATTTCTTCCGGGTGTCGGTATTGTTTTTCTGTTAAGATTGACTATAAATATGTCCATATTCATTTTAACACGTCAAAGTTCGTCATTTCTCATATTATTAAGTTCTATTGTGCCGACTCACGTTGTGCGGTCTAGCTCACAAACACACCTAAAAGTGAACACATAACCAAATAAACATATCATCACGAACTCAAGGTCGCGCAAGGACCTGGAAAATTTACGGTTGCTACATGTTTAACTTGGGTTTCTCGGGCTTACATTCAATGCTTACAGAATCCATTCTGTTAGCTTCTTCACCATTGCTAGAACTCGAGGCATTCTGAATATCATCACAGACATTATACTGAATGGAATCATTTTCAGTACTGCGCACCTGCAATGGATGTTTCTGTAAAACAATTATTATCTTCAACAGGTAAAGTAGCTTCTTCAATGGGAACCACACCACCATTGTCACAAACTTCATCGTCCCCTGAAGCAGAAGAACCTGTTTTTGTATCTACTGTATCTATGTCCATGGCACTGTCAGATGACTTAGGAGAATTCAAAAGAGGTGACAAATCCATGCCACATTCGCTAGTGGTATCAGCTGACTCAGCAGTCAACGTACAGTCGAGAGGTTGACTTACAACTAATGCCTTTTCTTGAGATGCGTTTGATTTTTTAAGTTCCTCTTTTTTAGAAGTTTCCACAACAGGGTTTATGCACGACCTTCTGGCAGAGACTCTGGAAAGAAACAAACATACAGATGTCGATTAGTTTAGCCAGCTAATATATATAACAGTGATAAATACAAAACCGTGTATGCAAAAAAACACAGTTTACATGCTCTTTGTGAGAAAACACGTACCTACTATACAGAAGCATATAGGCTCCCTGTGAGAGCACATCATCCAATTCAACTAAATCCACCTGCAAGAAATTGTAAGCTTTGAAACTAGTGTAAAGCCAACTGAATGCTTGTACATTGAATTAAAGTACAGAAGTTGGGTGATCATTAGGTAGCATTTGGTTTGCACCAAGTAGTCACAGGTGTGGGTTTGAGAGGTGAGGTGAATGGGAATGGGTTCATAAACCCCATTAGGTGGGTATGATGTATGCCTAATTTTACGGGTAAGAAACACAATTTTTCAAACCCATACATATCCAAACACTATCAAACCAAATACACCCTCAGTATTGCAGAAAAAACCATCAAGAAATGCAAGGGTTCAAGAAAAGCCCTACTTTTCCCATAATCATATGCCTCTTATGATAATTCATTATGCGAGTAGACACTATCGGTATAAACAGATAAGATAAGTCTAACAGTTGATTTCTATACTAAGTTATGTTTAGCGAATTTGAACCATTTGTGGTGTTGTAGCATATTTTGTGATGTTGTAGCATGGTTGTGGTCGTAACACAGGTTGGGTTATTGTATATTTGTTTTCGGAAAAAATCTAGAAATTACCCATTTTGCTGCAATATGCTGCAAAATGGGTCAGACATTTTTGGCGGGGACATGTCCCCACCAAAAAGGTTCAACCAGTTTTATATTGTTGAGCCTTTTAGCGGGGAGATGTCCCCTCCAAAAGAGTCAGTTAATTAACTTAATCAATTTATTAGTGGCTTTTTGGACTAATTACGAACGCTTTTGGCGGGGACATATCCCCGCCAAAAGTTTTGCCATGCTCGACATTGTTTGACCAGACCAAAGGCTGCGGGTCCCACGTGTCCCCGCGAAAAGTCAAAAACGTCCCTGCGAAAAGCTTCAGCGAGAAGGAGTTAGCGGGGACTTTTCAGCGGGGACTTGTCCCGTTGAAAGTTATTGGCGGCGACTTGTCCTCGCCGAAAGCCTCATAAAGTCCCCTCGAAAAGCATTGAATTTTGTAGTGTACTCTTAAGTAGAGCAGATGAAGATTGACGAAGGCTCCGAGATATAGGCTTCGAAGATAGGCTCCAAAGCGGACTCAGAGGCTCCCTCCACGCTAGGCAAAAACTGGAACATGGGTTTGGCCCATATTTACTTAGTCCGGGCTTTAAGATGCAATCTTGTGTTGGAAATTTAGTTCAATTGAGGGATATAATCATACTTGGAAATGGGTTTGGAAGTACGGAGTGTACAACTATTAAGTCTCTGATTACCCTGACTCTAATAGTTGTTTTAAGTTTCTGATGTACTCATCAGGGAGTAACTCATCAGAAGGTTCAATCCTTCAGCGAGTTACTACTGGTAGTACTAATGTTACTACTGTTGGCAGAGTTACTACTGCTAGTACTAATCTTACTATTGTTGGCAGAGTTACTACTGCTAGTACTAATGTTACTACTGCCAGTTCAGAGTTACTACTGTTGGCATAAGTTAGTACTGCTGGGCAGTTTCAAACTTGTAATTAAGACCATATTGACCTGGTCTTGTAACCACTATAGCTATAATGGAAGAACATTATGAGGAGATTAATTGGCTGATTAATTCTCATAATTCCTTTGACTAAGAGTAAATCTATCATATGAATAGGATACACATCTGCATGGAAAAACACACGAAACATAAACACTTGAAAGCAAACAGGTTCTTGATTTGTGCCTAAAACAAGAACACCACTTGGTCTTATCCCATAGAGATATGCGTGTAACCCAAGCATAGGGTCGAATAGTTTCTATTGGAAAGTGATAACACGATTTCAAGTGATATCCGGTACTCATTGATTATCTATACCCAACTGGGAACACACCGACAAGAAACCAACAATCAATAGAAACTATTTAGTGATAATCAGTGGCTGCTGCTATGAGGCAAATGGCAGCTAACTTTTCCAAACTAGAAAAGTTTGAAGGTGTCGATTTCAGAAGATGGCAAAAGAAGATGCACTTCTTGTTGTCAAGCATGAGTGTGGTGTATGTGTTGAGCACACCTATTCCTGATGATGGGGATGATGCCACTGTGGAAGACATAAGGAAAATGAGCAAGTGGGAGAATGACGACTACATTTGCAGAGGTCTAATCCTCAATGGTGTGTCTGATTCTTTATTTGATATTTATCAAAATGTTGAATCTGCTAAAGAACTATAGGATTCCTTGGAAGCCAAATATATGGCTGAGGATGCATCAAGTAAGAAGTTCCTTGTAAGTAATTTTAAGAACTACAAAATGGTCGATTCTAGACCTGTCATGGAACAATACAATGAACTTCTTAGTATACTTGGTAGATTCACACAACACAAAATGAACATGGATGAGACTAAGAGAAGGTTGGTTGATGTTGTTGGTGAGTGTTTAGATGAAGAGTTGGAGTCATGGGTTCGATGTATAAGAGTTTCCTAGTTAGTTGGGCTAAATGGAAGGGTCTCATGTGTTGATTCGAAGACGTGGTCTTGTGAGCTTCGAAGAACAAAACAAGATAAGCAGGCTGGGGTTCGTGTGTTTAGGCATAACAAAAATCATAGAAGGGTCTCATGTGTTGATTTTATTGGTGATTCGGTTTTGGAAGAAAAATACAAGAAAGATTAGAACTGATCTCTTGTCAAAAGGAAAAGATAGGTGGGAAGAGTTTGTGGCTGCATGAAAGTGGTGGTGTGAAATTAGGGTAAGTTATGGGAGTGAAATTAGGGAAGTGTTGTTATACGGGTGGATTTGGGTTTTAGTTATTGGACTTGAGCTAAATTTCACTAGACACACCCTTGGCTGCAATTCGTTGGACTCACCATAGTTGGAACAAATTTTAGCTAAATTTCACTAGAAAATCCCGGCGACATGTCATTGGTACAAAACAGGCGGGAAAAAATCCCGCCCAATTATTCGCTATTATTCACAAGTGGGGCAAGACAAAAATTGGTGTAAGTAAGTCCCGACGACATGTCTTCGGGACAATAACACTAATGACAAAATAAATTCTAATCAAACGCTAATCAAAAGCTAATTACAATAATTTTTTTAGTTTATATGTTACCGACGACATGTCGTCAGTAACATCTTGGCGGGGCAAATTCCCGCCCAATTTTTCACTATTATTGGAGAAGTCAAATTTGACCATTATGGTCTCGACGACATGTCGTCGGGATTTTAATATCTAAAAAATTCAACGCATCTCGGTCAAGCGTTTTTTTGTCCTTTAGTGTAAAATGCCGACGACAATTGTCGTCGGTATTTTACTCGTCGCCCGTTCTCCTAATTCTTGTAGTGTGATGAAAAGAACAAACTATAGAAAGATAGGAAATTACCCTTCACATTTTCAAATTTGTCTAATAATTTATACAAGAGATGCAACATCACCATGGATTTCAACAGTCATGTCCATCATATTTTCAAAGTTATTTGAGACATTATTGCAGTTAGTACATTTTCAAACTACACGCAGGCCGTTAACAGAACTAATGATGCGTTAGTTGGAGTAACAAAATAAGAATAGATCACTCGCAATGGCAATCATGAAGCAGTTATACAAAGGTTGATATAAATAAAGCAATGATCAGTGCCTTCTAGAAGTACACTTTCATGCAGAAGACTATAGAGAGAGAGGAAGATTTCAGAAGCTGACCCAATCATGTGTTTGACAAATCCTAGTTAAACAAAGTAAGATCATCCACTTGCTTGCCATTAGACTCAAAGATGATAAGTAATTGATTTACTTCCTGTTATGTAGTAAAGTACTCTCATCTGTCCAAAATAAATGTAAAAATGAGACATTTTTTTTTCAAAAACTAATTACTATCTGATAAAATTGTTCTACACTAAGGTAGTTCTTCGCTGCAGATTTAGCATCGGTGCAGAATATAGTACGTAGAAGAGTTTCAGGCTACGTCATTTTTCCAGAGAACTAAGTTTTTTCATTGATGCAATCATCTTCTTGCTTTTATTTGCTTAATGAAATTCATCCAAAACTGACCACTATGCATTAGAAATAGAATGAATGTCAAATATCAATCTTATACTTTTCTAATGCAAGTTGATGAATATTTTGCAATTTCAATGGTTAGTGTTTTATTCTCATAAACATGTCAAAGGCATAAACAATATAATTAACTCAACGTGTACATACCAACTACTGAGTACTACGTAGTACATAGTGGTTAACCATCAATACATTCCAACCAAAGAAAACAATATGAATTCCAGTAATTTAAATTAAAAAAATGTCGATGCCTACTATAAAACAAGCATGTGATCAACCCATTTAAGCACCACAAAAACAAATCTTAGTCTTGTAAAAGAAGAGTGTCTCTTGATATGGGAAACAATGGGGTGCTGAGGCATTGGCCTCAACTTGTGTATGCTTTTTCTTTCTTCTTATTAGCCGCTATTGTCATTGCTGATAAATCATATGGTTATAATTCTCCAAAGCCTAATGGCTGGAAATTGCCAAAGGTGAAGCATACCTTGCCAAAATCACCTTACATCTACAAGTCACCGCCACCACCGGTGAAACACAAATTGCCGTATGTTAAACCATATCTTCATAAATCTCCTCCACATTCCTACGTCTACAAGTCTC
The DNA here is from genome assembly GCA_021014915.2 of Artemisia tridentata subsp. tridentata. Lineage (NCBI taxonomy): Eukaryota > Viridiplantae > Streptophyta > Magnoliopsida > Asterales > Asteraceae > Artemisia > Artemisia tridentata. The sequence continues at coordinate 37,161,864 of CP139505.1, forward strand.
CGCCGCCACCAGTGAAACACCAATTGCCATATGGTAAACCATATCATCATAAATCACCTCCTCACTCTTACGTCTACAAGTCTCCAAAACCGCAACTGAAACACAAATATCCGTATGTAAAGCCATATCTTCATAAATCTCCTCATCATTCTTACATTTACAAGTCTCCTCCACCACCTAAGTATGCTTACAAGTCTCCACCACCACCGTCACATTACGCTTACAAGTCTCCACCAGCACCTAAGTATGCTTACAAGTCTCCACCACCACCGTCACATTACGCTTACAAGTCTCCACCACCACCGTCACATTATGCTTACAAGTCTCCACCACCACCTAAGTATGCTTACAAGTCTCCACCACCACCGTCACATTACGCTTACAAATCTCCACCACCACCTCCGTATGCTTACAAGTCTCCACCACCACCGTCACATTACTCTTACAAATCTCCACCACCACCTCCGTATGTTTATAAGTCTCCACCACCACCGTCACATTACGTTTACAAGTCTCCACCACCACCTCCGTATGTTTACAAGTCTCCACCACCGCCGTCACACTATGCTTACAAGTCTCCACCACCACCTCCATATGTTTACAAGTCTCCACCACCGCCGTCACACTATGTTTACAAGTCTCCACCACCACCTCCGTATGTATATAAGTCTCCACCACCGCCATCACACTATGTTTACAAGTCTCCACCACCACCTCCTTATGTTTACAAGTCTCCCCCACCGCCATCACCATATGTTTACAAGTCTCCTCCACCACCTCCGTATGTTTACAAGTCGCCTCCACCACCCTCACAATACATTTACAAGTCTCCACCGCCACCTCCATACGTTTACAAGTCTCCACCACCACCATCGCCTTCTCCCCCGCCTCCATATGTTTACAAGTCGCCACCTCCACCATCGCCTTCTCCTCCACCTCCATACGTTTACAAGTCTCCACCACCACCATCACCTTCCCCACCACCCCCATATATTTACAACTCTCCCCCTCCACCAAAACATTATTAAAGCACAAGCTTTTTCAACATAACAGAATAAGGCAAGGTTGACTTGTTACATCATCCTACAGTTTCCTTGACGCTTTCCAATACAAACTTTTTTTTTTCTCTCATTTTTAACAAGTGTTCCCTTATGTTAAATAAGGCCTCAATGTGCAATGAGCTTGATTCATGTATGTTGTACTAATCATTTATAACATGTGATTCTTTCTTTTTATTTTTGTGAATTTTTAAAGTAATCTGTTTTCTTCCTTGCATAATATCACTATTTATAATGCGACGCTTCTTTCTATTTAGAATCCGATTTCTAAAGAAAACTTATGATGATGAGCGTACTAGACATTAAACTAATTAGCATTGTTAGATATACTTTATCCAACCTGTAGCAAAAAATACGCGGAAAACAGAGTCTCGCTTCAACTGCCAAGCTTTTTTAACAGAGTTTATTGCATAAGTTTTGAAAGTAGCCAATGGAGAGTATGCCAGATTACACGATTGCTAGAGGGGGACCATGACTCTTAAACATTTTAAGGCTTTCCACATCATTCACTTAACTAACTAAACATATATATTGATTTGACGCTATTAATTTTGCTGTAGAATAGAACCCACATACCACAACCAACTGGTCGCGGCATGACCAAAAAATTGATACCAAAAGGCCTGAAATAGTTGAAAAAGTGGCACATATTTGACATATAGAAAATTTTCAAAAGCACTTTGATTTCATATACATTACATACGATGCTTCGAGATGTTATACATCAAAAAGAAGGATGGATTGCATTATTTTCCAATCTGATCAAAATTATTCACATTGACCGGATCGATTATCAAGAGGTAGAATCAATAGAGTAATAGTCCAGAGTAAGGCTGTTTTTATTCACTTAATAATGGAAAAGGACCACTTTCAAATAATTTAAATTTAAAAGAATGCACCTCCAAACTAACCACATTGTGACACATTACTATTACTATCTTATCCCCCCTAAATTAACCAAAGATTACCCATTCCTGCATCCGAGACTTCTATATTCCCAAATTTTCTCAAACACTGGAACCTTCATCGTCATTAAATAATGTTAGCATTTAACTTTATTGAACCAAAGATCGCCGTCCTTCCTTTCCTATATCGTTTGATCCCCCATTTACGAGCATCACAGATTCATCATTTGACTCTGCAATATCAATGTTCTTGAAACCATTGACCGGTACGTCTTTCTTGGTATTGATAATTTTCCGGGGTCGTTTCCCGCGGAAACCAAGGGCAATGAGTGGCTTCAGTTTTGTTTTTATTGTTTTCCTGGATTCATCTTCCATACCAATAGGAGATGCCACCGTGGACTTGGGTTTCTCGGGCTTACATTCAATGCTTACAGAATCCATTCTGTTAGCTTCTTCACCATTGCTAGAACTCGAGGCGTTCTGAATATCATCACAGACATTATTCTGAATGGAATCATTTACAGTACTGCACACCTGCAATGGCGGTTCCGTATGTTCCCGAGTAGATGTTTCTGTAAAACAATTATTATCTTCAACAGGCAAAGTAGCTTCTTCAATGGGAACCACACCACCATTGTCACAAACTTCATCGTCCCCTGAAGCAGAAGAACCTGTTTTTGTATCTACTGTATCTATGTCCATGGCACTGTCAGATGACTTAGGAGAAGTCAAAACAGGTGACAAATCCATGCCACATTCGCTAGTGGTATCAGCTGACTCAGCAGTCAACGTACAGTCGAGAGGTTGACTTACAACTAACGCCTTTTCTTGAGATGCGTTTGATTTTTTAAGTTCCTCTTTTTTAGAAGTTTCCACAACAGGGTTTAAGCACGACCTTCTGGCAGAGACTCTGGAAAGAAACAAACATGCAGATGTCGATTAGTTTAGCCAGCTAATATATATAACGGTGATAACTACAAAACCGTGTATGCAAAAAACACGGTTTACATGCTCTTTGTGAGAAAACACGTACCTACTATACAGAAGCATATAGGCTCCCTGTGAGAGCACTTCATCCAATTCAACTGAATCCACCTGCAAGAAATTGTGAGCTTAGAAACTAGTGTAAAGCCAACTGAATGCTTGTACATTGAATTAAAGTACAGAAGTTGGGTGATCATTAGGTAGCATTTGGTTTGCACCAAGTAGTCACAGGTGTGGGTTTGAGAGGTGAGGTGAATGGGCATGGGTTCATAAACCCCATTAGGTGGGTATGATGTACGCCTAATTTTACGGGTAAGAAACACAATTTTTCAAACCCATACATATCCAAACACTATCAAACCAAATACACCCTCAGTATTGCAGAAAAAACCATCAAGAAATGCAAGGGTTCAAAAAAAGCCCTACTTTTCCCATAATCAGATGCCTCTTATGATAATTCATATATATGCGAGTAGACACTATCGGTATAAACAGCTAAGATAAGTCTAACAGTTGATTTCCATACTAAGTTATGTTTAGCGAATTTGAACCATTTGTGGTGTTGTAGCATATTTTGTGATGTTGTAGCATGGTTGTGGTCGTAACACAGGTTGGGTTATTGTAGATTTTTTTTCGGAAAAAATCCAGAAATTACCCATTTTGCTGCAATATGCTGAAAATTGGGTCAGACACTTTTGGCGGGGACATGTCCCCACCAAAAAGGTTCAACCAGTTTTATATTGTTGAGCCTTTTAGCGGGGAGATGTCCCCGCCAAAAGAGTCAGTTAATTAAATTAATCAATTTATTAGTGGCTTTTTGGACTAATTACGAACGCTTTTGGCGGGGACATGTCCCCGCCAAAAGTTTTGCCACGCTGGACATTGTTTGACCAGACCAAAGGCTGCGGGTCCCACGTGTCCCCGCGAAAAGTCAAAAACGTCCCCCCGAAAGGCTTCAGTGAGAAGGAGTTATCGGGGACTTTTCCGCGGGGACTTGTCCTCGCTGAAAGTTATTGGCGGCGACTTGTCCCCGCTGAAAGCCTCATAAAGTCCCCTCGAAAAGCATCGAATGTTGTAGTGTACTCTTAAGTAGAGCAGATGAAGATTGACGAAGGCTCCGAGATATAGGCTCCAAAGCGGACTCAGAGGCTCCCTCCACGCTGGACAAAAACTGGAACATGGCTTTGGCCCATATTTACTTAATCCGGGCTTTAAGATGCAATCTTGTGTTGGAAATTTAGTTCAATTGAGGGATATAATCATACTTGGAAATGGGTTTGGAAGTACGGAGTGTACACCTATTAAGTTCCTGATTACCCTGACTCTAATAGTTGTTTTAAGTTTCTGATGTACTCATCAGGTAGTAACTCATCAGAAGGTTCAATCCTTCAGCGAGTTACTACTGCTAGTGCTAATGTTACTACTGTTGGCAGAGTTACTACTGCTAGTACTAATGTTACTACTGTTGGCAGAGTTACTACTGCTAGTACTAATGTTACTACTGCCAGTGCAAAGTAACTACTGTTGGCATAAGTTAGTACTGCTGGGCAGTTTCAAACTTGTAATTAAGACCATATTGACCTGGTCTTGTAACCACTATAGCTATAATGGAAGAACATTATGAGGAGATTAATTGGTTGATTAATTCTCATAATTCCTTTGACTAAGAGTAAATCTATCATATGAATAGGATACACATCTGCATGGAAAAACACACGAAACATAAACACTTGAAAGCAAACAGGTTCTTGATTTGTGCCTAAAACAAGAACACCACTTGGTCTTATCCCATAGAGATATGCGTGTAACCCAAGCATAGGGTCGAATAGTTTCTATTGGAAAGTGATAACACAATTTCAAGTGATATCCGGTACTCATTGATTATCTATACCCAACTGGGAACTCACCGACAAGAAACCAACAATCAATAGAAACTATTTAGTGATAATCAGTGGCTGCTGCTATGAGGCAAATGGCAGCTAACTTTTCCAAACTAGAAAAGTTTGAAGGTGTCGCTTTTAGAAGATGGCAAAAGAAGATGCACTTCTTGTTGTCAAGCATGAGTGTGGTGTATGTGTTGAGCACACCTATTCCTGATGATGGGGATGATGCCACTGCAGAAGGCATAAGGAAAATGAGCAAGTGGGAGAATAAAGACTACATTTGCAGAGGTCTAATCCCCAATGGTGTGTCTCATTCTTTATTTGATATTTATCAAAATGTTGAATCTGCTAAAGAACTATAGGATTCCTTGGAAGCCAAATATGTGGTTGAGGATGCATCAAGTAAGAAGTTCCTTGTAAGTAATTTTAAAAACTACAAAATGGTCGATTCTAGACATGTCAAGGAACAATACAATGAACTTCTTAGTATACTTGGTAGATTCACACAACACAAAATGAACATGGATGAGACTAAGGAAAGGTTGGTTGATGTTGTTGGTGAGTGTTTAGATGAAGAGTTGGAGTCATGGATTCGCTGTATAAGAGTTTCCTAGTTAGTTGGGCTAAATGGAAGGGTCTCATGTGTTGATTCGAAGCCGTGGTCTTGTGAGCTTCGAAGAACAAAACAAGATAAGCAGGTTGGGGTTCGTGTGTTTAAGCATAACAAAAATCATAGAAGGGTCTCATGTGTTAATTTTATTGGTGATTCGGTTTTAGAAGAAAAATACCAAAAAGATTAGAACTGATCTCTTGTCAAAAAAGAAAAGATAGGTGGGAAGAGTTTGTGGCTGCGTGAAAGTGGTGGTGTGAAATTAGGGTAAGTTATGGGAGTGAAATTAGGGAAGTGTTGTTATACGGGTGGATTTGGGTTTTAGTTATTGGGCTTGAGTTAAATTTCACTGGACACACCCTGGGCTGCAATTCGTTGAACTCACAATAGTTGGAGCAAATTTGAGCTAAATTTCACTAGAAAATACCGGCGACATGTCTTCGGTATAAAACAGGCGGGGAAAAATCCCGCCCAATTTTTCACTATTATTCACAAGCGGAGAAGTCAAATTTGACCATTATGGTCTCGACGACATGTCGTCGGGATTTTAACATCTAAAAAATTCAACGCATTCTTGGCTCGGCCCAGCGTTTTTTTTTGTCCTTTAGTGTAAAATGCCGACGACAATTGTCGTCGGTATTTTACTCGTCGCCCGTTCTCCTGATTCTTGTAGTGTGATGAAAAGAACAAACTATAGAAAGATAGGAAATTACCCTTCACATTTTCAAATATGTCTAATAATTATACAAGAGATGCAACATCACCATGGATTTCAACAGTCATGTCCATCATATTTTCAAAGTTATTTGAGACATTATTGCAGTTAGTACATTTTCAAACTACACGCAGGCCGTTAACATAACTAATGATGCGTTAGTTGGAGTAACAAAATAAGAATAGATCACTCGCAATGGCAATCATGAAGCAGTTATACAAAGGTTGATATAAATAAAGCAATGATCAGTGCCTACTAGAAGTACACTTTCATGCAGAAGACTATAGAGAGAGAGGAAGATTTCAGAAGCTGACCCAATCATGTGTTTGACAAATCATAGTTAAACAAAGTAAGATCATCCACTTGCTTGCCATTAGACTCAAAGATGATAAGTACATGATTTACTTCCTGTTAATTTGCTTTACAAGTCGATCTATGTCACACTTGAGAAACAAAACATACATTGAACTACCATACTCAAACAATGATATTATACGCAAAATTAGTAATGCTAGGCGTAGAAAACCAGATCTCAGCCGATCTTTCTATGTAGTAAAGTACTCTCATCAGTCCAAAATAAATGTAAGAATAAGACATTTTTTTTTCAAAAACTAATTACTATCTGATAAAATTGTTCTACACTAAGGTAGTTCTTCGCTGCAGATTTAGCATCGGTGCAGAATATAGTACGTAGAAGAGTTTCAGGCTACGTCATTTTTCCGGAGAACTAAGTTTTTTCATTGATGCAATCATCTTCTTGCTTTTATTTGCTTAATGACATTCATCCAAAACTGACCACTATGCATTAGAAATAGAATGAATGTCAAATATCAATCTTATACTTTTCTAATGCAAGTTGATGAATATTTTGCAATTTCAATGGTTAGTGTTTTATTCTCATAAACATGTCAAAGGCATAAACAATATAATTAACTCAACGTGTACATACCAACTACTGAGTACGTAGTACATAGTGGTTAACCATCAATCCATTCCAACCAAAGAAAACAATATGAATTCCAGTAATTTAAATTAAAAAAATGTGGATGCCTACTATAAAACAAGCATGTGATCAACCCATTTAAGCACCACAAAAACAAATCTTAGTCTTGTAAAAGAAGAGTGTCTCTTGATATGGGAAACAATGGGGTGCTGAGGCATTGGCCTCAACTTGTGTATGCTTTTTCTTTCTTCTTATTAGCCGCTATTGTCATTGCTGATAAATCATATGGTTATAATTCTCCAAAGCCTAATGGCTGGAAATTGCCAAAGGTGAAGCATACCTTGCCAAAATCACCTTACATCTACAAGTCACCGCCACCACCGGTGAAACACAAATTGCCGTATGTTAAACCATATCTTCATAAATCTCCTCCACATTCCTACGTCTACAAGTCTCCGCCGCCACCAGTGAAACACCAATTGCCATATGGTAAACCATATCATCATAAATCTCCTCCTCACTCTTACGTCTACAAGTCTCCAAAACCGCAACTGAAACACAAATATCCGTATGTAAAGCCATATCTTCATAAATCACCTCATCATTCTTACATTTACAAGTCTCCTCCACCACCTAAGTATGCTTACAAGTCTCCACCACCACCGTCACATTACGCTTACAAGTCTCCACCACCACCTAAGTATGCTTACAAGTCTCCACCACCACCGTCACATTACGCTTACAAGTCTCCACCACCACCTAAGTATGCTTACAAGTCTCCACCAACACCATCACATTACGCTTACAAATCTCCACCACCACCTCCGTATGCTTACAAGTCTCCACCACCACCGTCACATTACTCTTACAAATCTCCACCACCACCTCCGTATGTTTATAAGTCTCCACCACCACCGTCACATTACGTTTACAAGTCTCCACCACCACCTCCGTATGTTTACAAGTCTCCACCACCGCCGTCACACTATGCTTACAAGTCTCCACCACCACCTCCATATGTTTACAAGTCTCCACCACCGCCGTCACACTATGTTTACAAGTCTCCACCACCACCTCCGTATGTATATAAGTCTCCACCACCGCCATCACACTATGTTTACAAGTCTCCACCACCACCTCCTTATGTTTACAAGTCTCCCCCACCGCCATCACCATATGTTTACAAGTCTCCTCCACCACCTCCATATGTTTACAAGTCGCCTCCACCACCCTCACAATACATTTACAAGTCTCCACCGCCACCTCCATACGTTTACAAGTCTCCACCACCACCATCACCTTCTCCCCCGCCTCCATATGTTTACAAGTCGCCACCTCCACCATCGCCTTCTCCTCCACCTCCATACGTTTACAAGTCTCCACCACCACCATCACCTTCCCCACCACCCCCATATATTTACAACTCTCCCCCTCCACCAAAACATTATTAAAGCACAAGCTTTTTCAACATAACAGAATAAGGCAAGGTTGACTTATTACATCATCCTACAGTTTCCTTGACGCTTTCCAATACAAACTTTTTTTTTTCTCTCATTTTTAACAAGTGTTCCCTTATGTTAAATAAGGCCTCAATGTGCAATGAGCTTGATTCATGTATGTTGTACTAATCATTTATAACATGTGATTCTTTCTTTTTATTTTTGTGAATTTTTAAAGTAATCTGTGTACTTCCTTGCATAATATCACTATTTATAATGCGACGCTTCTTTCTATTTAGAATCCGATTTCTAAAGAAAACTTATGATGATGAGCGTACTTGACAGTAAACGAATTAGAATTGTTAGATATACTTTATCCAACCTGTAGCAAAAAATACGCGGAAAACAGAGTCTCGCTTCAACTGCCAAGCTTTTTTAACAGAGTTTATTGCATAAGTTTTGAAAGTAGCCAATGGAGAGTATGCCAGATTACGCGATTGCTAGAGGGGGACCATGACTCTTAAACATTTTAAGGCTTTCCAAATCATTCACTTAACTAACTAAACATATATATTGATTTGACGCTATTAATTTTGCTGTAGAATAGAACCCACATACCACAACCAACTGGTCGCGGCATGACCAAAAAATTGATACCAAAAGGCCTGAAATAGTTGAAAAAGTGGCACATATTTGACATATAGAAAATTTTCAAAAGCACTTTGATTTCATATACATTACATACGATGCTTCGAGATGTTATACATCAAAAAGAAGGATGGATTGCATTATTTTCCAATCTGATCAAAATTATTCACATTGACCGGATCGATTATCAAGAGGTAGAATCAATAGAGTAATAGTCCAGAGTAAGGCTGTTTTTATTCACTTAATAATGGAAAAGGACCACTTTCAAATAATTTAAATTTAAAAGAATGCACCTCCAAACTAACCACATTGTGACACATTACTATTACTATCTTATCCCCCCTAAATTAACCAAAGATTACCCATTCCTGCATCCGAGACTTCTATATTCCCAAATTTTCTCAAACACTGGAACCTTCATCGTCATTAAATAATGTTAGCATTTAACCTTATTGATGTTGGAATATGTGAATCATAATAATACTATAAACACATAAACACAAAGATCACGCAGCGGAATGGATCTACAATAACATATAATTAATTAACATAAATTTAAATAGACGCGTACCTTTTCGATTCCTAGCAAGAACAAGGAATCACGTGCTCCAAGAACAATATAAACCCTAATAGGGTTTTAGGATGGATCGACAAGGGTAAGTAACACTTCCAAGATCACAAGCTAAAGTAAGCTTGTCACTCGTTCCTGTACACACGTATTACTAGCGTTTCAATGTGAAAAGCTAGGTTCTTGATTCACAATAGATTAACCAAACACTTTGTAATGCTCAAGGTTACTCGCAAATCCCTTTCTAGGGTTTCGCTTGTCGACCATGAACAAGAGAGGAGAAGAGAAGAAGTTTGGCCTTCTATTGAAATCAAGTGTACTAAGAGATGAATACATAGGGATGTATTTATAGCCTTAGGGTTGAGATCAAGTTTTCAATGGTTTCCGATGTGGGATTCCATTGTTTTGCCATAAATTTCTTCATATCCCATTAAGTGTTTATTTGTGAAATTAATAATTAATCATAACTAAGTATATTAATTATTAATACATTGAAACTCATACGTAATGTGTGCAATCCCGAAGTCTCGGGTTCGAAACCGGACATACGTATATTAATATTTATACACAAAACCTAACAGCTCCCACTTGGATAAACATTAATATAGTAATGACATGGGTCAGCCTAGCTTTACCTTCCCAATGCCCCCAGCTCGATCCGAGTTGTGGTTCTCCTGGAAAAAAACCACGTGATGAAATTAATCATCATACTTATCCTTTTGTTACTAATACCGCGTTAATTTGGATATGGATCTTTGTCATTCCATAATTAACTATTATGTTTCTCGTTGTTTATGATTGATCAAGATTACCAAATCATCTGAACGTCTTCCAGATAGACTTTGGGTATGGCCATACAAACATCTTGTCAACCCTACGAGGGGCCCAGCAGTATTATACTTCAAAACAAATTTGAAGGAACAAATCCTTTATTGACTACGAGCATAACCCTTGAATTTCACATCATTTTCCGAAAATTGCCCTTATAACTACCTTTTACGGTTAGCGTTAGACCATCTTACAGAAAATGAGCTACATTCTCGACAGTCACCTGGTATCTCAAGTCTGAGGATAAATATTCATGATATACTTGATGACGACGATCCATAAAGTATAATCATGTGGTTAGGATAAGTCCTATATTCAATTTATCCAATATTGAATATCATGTGATATTGGTGTCTCAACCTTACAGTACATTCTACCAATCCTCACATTTGTCTTAGTTCAATAATATTCCCATATTATTAATCGACAACGGACTATTTAGAATAACATAAGTTATTCACGGATTTAAACATGCAAATATAGGATACAATATTAAAAATGAGAATAAACGTTATCCGCACTTTATTTCATTAAAATAATATTGCTTAATATCCCTTATCCAAATACTAACTAGATCAATGCATGACAATACTCATTAATGAATTATGCCACAAGTCATGTTCTACATACTTGTTGACAAGGCATAAATCAACTAATGTTGATCTATCGGAATTTTGAGAATACTTATTTCAATAATGAAATACTTGTATGTGTGCATTCATCTATCTAGATATTGCCACATACTTCATAAAATGCGTGACATCCTCATGCACGAATTTATGACAATTAAACTACCAAACCTTGTAGTTAAAGTATTCTAATTCTTTATGTATAATGCAACTATGCTCATTTTGAGCATAACTAGTACACATGGTCTCCTTATAAGGATGAGCTCCCACCATGACTAGTATTGAGTGTCATCTCAATCTTACTAGCATCATTGTATCCAACAACAATATGCTCTTTTAAAAGTTCCGTAAACTTTAATATCCATCGTGTAATGTTTTGATATCTTCAAATCCTTCAAGATTTGAGCACAATATCAATCAAGCAATAACTTGCCATATGGTTCATATTTAGAATCTTGGAGTAAATCCAGGCTAAGGATGTAAATTCTAAAACATATCCATTACACTTAGTTATCTAATAATTTATAATTAGATACTAATGTTGTCAATCATCTTGCATCCAAGCATGATACAACAAGCAACATGATGTACATGAATAATCATTTCGTCAGCCTTAGATTTATTCACGTCATATCTTTTTCAAGATATGTTTCTATCTAGATCTTCTAATAGAATATCATGTTCTTTTAGAATCAGTTATCTTACCGCTTATGTTTATAATCAAATAAACATATATTTCAAGGTTTTATTTTCTATATGAAGTTTCATTCCAAACTAAAACTTAACATATAAATGTTAATGGAATGTTACTTCCTATATGTTATACAACATATATGAAATAAGAAAATAAATACATCACTCCCACTAGCTTTCAGAAATATTAAGAAATATCTTAATTTTAATTATAAATCAAAACTCGATTTAATAACTAAAATAAGTATATCTTTTAGATGCATGCATTAATACATTTATAAATGATTTGCACTTTTGTATACTATTAAAGATTATTTGAATTCAAACACTCCTTTCAATTACTTTTCGTCCTCGCTCAAGTAATTATCCAAGAAAGAGTTTTGACATTCCATTATTAATTTCATATAAATGAAGCTAATAATGACAATCATAATCTTTATATATTTAATGTGCTTAGAAAGAATTTCAATCACATTTAATTGCTTAATTGTGATTGATAATCTTTTCACATATTAAATATGTATACAAATTTGTCCATTATGATTTCTACACAAAAATTTAAATCTCTAGGATTTTCATTTCCTTTGTAGAAATTCATTTCCATTCTATAGTGTTACTATAGAGTTTAAGATCAACTACGTTTCCAAACTAGTTATCTTTTTGGACTGCATCTTGTTATTCATAGTATGAGCAATTTGCCAAATAACATTTGCAATTTATTAACAGGCATATCACGATCCTGTAACTCATAACCCTCAACATATTCTACAAATATTTGAGATATCCTTGCGGATCTATGAATAAGAATTCCATCATCTTGAGATTTAACACTAACATGTTAAATCCTCATTATGATTTTGCTAGTGTATTCTAGAAGATCACGTATATTGTAATTTTATCTTATCAAGATAAAACTCCCACTTGCCTTTTGCAATTTATAGATTACCCATAAATGCTTAGCAAATAGAGCAACACAAAACTTGTTCTCTTTTGGGACTTTTACAAATACTTATTGACAGTTCTTAATCTTAATTTGTTAATAACCTACCCAACAAGTAGTTCAACAAATTCTGAACTTCAATTTTAAGACTTAATGTGATTCAACACATTCCATATTAAATGGTGTCTTATTAATCTTCTAGGTTGGAGTCTAATTGAGTATTTTCAATCCATACTCAATTTCTAACCTTGATATCTTTTAGGAAGAAAAGAAGATATAGTTATCTTTAATCAAACAATGTTTCAAGAGTTTGATTCTCCTAACTGAACATACCATAAACACTATGTATTTCATTAGGATTAATATTGTAAGTTAATCTTACAATATATAAGATAAATATATTTCGTTTTGGCTTACCTATTTACCAACTAAGTCAATTTAATGGTACAATAGATTTCCAAGCTAATTGCATACTTTATAACATAAGTGCCTTTTAGCCCAAGCCACTTAATTTCTATGTCTTACCAAAAAGACATAAACTGTTATAATCCCAATCTCCGTTATAAGTCATTAATCAACTTCATGACTTCTTGTATATGTCTAAACATAACAAGTTAACGTCTTACTTCAATATAAGTCTTATAGCAATAAAAGACTTCATATTTATATCTACAATATAAACATGTGTAACTAAAGTAATTATGAAACCCACAACTTGGTTTCAATAGTATTTCAAGTTAATTTATTACTTCATATATTTATGTCATTCCAAGAATACATAAACATCTGAATATGAAGTAGTATAAGATTACTTCATTTATTTATGTCATTACAACAATACATAAATATTCTCATTAGAAGTAGTCTTATTATCATATTGACACTTGTTCTAATAATTATCTAATTTTAGAAACTTGTAAATTAACATAGTTTCATTTCATCAGTCGAGGCTGATAATGATGAAAGTATGTAATTTACCTTGTCATTAATATCTAGTAATGAAAGTAGATATTAACTTCAAGTGTTCCATAAATTAGAATGTGTGTAAAACACATTAGAACATTGATCTCTTACCTTACAGTCAAGAGAAGCCTTTAAATCATATTCCTTTATGTTGTTGCTTGCACACAATAAGATCTCTCCCACTTGTGCATGGAACAACATCCCGTATCGAATAAACAACACGTCAATAGTTTGCTTATTTGATCAATATGATTGTGTCATAGATATAAGTAGATATAGAATCACCTCGTCTAGTAAGGAAACGTACACGACTATCCTTAATGCCACAAGTGTCTATAATTGGAAAGTAATCATCTCAAGAAATTCTAGAGATAATCCGGGTAACTACCAAGACTTGTAGCTCCCACTGAATTTAAGATCACTGCATGAACTCATTATTCAGTAATTTCAGCACTATGCTCCCACTGGCTTTGACAACATTGTAAGTGTTGCATTACCAGTAAAAGCAAATAGCGTGCTGTTTACTTTCCTACACCCTTGATGAATTCCTTACGTAATACTACTAAGGTACTCAAGGTATGTATTCTACTTTGTAAATGATGGAATATCCATCAATGCAATTAACTTGAAAGAATTGGGTATGCAATTTCTTCCTTAGTTAGGTCTACCATCCCCATCATGGTATGTAGCACCTTTAAATGGCTAAGGCATAATAACTAGATCAAACATTCTAGTTTGCCTTTTACCAATTTTGCGGTAATTAGTCTAGTTTCTAATTTAATAACTCCTAACCATGCAATTTTTTAAGAAATTCGCCATGAGTTATTTCTTAGAATTTAGACGATTCCAATTTTCCTATTATACCTTTCTCACTCATGAAAAGGAATAGGATTAAGTCTCACTCTTCACACGGAAAGTGGACTCGGTCTATTCTTTTCAGCAAAAATTGACTCTATCCAAAACCCCTACGGGTCTAGATCAATTTACAACTAAAAGAATATCCCATGTTTACGGTTTTTAACGTTGCATTAAATACTTTAAAAGAATTTTCAAAATTCAATTTAGTATTATTGATAATAACTTTTCAAGAAAATTAAACACTCATGGTAAATAAAATTTCACCATTTAATTTTCATTGAAAATTAGGATCCAAATTGACGCCGTTTCATCACATCAGCTTTGGCTGCTAGCAATGAAAGTACTCAATAAGGTAGAGCTGCACTCAATTGCCAATATACAATTGCAATTCCTAGAATCATGGGACTTACATTATATTGCCAACTTCAGTTGCAAAATGTAAACATGTTTCATCCCCAAATCTTTATGCCTTGACGCCGTCCCATCACATTCAGCTTTGGCTGCTAGTGATGAAAGTGCTCAATTAAGTTAACCAACTTAAGAAACTGTAAATTGACGTCGTTTCATTGCATTCAGCTTTGGCTGCTAGCAACGAAAGTACTCAATTTACCCTTAGACAACAATCCTTTGAACATCAACATTCAGCTTTGGCTGCTAGTGATGTAGGATGAGGCCTTAGGTGTTCCTTTTTGTAGTTGGTTGGCATATTACTTAAATTTAAGGGTATTTAAATTTTTGATGTATGTTATCAAAAAAAATATGTACAAAGATGTCATGCATTCATCTTTGTATCATATGTTTTCTACAAAAACCAGTTTACTCATTCGTAAGCTCAAATCATCAAAGTTTTTAATTGAGGCGTTGAGCAAATTACAACATTGCCTTAAGATGCTTCGTACTTTTCCATGGTGTACTTGGTAAGTCTATTATTGACGCACAGGCGAGCGGAGGGACGACAGCCGCCGAAGCTGGTTAAAACCGTGCCCCTCTAAGGTCACAATTTAATGTGAACCAACCTTAAACCCACTTTATAGTTTGTCAATAATAGGTCCGCCGCTTCGACCACTTAGTACAGTCGCAATCAATCAACTAAAAAAATATGATTTTCTTGCCAAAACTATTTTATGTAGTAATTTATTAATTGCTAGTCTCGCCTGGGAGCAAATTACCGTGCGAAGCGAACCACTGTCGGCACATAAGACTTGGCAATAAATAAAATTACTACAAAGGTTTCATAGTTATTAGGTCCATTTATTTTTATTTAAAAAATTACCCTCTTTGTTGTTACAATCCATCATAATTAAACACACAAAGAACAAGTAATTCAAAAAATAAATAAACACATAATAACACATATATGATCATTAACAATATCATATAGCCACATGCAAACCTTTTTGATAAATCCTATTAATTATCTATGTGAATTTTAATGTATGTAATGAATAAAACTCCCATTGGTTTTCGAGCTCATTGTGCCCAATGGACCACAGACACCAAATAACTTGGCCACGTAAGTTTTGATTAATTAGATACCACATTGCACATAACCAATTTTAATTAATATATTAGGGTCTTCCCTAATTTAAGATTTATCTTAAAAATCATGTAGCAATTAAATCAACAAACATTCCATGACAAAACATGCAAGATTTTGTCATGGATCCCATATTGCACATATAATCATGTTAACACATATTATCATGTCAATATATCTTGTACGCAATCTAATTAATTAACGACATCACATAAGGTACTCATTAATTAATCCCTAAAAATTGCATGCAATCCTAGGGTTTTTCTACAAGTTTTCTACAAAAACCAAAAACCCTAAATCTTTTAATTTAGGTGTCGACCTAATATTAGGGTTTACAAAAAAATAAACCCTAGATTAATCAATTGCATGTATCTATACAAGATTCAATTTTTAAGGGTTTTTAGTAATTAATTACATGTTAAAAACGCGGCTCATGATGCCACTGTTGGAATATGTGAATCATAATAATACTATAAACACATAAACACAAAGATCACGCAGCGGAATGGATCTACAATAACATATAATTAATTAACTAAAAATTAAATAGACGCGTACCTTTTCGATTCCTAGCAAGAACAAGGAACCACGTGCTCCAAGAACAATATAAACCCTAATAGGGTTTTAGGATGGATCGACAAGGATAAGTAACACTTCCAAGATCACAAGCTAAAGTAAGCTTGTCACTCGTTCCTGTACACACGTATTACTAGCGTTTCAATGTGAAAAGCTAGGTTCTTGATTCACAATAGATTAACCAAACACTTTGTAATGCTCAAGGTTACTCGCAAATCCCTTTCTAGGGGTTTCGCTTGTCGACCATGAACAAGAGAGGAGAAAAGAAGAAGTTTGGCCTTCTATTGAAATCAAGTGTACTAAGGGATGAATACATAGGGATGTATTTATAGCCTTAGGGTTGAGATCAAGTTTACAATGGTTTCCGATGTGGGATTCCATTGTTTTGCCATAAATTTCTTCATATCCCATTAAGTGTTTATTTGTGAAATTAATAATTAATCATAACTAAGTATATTAATTATTAATACATTGAAACTCATACGTAATGTGTGCAATACCGAAGTCTCGGGTACGAAACCGGACATACGTATATTAATATTTATACACAAAACCTAACAATTGAACCAAAGATCGCCGTCCTTCCTTTCCTATATCGTTTGATCCCCCATTTACGAGCATCACAGATTCATCATTTGACTCTGCAATATCAATGTTCTTGAAACCATTGACCGGTACGTCTTTCTTGGTATTGATAATTTTCCGGGGTCGTTTCCCGCGGAAACCAAGGGCAATGAGTGGCTTCAGTTTTGTTTTTACTGGTTTCCTGGATTCATCTTCCATACCAATAGGAGATGCCACCGTGGACTTGGGTTTCTCGGGCTTACATTCAATGCTTACAGAATCCATTCTGTTAGCTTCTTCACCATTGCTAGAACTCGAGGCATTCTGAATATCATCACAGACATTATTCTGAATGGAATCATTTTCAGTACTGCACACCTGCAATGGCGGTTCCGTATGTTCCCGAGTAGATGTTTCTGTAAAACAATTATTATCTTCAACAGGCAAAGTAGCTTCTTCAATGGGAACCACACCACCATTGTCACAAACTTCATCGTCCCCTGAAGCAGAAGAACCTGTTTTTGTATCTACTGTATCTATGTCCATGGCACTGTCAGATGACTTAGGAGAAGTCAAAACAGGTGACAAATCCATGCCACATTCGCTAGTGGTATCAGCTGACTCAGCAGTCAACGTACAGTCGAGAGGTTGACTTACAACTAACGCCTTTTCTTGAGATGCGTTTGATTTTTTAAGTTCCTCTTTTTTAGAAGTTTCCACAACAGGGTTTAAGCACGACCTTCTGGCAGAGACTCTGGAAAGAAACAAACATGCAGATGTCGATTAGTTTAGCCAGCTAATATATATAACGGTGATAACTACAAAACCGTGTATGCAAAAAACACGGTTTACATGCTCTTTGTGAGAAAACACGTACCTACTATACAGAAGCATATAGGCTCCCTGTGAGAGCACTTCATCCAATTCAACTGAATCCACCTGCAAGAAATTGTGAGATTAGAAACTAGTGTAAAGCCAACTGAATGCTTGTACATTGAATTAAAGTACAGAAGTTGGGTGATCATTAGGTAGCATTTGGTTTGCACCAAGTAGTCACAGGTGTGGGTTTGAGAGGTGAGGTGAATGGGCATGGGTTCATAAACCCCATTAGGTGGGTATGATGTACGCCTAATTTTACGGGTAAGAAACACAATTTTTCAAACCCATACATATCCAAACACTATCAAACCAAATACACCCTCAGTATTGCAGAAAAAACCATCAAGAATTGCAAGGGTTCAAAAAAAGCCCTACTTTTCCCATAATCAGATGCCTCTTATGATAATTCATATATATGCGAGTAGACACTATCGGTATAAACAGCTAAGATAAGTCTAACAGTTGATTTCCATACTAAGTTATGGTTAGCGAATTTGAACCATTTGTGGTGTTGTAGCATATTTTGTGATGTTGTAGCATGGTTGTGGTCGTAACACAGGTTGGGTTATTGTAGATTTTTTTTCGGAAAAAATCCAGAAATTAAACATTTTGCTGCAATAAGCTGCAAAATGGGTCAGACACTTTTGGCGGGGACATGTCCCCACCAAAAAGGTTCAACCAGTTTTATATTGTTGAGCCTTTTAGCGGGGAGATGTCCCCGCCAAAAGAGTCAGTTAATTAAATTAATCAATTTATTAGTGGCTTTTTGGACTAATTACGAACGCTTTTGGCGGGGACATGTCCCCGCCAAAAGTTTTGCCACGCTGGACATTGTTTGACCAGACCAAAGGCTGCGGGTCCCACGTGTCCCCGCGAAATGTCAAAAACATCCCCCCGAAAGGCTTCAGTCAGAAGGAGTTAGCGGGGACTTTTCCGCGGGGACTTGTCCCCACTGAAAGTTATTGGCGGCGACTTGTCCCCGCCGAAAGCCTCATAAAGTCCCCTCGAAAAGCATCGAATGTTGTAGTGTACTCTTTAGTAGAGCAGATGAAGATTGACGAAGGCTCCGAGATATAGGCTCCAAAGCGGACTCAGAGGCTCCCTCCACGCTGGACAAAAACTGGAACATGGGTTTGGCCCATATTTACTTAGTCCGGGCTTTAAGATGCAATCTTGTGTTGGAAATTTAGTTCAATTGAGGGATATGATCATACTTGAAAATGGGTTTGGAAGTACGGAGTGTACACCTATTAAGTCCCTGATTACCCTGACTCTAATAGTTGTTTTAAGTTTCTGATGTACTCATCAGGTAGTAACTCATCAGAAGGTTCAATCCTTCAGCGAGTTACTACTGCTAGTGCTAATGTTACTACTGTTGGCAGAGTTACTACTGCTAGTACTAATGTTACTACTGTTGGCAGAGTTACTACTGCTAGTACTAATGTTACTACTGCCAGTGCAGAGTTACTACTGTTGGCATAAGTTAGTACTGCTGGGCAGTTTCAAACTTGTAATTAAGACCATATTGACCTGGTCTTGTAACCACTATAGCTATAATGGAAGAACATTATGAGGAGATTAATTGGCTGATTAATTCTCATAATTCCTTTGACTAAGAGTAAATCTATCATATGAATAGGATACACATCTGCATGGAAAAACACACGAAACATAAACACTTGAAAGCAAACAGGTTCTTGATTTGTGCCTAAAACAAGAACACCACTTGGTCTTATCCCATAGAGATATGCGTGTAACCCAAGCATAGGGTCGAATAGTTTCTATTGGAAAGTGATAACACGATTTCAATTGATATCCGGTACTCATTGATTATCTATACCCAACTGGGAACACACCGACAAGAAACCAACAATCAATAGAAACTATTTAGTGATAATCAGTGGCTGCTGCTATGCGGCAAATGACAGCTAACTTTTCCAAACTAAAAAGTTTGAAGGTGTCGCTTTTAGAAGATGGCAAAAGAAGATGCACTTCTTGTTGTCAAGCATGAGTGTGGTGTATGTGTTGAGCACACCTATTCCTGATGATGGGGATGATGCCACTGTGGAAGACATAAGGAAAATGAGCAAGTGGGAGAATGACGACTACATTTGCAGAGGTCTAATCCTCAATGGTGTGTCTGATTCTTTATTTGATATTTATCAAAATGTTGAATCTGCTAAAGAACTATAGGATTCCTTGGAAGCCAAATATATGGCTGAGGATGCATCAAGTAAGAAGTTCCTTGTTAGTAATTTTAAGAACTACAAAATGGTCGATTCTAGACCTGTCATGGAACAATACAATGAACTTCTTAGGGTAAGTTATGGGAGTGAAATTAGGGAAGTGTTGTTATACGGGTGGATTTGGGTTTTAGTTATTGGGCTTGAGTTAAATTTCACTGGACACACCCTGGGCTGCAATTCGTTGGACTCACAATAGTTGGAGCAAATTTGAGCTAAATTTCACTAGAAAATACCGGCGACATGTCTTCGGTACAAAACAGGCGGGAAAAAATCCCGCCCAATTATTCGCTATTATTCACAAGCGGGGCAAGACAAAAATTGGTGTAAGTAAGTCCCGACGACATGTCTTCGGGACAATAACACTAACGACAAAATAAATGCTAATCAAACGCTAATCAATAACATCTTGGCGGGGCAAATTCCCGCCCAATTTTTCACTATTATTGGAGAAGTCAAATTTGACCATTATGGTATCGACGACATGTCGTCGGGATTTTAACATCTAAAAAATTCAACGCATTCTTGGCTCGGTCCAGCATTTTTTTTGTCCTTTAGTGTAAAATGCCGACGACAATTGTCGTCGGTATTTTACTCGTCGCCCGTTCTCCTGATTCTTGTAGTGTGATGAAAAGAACAAACTATAGAAAGATAGGAAATTACCCTTCACATTTTCAAATTTGTCTAATAATTATACAAGAGATGCAACATCACCATGGATTTCAACAGTCATGTCCATCATATTTTCAAAGTTATTTGAGACATTATTGCAGTTAGTACATTTTCAAACTACACGCAGGCCGTTAACAGAACTAATGATGCGTTAGTTGGAGTAACAAAATAAGAATAGATCACTCGCAATGGCAATCATGAAGCAGTTATACAAAGGTTGATATAAATAAAGCAATGATCAGTGCCTACTAGAAGTACACTTTCATACAGAAGACTATAGAGAGAGAGGAAGATTTCAGAAGCTGACCCAATCATGTGTTTGACAAATCATAGTTAAACAAAGTAAGATCATCCACTTGCTTGCCATTAGACTCAAAGATGATAAGTACATGATTTGCTTCCTATTAATTTGCTTTACAAGTCGATCAATGTCACACTTGAGAAACAAAACATACATTGAACTAGCATACTCAAACAATGATATTATACGCAAAATTAGTAATGCTAGGCGTAGAAAACCAGATCTCAGCCGATCTTTCTATGTAGTAAAGTACTCTCATCAGTCCAAAATAAATGTAAGAATAAGACATTTTTTTTTCAAAAACTAATTACTATCTGATAAAATTGTTCTACACTAAGGTAGTTCTTCGCTGCGGATTTAGCATCGGTGCAGAATATAGTACGTAGAAGAGTTTCAGGCTACGTCATTTTTCCGTAGAACTAAGTTTTTTCATTGATGCAATCATCTTCTTGCTTTTATTTGCTTAAAGATATTCATCCAAAACTGACCACTATGCATTAGAAATAGAATGAATGTCAAATATCAATCTTATACTTTTCTAATGCAAGTTGATGAATATTTTGCAATTTCAATGGTTAGTGTTTTATTCTCATAAACATGTCAAATGCATAAACAATATAATTAACTCAACGTGTACATACCAACTACTGAGTACGTAGTACATAGTGGTTAACCATCAATCCATTCCAACCAAAGAAAACAATATGAATTCCAGTAATTTAAATTAAAAAAATGTGGATGCCTACTATAAAACAAGCATGTGATCAACCCATTAAAGCACCACAAAAACAAATCTTAGTCTTGTAAAAGAAGAGTGTCTCTTGATATGGGAAACAATGGGGTGCTGAGGCATTGGCCTCAACTTTTGTATGCTTTTTCTTTCTTCTTATTAGCCGCTATTGTCATTGCTGATAAATCATATGGTTATAATTCTCCAAAGCCTAATGGCTGGAAATTGCCAAAGGTGAAGCATACCTTGCCAAAATCACCTTACATCTACAAGTCACCGCCACCACCGGTGAAACACAAATTGCCGTATGTTAAACCATATCTTCATAAATCTCCTCCACATTCTTACGTCTACAAGTCTCCGCCGCCACCAGTGAAACACCAATTGCCATATGGTAAACCATATCATCTTAAATCTCCTCCTCACTCTTACGTCTACAAGTCTCCAAAACCGCAACTGAAACACAAATATCCGTATGTAAAGCCATATCTTCGTAAATCTCCTCATCATTCTTACATTTACAAGTCTCCTCCACCACCTAAGTATGCTTACAAGTCTCCACCACCACCGTCACATTACGCTTACAAGTCTCCACCACCACCTAAGTATGCTTACAAGTCTCCACCACCACCGTCACATTACGCTTACAAGTCTCCACCACCACCTAAGTATGCTTACAAGTCTCCACCACCACCGTCACATTACGCTTACAAGTCTCCACCACCACCTAAGTATGCTTACAAGTCTCCACCACCACCTTCACATTACGCTTACAAGTCTCCACCACCACCTCCATATGTTTACAAGTCTCCACCACCGCCGTCACACTATGCATACAAGTCTCCACCACCACCTCCATATGTTTACAAGTCTCCACCACCGCCGTCACACTATGTTTACAAGTCTCCACCACCACCTCCGTATGTATATAAGTCTCCACCACCGCCATCACACTATGTTTACAAGTCTCCACCACCACCTCCTTATGTTTACAAGTCTCCCCCACCGCCATCACCATATGTTTACAAGTCTCCTCCACCACCTCCGTATGTTTACAAGTCTCCACCACCACCATCGCCTTCTCCCCCGCCTCCATATGTTTACAAGTCGCCACCTCCACCATCGCCTTCTCCTCCACCTCCGTACGTTTACAAGTCTCCACCACCACCATCACCTTCCCCACCACCCCCATATATTTACAACTCTCCCCCTCCTCCAAAACATTATTAAAGCACAAGCTTTTTCAACATAACAGAATAAGGCAAGGTTGACTTGTTACATCATCCTACAGTTTCCTTGACGCTTTCCAATACAAACTTTTTTTTTTCTCTCATTTTTAACAAGTGTTCCCTTATGTTAAATAAGGCCTCAATGTGCAATGAGCTTGATTCATGTATGTTGTACTAATCATTTATAACATGTGATTCTTTCTTTCTATTTTTGAGAATTTTTAAAGTAATCTGTTTTCTTCCTTGCATAATATCACTATTTATAATGTGACGCTTCTTTCTATTTAGAAGCCGATTTCTAAAGAAAACTTATGATGATGAGCGTACTAGACAATAAACTAATTAGCATTGTTAGATATACTTTATCCAACCTGTAGCAAAAAATACGCGGAAAACAGAGTCTCACTTCAACTGCCATGCTTTTTTAACAGATTTTATTGCATAAGTTTTGAAAGTAGCCAATGGAGAGTATGCCAGATTACACGATTGCTAGAGGGGGACCACGACTCTTAAACATTTTAAGGCTTTCCACATCATTCACTTAACCAACTAAACATATATATTGATTTGACGCTATTAATTCGCTGTAGAATAGAACCCACATACCACAACCAACTGGTCGCGGCATGACCAAAAGGCCTGAAATAGTTGAAAAAGTGGCACATATTTGACATATAGAAAATTTTCAAAAGCACTTTGATTTCATATACATTACATACGATGCTTCGAGATGTTATACATCAAAAAGAAGGATGGATTGCATTATTTTCCAATCTTATCAAAATTATTCACATTGACCGGATCGATTATCAAGAGGTAGAATCAATAGAGTAATAGTCCAGAGTAAGGCTGTTTTTATTCACTTAATAATGGAAAAGGACCACTTTCAAATAATTTAAAATTTAAAAGAATGCACCTCCAAACTAACCACATTGTGACACATTACTATTACTATCTTATCCCCCATAAATTAACCAAAGATTACCCATTCCTGCATCCGAGACTTCTATATTCCCAAATTTTCTCAAACACAGGAACCTTCATCGTCATTAAATAATGTTAGCATTTTACTTTATTGAACCAAAGATCGTCGTCCTTCCTTTACTAGATCGTTTGATCCCCCATTTACGAGCATAACTGATTCATCATTTGACTCTGCAATATCAATGTTCTTTAAACCATTGACCGGTACATCTTTCTTGGTATTGATAATTTTCCGGGGTCGTTTCCCGCGGAAACCAGGGGCAATGAGTGGCTTCAGTTTTGTTTTTACTGGTTTCCTAGATTCATCTTCCATACCAATAGGAGATGCCACCGTGGACTTGGGTTTCTCGGGCTTACATTCAATGCTTACAGAATCCATTCTGTTAGCTTCTTCACCATTGCTAGAACTCGAGGCATTCTGAATATCATCACAGACATTATTCTGAATGGAATAATTTTCAGTGCTGCACACCTGCAATGGCGGTTCCATATGTTCCCGAGTAGATGTTTCAGTAAAACAATTATTATCTTCAACAGGCAAAGTAGCTTCTTCAATGGGAACCACACCACCATTGTCACAAACTGTTGTCCCAGTAGGATCAAAACATATGAAATATATGTAATAATCTTTTATATCGAATTGAATTGTTATTACACACGTACATATCCTATTTATACATTATGAAACGGTGCCAATTTGGTGGTTATACCGTTTCATACTAACGGTTACATCGTTTGACTTTTCATTTGTCAACGTGCCCTATCATCTATATCTATTTAAATATTAATCCTTCAACTAATTACATATACTAATTCTAATATATAAATGTTTGAGTTTAACGAATCAATGGTTAAAACCAACACTCCCCCTTAACCATTGATGTAGTTAATCTTCAAATATGATCTTGTCTTCATTTTCTTCCTTTGAGCTTTGTATCTCTTTTCATCTTTTGCTTGATCTTTTGAACCAATCTTGAGGTAATAGTGCTCCAAAAGCGTTTCTTAAATTTAGGCTCTCTTCCTTTCTCATAAGTATCATTTTCTTTGACTTGTAGATCTTCCATGCTTGGTTCTTCATAATCTTCTTTTGTTTCATGCTCTTGATCATCAATTCCTTCATCTTTATCTAGTCGAAACTTTCCCAATTTTGAGAGTTCATCATTGTAGAATTTTTCAAACCAATTGCTTTCGTTCGTTATCGTATCCTTGCTAGCTTTTCTTTGAGTATTGTTAAAGCTTGTGGATGCCATTAATAGTTGTGGCTCCAAATCTTCTTCCACAAGGTTTGATACTTCTTGTCTTTGTTGCCTTTGAGATCTTTGTCGACAGTTTGAGGCATAATGTCCAATCTTGTTGCAATTATAACATCTTACTTCACTTCTATTCCTTGGAAATTCTTCTTGATCTTGAGGGAATTTCTTTTCTTCATTAAATGTATCTTCCGAGTGATTCTCGTTTCTTCCATGTTGTCTAACATTGTCATAACCTCGCTTATGTGGTGGAACATATCTTCCTCTTCCTTGATTATCATAGTGATGTCTTCGACCATTATTGTTGTCATGTCTTGTAAATAATAGTTTATCTTGATGATCAACGATCTTTCCTTTCTTAACCTTTATCCTTTCTTCGAAGGTCTTTAATCTTCCAATAGCTTCGTCTAGAGTCAATGTATCTAGATCGGAGTATTGCTCAATTGATGCGACAATTTGAATGAACCTCTCGGGTACGGAATTTGACAATTTTCGTACACGGGTTGAGTCATCGAGTGTTGATCCAAGACTTGTCATCTTTGATGTAATACTTGTCATTTTCGCGGTGAATGAATCAATAGTTTCATCTTCCTCCATTTGTAACATCTCAAATTCGGATTTGAGAGTTTGTAATTTTGCCTTTTGTACTCGATCTACTCCAACATTTCGAGTCTTTAATGTATCCCAAACTTCTTTTGCATTCTTGCTATTTGCTACTTGCAATATCATATCTTCGGGTAATCCTTGAAATAGATATCCAATTGCGGTCTTATCTCGCTTTTCATCAACTTGAGTTTTATCGGTGGACTCGATCATTTCCCATAGACCATTTGCTTGTAAAATGATCTTCATTCTTATTGACAATATCGTATAGTTTGTTGTTGTCAACAAGGGGCATTGAAAATAGTGTGTTGATCCTATTCCCTTATTGTTATTCAAACTATCCCCATATTCCTTTCCCATAATTATTTTCATACAAAATGCCTAACACAATTTTATTTTTAAACTATATAAAATAAAATTTTAATCACAATTTTAAAAAAAAACTTTTTCTAATAATAAGACTTTAAAAACAATACGTAAAAAAAATATCTAACACTTGTAAAATAGTATGTATAAAATGAGTAAAACTTATCCGGTTTCTTGACTTTCTTCCCACTTTACTTTCTTATCCGATCTTCTTCTGTTCTCTCTTTCTTCTTTTTCCTTTTTTGATATGATCTGCTCCTCCTTTCTTCTTCAATAATCCAATAATCACAAACAAGAATAGTTCTTCTTCAATAATCCAATAAACCGGTCGATGTTCTTCTTCAAACTCAATCGACACACAAAAAACGCCCAAAAACTAGGGTTCGTCACTTTCCGACCAAACTCCGGTCAAAATTCCTTTCCTTTTTTATCTTTCTGATTGAAACAAGAGTTTCAATTGTTGTATATTGTTGTTCGTTAACCGCGAACAAATGATGGAATATTTCTTCTTCTCGTATTCGGATTGAAACAGTGGGTTTCAATTTCTTGTGTTCTGATCAAAATAGTAATTTTGATTTTCGGTTGTTCGAAAAACGGCGAACAAAATCTGAGTGTTTTTTTTTCTGATCAATAAACTTCGATGTTTCTGTGTTCGGTAACGGCGAACAAAATTGTTTTTTTTTTTCTTTTTGTTGTTTGGTAACGGCAAACAAATTTTATGATAGGTTGTATAAACGGCGATTGAAGCGGCAATCGAAGTGTGACTGAAAAACGGCAGTCGAAGTGTAATCGTAAGGTATGTAATCTGATTTTGTAAAAAATGAACTGGTGATTTGGGTTGATTCAAATCTCAAAAAGTCGGTGCTCTGATGCCACTATTGTCCCAGTAGGATCAAAACATATGAAATATATGTAATAATCTTTTATATCGAATTGAATTGTTATTACACACGTACATATCCTATTTATACATTATGAAACGGTGCCAATTTGGTGGTTATACCGTTTCATACTAACGGTTAAAACGTTTGACTTTTCATTTGTCAACGTGCCGTATCATCTATATCTATTTACATAATAATCCTTCAACTAATCACATATACTAATTCTAATATATAAATGTTTGAGTTTAACGAATCAATGGTTAAAACCAACACAAACTTCATCGTCCCCTGAAGCAGCAATACCTGTTTTTGTATCTACTGTATCTATGTCCATGGCACTGTCAGATGACTTAGGAGAAGTCAAAATAGGTGAAAAATCCATGCCACATTCGCTAGTGGTATCAGCTGACTCAGCAGTCAACGTACAGTCGAGAGGTTGACTTACAACTAACGCCTTTTCTTGAGATGCGTTTGATTTTTTAAGTTCCTCTTTTTTAGAAGTTTCCACAACAGGGTTTAAGCACGACCTTCTGGCAGAGACTCTGGAAATAAACAAACATGCAGATGTCGATTAGTTAAGCCAGCTAATATATATAACGGTGATAAATACAAAACCGTGTATGCAAAAAACACGGTTTACATGCTCTTTGTGAGAAAACACGTACCTACTATACAAAAGCATATAGGCTCCCTGTGAGAGCACTTCATCCAATTCAACTAAATCCACCTGCAAGAAATTGTGAGCTTAGAAACTAGTGTAAAGCCAACTGAATGCTTGTACATTGAATTAAAGTACAGAAGTTGGGTGATCATTAGGTAGCATTTGGTTTGCACCAAGTAGTCACAGGTGTGGGTTTGAGAGGTGAGGTGAATGGGAATGGGTTCATAAACCCCATTAGGTGGGTATGATCTATGCCTAATTTTACGGGTAAGAAACACAATTTTTCAAACCCATACATATCCAAACACTATCAAACCAAATACACCCTCAGTATTGTAGAAAAAACCATCAAGAAATGCAAGGGTTCAAAAAAAGCCCTACTTTTCCCATAATCAGATGCCTCTTATGATAATTCATATATATGCGAGTAGACACTATCGGTATAAACAGCTAAGATAAGTCTAACAGTTGATTTCTATACTAAGTTATGTTTAGCGAATTTGAACCATTTGTGGTGTTGTAGCATATTTTGTGATGTTGTAGCATGGTTGTGGTCGTAACACAGGTTGGGTTATTGTAGATTTTTTTTCGGAAAAAATCTAGAAATTAGCCATTTTGCTGCAATATGCTGCAAAATTGGTCAGACACTTTTGGCGGGGACATGTCTCCACCAAGAAGGTTCAACCAGTTTTATATTGTTGAGCCTTTTAGCGGGGAGATGTCCCCGCCAAAAGAGTCAGTTAATTAAATTAATCAATTTATTAGTGGCTCTTTGGACTAATTACGAATGCTTTTGGCGGGGACATGTCCCCGCCAAAAGTTTTGCCAAGCTGGACATTGTTTGACCAGACCAAAGGCTGCGGGTCCCACGTGTCCCCGCAAAAAGTCAAAAACGTCCCCGCGAAAAGCTTCAGCGAGAAGGAGTTAGCGGGGACTTTTCGGCGGGCACTTGTCCCCGCTGAAAGTTATTGGCGGCGACTTGTCCCCGCCGAAAGCCTCATAAAGTCCCCTCGAAAAGCATCGAATGTTGTAGTGTACTCTTAAGTAGAGCAGATGAAGATTGACGAAGGCTCCGAGATATAGGCTTCGAAGATAGGCTCCAAATCGGACTCAGAGGCTCCCTCCACGCTGGGCAAAAACTGGAACATGGGTTTGGCCCATATTTACTTAGTCCGGGCTTTAAGATGCAATCTTGTGTTGGAAATTTAGTTCAATTGAGGGATATGATCAGACTTGGAAATGGGTTTGGAAGTACGGAGTGTACACCTATTAAGTCCCTGATTACCCTGACTCTAATAGTCGTTTTAAGTTTCTGATGTACTCATCAGGGAGTAACTCATCAGAAGGTTCAATCCTTCAGCGAGTTACTACTGCTAGTACTAATGTTACTACTGTTGGTAGAGTTACTACTGCTAGTACTAATGTGACTACTGTTGGCAGAGTTACTACTGCTAGTACTAATGTTACTACTGCCAGTGCAGAGTTACTACTGTTGGCATAAGTTAGTACTGCTGGGCAGTTTCAAACTTGTAATTAAGACCATATTGACCTGGTCTTGTAACCACTATAGCTATAATGGAAGAACATTATGAGGAGATTAATTGGCTGATTAATTCCCATAATTCCTTTGACTAAGAGTAAATCTATCATATGAATAGGATACACATCTGCATGGAAAAACACACGAAACATAAACACTTGAAAGCAAACAAGTTCTTGATTTGTGCCTAAAACAAGAACACCACTTGGTCTTATCCCATAGAGATATGCGTGTAACCCAAGCATAGGGTCGAATAGTTTCTATTGGAAAGTGATTACACGATTTCAAGTGATATCCGGTACTCATTGATTATCTATACCCAACTGGGAACACACCGACAAGAAACCAACAATCAATAGAAACTATTTAGTGATAATCAGTGGCTGCTGCTATGAGGCAAATGGCAGCTAACTTTTCCAAACTAGAAAAGTTTGAAGGTGTCGATTTCAAAAGATGGCAAAAGAAGATGCACTTCTTGTTGTCAAGCATGAGTGTGGTGTATGTGTTGAGCACACCTATTCCTGATGATGGGGATGATGCCACTGTGGAAGACATAAGGAAAATGAACAAGTGGGAGAATGACGACTACATTTGCAGAGGTCTAATCCTCAATGGTGTGTCTGATTCTTTATTTGATATTTATCAAAATGTTGAATCTGCTAAAGAACTATAGGATTCCTTGGAAGCCAAATATATGGCTGAGGATGCATCAAGTAAGAAGTTCCTTGTAAGTAATTTTAAGAACTACAAAATGGTCGATTCTAGACCTGTCATGGAACAATACAATGAACTTCTTAGTATGCTTGGTAGATTCACACAACACAAAATGAACATGGATGAGACTAAGGGAAGGTTGGTTGATGTTGTTGGTGAGTGTTTAGATGATGAGTTGGTGTCATGGGTTCGATGTATAAGAGTTTCCTAGTTAGTTGGGCTAAATGGAAGGGTCTCATGTGTTGATTCGAAGCCGTGGTCTTGTGAGCTTCGAAGAACAAAACAAGATAAGCAGGCTAGGGTTCGTGTGTTTAAGCATAAAAAAAATCATAGAAGGGTCTCATGTGTTGATTTTATTGGTGATTCGGTTTTAGAAGAAAAATACAAAAAAGATTAGAACTGATCTCTTGTCAAAAGGAAAATATAGGTGGGAAGAGTTTGTGGCTGCGTGAAAGTGGTGGTGTGAAATTAGGGTAAGTTATGGGAGTGAAATTAGGGAAGTGTTGTTATACGGGTGGATTTGGGTTTTAGTTATTGGGCTTGAGTTAAATTTCACTGGACACACCCTGGGCTGCAATTCGTTGGACTCACAATAGTTGGAACAAATTCAGCTAAATTTCACTAGAAAATACCGGCGACATGTCTTCGGTATAAAACAGGCGGGAAAAAATCCCGCCCAATTATTCGCTATTATTCACAAGCGGGGCAAGACAAAAATTGGTGTAAGTAAGTCCCGACGACATGTCGTCGGGACAATAACACTAATGACAAAATAAATGCTAATCAAACGCTAATCAATAACATCTTGGCGGGGCAAATTCCCGCCCAATTTTTCACTATTATTGGAGAAGTCAAATTTGACCATTATGGTATCGACGACATGTCGTCGGGATTTTAACATCTAAAAAATTCAACGCATTCTTGGCTCGGTCCAGCATTTTTTTTGTCCTTTAGTGTAAAATGCTGACGACAATTGTCGTCGGTATTTTTACTCGTCGCCCGTTCTGATTCTTGTAGTGTGATGAAAAGAACAAACTATAGAAAGATAGGAAATTACCCTTCACATTTTCAAATTTGTCTAATAATTATACAAGAGATGCAACATCACCATGGATTTCAACAGTCATGTCCATCATATTTTCAAAGTTATTTGAGACATTATTGCAGTTAGTACATTTTCAAACTACACGCAGGCCGTTAACAGAACTAATGATGCGTTAGTTGGAGTAACAAAATAAGAATAGATCACTCGCAATGGCAATCATGAAGCAGTTATACAAAGGTTGATATAAATAAAGCAATGATCAGTGCCTACTAGAAGTACACTTTCATACAGAAGACTATAGAGAGAGAGGAAGATTTCAGAAGCTGACCCAATCATGTGTTTGACAAATCATAGTTAAACAAAGTAAGATCATCCACTTGCTTGCCATTAGACTCAAAGATGATAAGTACATGATTTGCTTCCTGTTAATTTGCTTTACAAGTCGATCAATGTCACACTTGAGAAACAAAACATACATTGAACAAGCATACTCAAACAATGATATTATACGCAAAATTAGTAATGCTAGGCGTAGAAAACCAGATCTCAGCCGATCTTTCTATGTAGTAAAGTACTCTCATCTGTCCAAAATAAATGTAAAAATAAGACATTTTTTTTTCAAAAACTAATTACTATCTGATAAAATTGTTCTACACTAAGGTAGTTCTTCGCTGCAGATTTAGCATCGGTGCAGAATATAGTACGTAGAAGAGTTTCAGGCTACGTCATTTTTCCGTAGAACTAAGTTTTTTCATTGATGCAATCATCTTCTTGCTTTTATTTGCTTAAAGACATTCATCCAAAACTGACCACTATGCATTAGAAATAGAATGAATGTCAAATATCAATCTTATACTTTTCTAATGCAAGTTGATGAATATTTTGCAATTTCAATGGTTAGTGTTTTATTCTCATAAACATGTCAAATGCATAAACAATATAATTAATTCAACGTATACATACCAACTACTGAGTACGTAGTACATAGTGGTTAACCATCAATCCATTCCAACCAAAGAAAACAATATGAATTCCAGTAATTTAAATTAAAAAAATGTGGATGCCTACTATATAACAAGCATGTGATCAACCCATTAAAGCACCACAAAAACAAATCTTAGTCTTGTAAAAGAAGAGTGTCTCTTGATATGGGAAACAATGGGGTGCTGAGGCATTGGCCTCAACTTGTGTATGCTTTTTCTTTCTTCTTATTAGCCGCTATTGTCATCGCCGATAAATCATATGGTTATAATTCTCCAAAGCCTAATGGCTGGAATTTGCCAAAGGTGAAGCATACCTTGCCAAAATCACCTTACATCTACAAGTCACCGCCACCACCGGTGAAACACAAATTGCCGTATGATAAACCATATCTTCATAAATCTCCTCCACATTCTTACGTCTACAAGTCTCCGCCGCCACCAGTGAAACACCAATTCCCATATGGTAAACCATATCATCTTAAATCTCCTCCTCACTCTTACGTCTACAGGTCTCCAAAACCGCAACTGAAACACAAATATCCGTATGTAAAGCCATATCTTCGTAAATCTCCTCATCATTCTTACATTTACAAGTCTCCTCCACCACCTAAGTATGCTTACAAGTCTCCACCACCACCGTCACATTACGCTTACAAGTCTCCACCACCACCTAAGTATGCTTACAAGTCTCCACCACCACCGTCACATTACGCTTACAAGTCTCCACCACCACCTAAGTATGCTTACAAGTCTCCACCACCACCGTCACATTACGCTTACAAGTCTCCACCACCACCTAAGTATGCTTACAAGTCTCCACCACCACCGTCACATTACGCTTACAAATCTCCACCGCCACCTCCGTATGCTTACAAGTCTCCACCACCACCGTCACATTACGCTTACAAATCTCCACCACCACCTCCGTATGTTTATAAGTCTTCACCACCACCGTCACATTACGTTTACAAGTCCCCACCACCACCTCCGTATGTTTACAAGTCTCCACCACCGCCGTCACACTATGCATACAAGTCTCCACCACCACCTCCATATGTTTACAAGTCTCCACCACCGCCGTCACACTATGTTTACAAGTCTCCACCTCCACCTCCGTATGTATATAAGTCTCCACCACCGCCATCACACTATGTTTACAAGTCTCCAACACCACCTCCTTATGTTTACAAGTCTCCCCACCGCCATCACCATATGTTTACAAATCTCCTCCACCACCTCCGTATGTTTACAAGTCGCCACCACCACCCTCACAATACATTTACAAGTCTCCACCGCCACCTCCATACGTTTACAAGTCTCCACCACCACCATCGCCTTCTCCCCCACCTCCATATGTTTACAAGTCGCCACCTCCACCATCGCCTTCTCCTCCACCTCCATACGTTTACAAGTCTCCACCACCACCATCACCTTCCCCACCACCCCCATATATTTACAACTCTCCCCCTCCACCAAAACATTATTAAAGCACAAGCTTTTTCAACATAACAGAATAAGGCAAGGTTGACTTGTTACATCATGCTACAGTTTCCTTGACGCTTTCCAATACAAACTTTTTTTTTTTTTCTCTCATTTTTAACAAGTGTTCCCTTATAATAAATAAGGCCTCAATGTGCAATGAGCTTGATTCATGTATGTTGTACTAATCATTTATAACATGTGATTCTTTCTTTCTATTTTTGAGAATTTTTAAAGTAATCTGTTTTCTTCCTTGCATAATATCACTATTTATAATGCGACGCTTCTTTCTATTTAGAATCCGATTTCTAAAGAAAACTTATGATGATGAGCGTACTAGACAATAAACTAATTAGCATTGTTAGATATACTTTATCCAACCTGTGGCAAAAAATACGCGGAAAACAGAGTCTCGCTTCAACTGCCAAGCTTTTTTAACAGAGTTTATTGCATAAGTTTTGAAAGTAGCCAATGGAGAGTATGCCAGATTACACGATTGCTAGAGGGGGACCACGACTCTTAAACATTTTAAGGCTTTCCACATCATTCACTTAACCAACTAAACATATATATTGATTTGACGCTATTAATTCGCTGTAGAATAGAACCCACATACCACAACCAACTGGTCGCGGCATGACCAAAAGGCCTGAAATAGTTGAAAAAGTGGCACATATTTGACATATAGAAAATTTTCAAAAGCACTTTGATTTCATATACATTACATATGATGCTTCGAGATGTTATACATCAAAAAGTAGGATGGATTGCATTATTTTCCAATCTGATCAAAATTATTCACATTGACCGGATCGATTATCAAGAGGTAGAATCAATAGAGTAATAGTCCAGAGTAAGGCTGTTTTTATTCACTTAATAATGGAAAAGGACCACTTTCAAATAATTTAAAATTTAAAAGAATGCACCTCCAAACTAACCACATTGTGACACATTACTATTACTATCTTATCCCCCCTAAATTAACCAAAGATTACCCATTCCTGCATCCGAGACTTCTATATTCCCAAATTTTCTCAAACACTGGAACCTTCATCGTCATTAAATAATGTTAGCATTTAACTTTATTGAACCAAAGATCGCCGTCCTTCCTTTACTAGATCGTTTGATCCCCCATTTACGAGCATAACTGATTCATCATTTGACTCTGCAATATCAATGTTCTTTAAACCATTGACCGGTACATCTTTCTTGGTATTGATAATTTTCGGGGGTCGTTTCCCGCGGAAACCAGGGGCAATGAGTGGCTTCAGTTTTGTTTTTACTGGTTTCCTAGATTCATCTTCCATACCAATAGGAGATGCCACCGTGGACTTGGGTTTCTCGGGCTTACATTCAATGCTTACAGAATCCATTCTGTTAGCTTCTTCACCATTGCTAGAACTCGAGGCATTCTGAATATCATCACAGACATTATACTGCACACCTGCAATGGCGGTTCCATATGTTCCCGAGTAGATGTTTCAGTAAAACAATTATTATCTTCAACAGGCAAAGTAGCTTCTTCAATGGGAACCACACCACCATTGTCACAAACTGTTGTCCCAGTAGGATCAAAACATATGAAATATATGTAATAATCTTTTATATCGAATTGAATTGTTATTACACACGTACATATCCTATTTATACATTATGAAACGGTGCCAATTTGGTGGTTATACCGTTTCATACTAACGGTTACATCGTTTGACTTTTCATTTGTCAACGTGCCGTATCATCTATATCTATTTAAATATTAATCCTTCAACTAATTACATATACTAATTCTAATATATAAATGTTTGAGTTTAACGAATCAATGGTTAAAACCAACACTCCCCCTTAACCATTGATGTAGTTAATCTTCAAATATGATCTTGTCTTCATTTTCTTCCTTTGAGCTTTGTATCTCTTTTCATCTTTTGCTTGATCTTTTGAACCAATCTTGAGGTAATAGTGCTCCAAAAGCGTTTCTTAAATTTAGGCTCTCTTCCTTTCTCATAAGTATCATTTTCTTTGACTTGTAGATCTTCCATGCTTGGTTCTTCATAATCTTCTTTTGTTTCATGCTCTTGATCATCAATTCCTTCATCTTTATCTAGTCGAAACTTTCCCAATTTTGAGAGTTCATCATTGTAGAATTTTTCAAACCAATTGCTTTCGTTCGTTATCGTATCCTTGCTAGCTTTTCTTTGAGTATTGTTAAAGCTTGTGGATGCCATTAATAGTTGTGGCTCCAAATCTTCTTCCACAAGGTTTGATACTTCTTGTCTTTGTTGCCTTTGAGATCTTTGTCGACAGTTTGAGGCATAATGTCCAATCTTGTTGCAATTATAACATCTTACTTCACTTCTATTCCTTGGAAATTCTTCTTGATCTTGAGGGAATTTCTTTTCTTCATTAAATGTATCTTCCGAGTGATTCTCGTTTCTTCCATGTTGTCTAACATTGTCATAACCTCGCTTATGTGGTGGAACATATCTTCCTCTTCCTTGATTATCATAGTGATGTCTTCGACCATTATTGTTGTCATGTCTTGTAAATAATAGTTTATCTTGATGATCAACGATCTTTCCTTTCTTAACCTTTATCCTTTCTTCGAAGGTCTTTAATCTTCCAATAGCTTCGTCTAGAGTCAATGTATCTAGATCAGAGTATTGCTCAATTGATGCGACAATTTGAATGAACCTCTCGGGTACGGAATTTGACAGTTTTCGTACACGGGTTGAGTCATCGAGTGTTGATCCAAGGCTTGTCATCTTTGATGTAATACTTGTCATTTTCGCGGTGAATGAATCAATAGTTTCATCTTCCTACATTTGTAACATCTCAAATTCGGATTTGAGAGTTTGTAATTTTGCCTTTTGTACTCGATCTACTCCAACATTTCGAGTCTTTAATGTATCCCAAACTTCTTTTGCATTCTTGCTATTTGCTACTTGCAATATCATATCTTCGGGTAATCCTTGAAATAGATATCCAATTGCGGTCTTATCTCGCTTTTCATCAACTTGAGTTTTATCGGTGGACTCGATCATTTCCCATAGACCATTTGCTTGTAAAATGATCTTCATTCTTATTGACCATATCGTATAGTTTGTTGTTGTCAACAAGGGGCATTGAAAATAGTGTGTTGATCCTATTCCCTTATTGTTATTCAAACTATCCCCATATTCCTTTCCCATAATTATTTTCATACAAAATGCCTAACACAATTTTATTTTTAAACTATATAAAATAAAATTTTAATCACAATTTAAAAAAAAAAACTTTTTCTAATAATAAGACTTTAAAAACAATACGTAAAAAAAATATCTAACACTTGTAAAATAGTATGTATAAAATGAGTAAAACTTATCCGGTTTCTTGACTTTCTTCCCACTTTACTTTCTTATCCGATCTTCTTCTGTTCTCTCTTTCTTCTTTTTCCTTTTTTGATATGATCTGCTCCTCCTTTCTTCTTCAATAATCCAATAATCACAAACAAGAATAGTTCTTCTTCAATAATCCAATAAACCGGTCGATGTTCTTCTTCAAACTCAATCGACACACAAAAAACGTCCAAAAACTAGGGTTCGTCACTTTCCGACCAAACTCCGGTCAAAATTCCTTTCCTTTTTTATCTTTCTGATTGAAACAAGAGTTTCAATTGTTGTATACTGTTGTTCGTTAACCGCGAACAAATGATGGAATATTTCTTCTTCTCGTATTCGGATTGAAACAGTGGGTTTCAATTTCTTGTGTTCTGATCAAAATAGTAATTTTGATTTTCGGTTGTTCGAAAAACGGCGAACAAAATCTGAGTGTTTTTTTTTTTCTGATCAATAAACTTCGATGTTTCTGTGTTCGGTAACGGCGAACAAAATTGGTTTTTTTTTCTTTCTGTTGTTTGGTAACGGCAAACAAATTTTATGATAGGTTGTATAAACGGCGATTGAAGCGGCAATCGAAGTGTGACTGAAAAACGGCAGTCGAAGTGTAATCGTAAGGTATGTAATCTGATTTTGTAAAAAATGAACTGGTGATTTGGGTTGATTCAAATCTCAAAAAGTCGGTGCTCTGATGCCACTATTGTCCCAGTAGGATCAAAACATATGAAATATATGTAATAATCTTTTATATCGAATTGAATTGTTATTACACACGTACATATCCTATTTATACATTATGAAACGGTGCCAATTTGGTGGTTATACCGTTTCATACTAACGGTTAAAACGTTTGACTTTTCATTTGTCAACGTGCCGTATCATCTATATCTATTTACATAATAATCCTTCAACTAATTACATATACTAATTCTAATATATAAATGTTTGAGTTTAACGAATCAATGGTTAAAACCAACACAAACTTCATCGTCCCCTGAAGCAGCAATACCTGTTTTTGTATCTACTGTATCTATGTCCATGGCACTGTCAGATGACTTAGGAGAAGTCAAAACAGGTGAAAAATCCATGCCACATTCGCTAGTGGTATCAGCTGACTCAGCAGTCAACGTACAGTCGAGAGGTTGACTTACAACTAACGCCTTTTCTTGAGATGCGTTTGATTTTTTAAGTTCCTCTTTTTTAGAAGTTTCCACAACAGGGTTTAAGCACGACCTTCTGGCAGAGACTCTGGAAATAAACAAACATGCAGATGTCGATTAGTTAAGCCAACTAATATATATAACGGTGATAAATACAAAACCGTGTATGCAAAAAACACGGTTTACATGCTCTTTGTGAGAAAACACGTACCTACTATACAAAAGCATATAGGCTCCCTGTGAGAGCACTTCATCCAATTCAACTAAATCCACCTGCAAGAAATTGTGAGCTTAGAAACTAGTGTAAAGCCAACTGAATGCTTGTACATTGAATTAAAGTACAGAAGTTGGGTGATCATTAGGTAGCATTTGGTTTGCACCAAGTAGTCCCAGGTGTGGGTTTGAGAGGTGAGGTGAATGGGAATGGGTTCATAAACCCCATTAGGTGGGTATGATCTATGCCTAATTTTACGGGTAAGAAACACAATTTTTCAAACCCATACATATCCAAACACTATCAAACCAAATACACCCTCAGTATTGTAGAAAAAACCATCAAGAAATGCAAGGGTTCAAAAAAAGACCTACTTTTCCCATAATCAGATGCCTCTTATGATAATTCATATATATGCGAGTAGACACTATCGGTATAAACAGCTAAGATAAGTCTAACAGTTGATTTCTATACTAAGTTTTGTTTAGCGAATTTGAACCATTTGTGGTGTTGTAGCATATTTTGTGATGTTGTAGCATGGTTGTGGTCGTAACACAGGTTGGGTTATTGTAGATTTTTTTGGGAAAAAATCTAGAAATTAGCCATTTTGCTGCAATATGCTGCAAAATTGGTCAGACACTTTTGGCGGGGACATCTCTCCACCAAGAATGTTCAACCAGTTTTATATTGTTGAGCCTTTTAGCGGGGAGATGTCCCCGCCAAAAGAGTCAGTTAATTAAATTAATCAATTTATTAGTGGCTCTTTGGACTAATTACGAATGCTTTTGGCGAGGACATGTCCCCGCCAAAAGTTTTGCCACGCTGGACATTGTTTGACCAGACCAAAGGCTGCGGGTCCCACGTGTCCCCGCAAAAAGTCAAAAACGTCCCCGCGAAAAGCTTCAGCGAGAAGGAGTTAGCGGGGACTTTTCGGCGGGCACTTGTCCCCGCTGAAAGTTATTGGCGGCGACTTGTCCCCGCCGAAAGCCCCATAAAGTCCCCTCGAAAAGCATCGAATGTTGTAGTGTACTCTTAAGTAGAGCAGATGAAGATTGACGAAGGCTCCGAGATATAGGCTTCGAAGATAGGCTCCAAATCGGACTCAGAGGCTCCCTCCACGCTGGGCAAAAACTGGAACATGGGTTTGGCCCATATTTACTTAGTCCGGGCTTTAAGATGCAATCTTGTGTTGGAAATTTAGTTCAATTGAGGGATATAATCATACTTGGAAATGGGTTTGGAAGTACGGAGTGTACACCTATTAAGTCCCTGATTACCCTGACTCTAATACTTGTTTTAAGTTTCTGATGTACTCATCAGGGAGTAACTCATCAGAAGGTTCAATCCTTCAGCGAGTTACTACTGCTAGTACTAATGTTACTACTGTTGGTAGAGTTACTACTGCTAGTACTAATGTGACTACTGTTGGCAGAGTTACTACTGCTAGTACTAATGTTACTACTGCCAGTGCAGAGTTACTTCTGTTGGCATAAGTTAGTACTGTTGGGCAGTTTCAAACTTGTAATTAAGACCATATTGACCTGGTCTTGTAACCACTATAGCTATAATGGAAGAACATTATGAGGAGATTAATTGGCTGATTAATTCTCATAATTCCTTTGACTAAGAGTAAATCTACCATATGAATAGGATACACATCTGCATGGAAAAACACACGAAACATAAACACTTGAAAGCAAACAGGTTCTTGATTTGTGCCTAAAACAAGAACACCACTTGGTCTTATCCCATAGAGATATGCGTGTAACCCAAGCATAGGGTCGAATAGTTTCTATTGGAAAGTGATAACACGATTTCAAGTGATATCCGGTACTCATTGATTATCTATACCCAACTGGGAACACACCGACAAGAAACCAACAATCAATAGAAACTATTTAGTGATAATCAGTGGCTGCTGCTATGAGGCAAATGGCAGCTAACTTTTCCAAACTAGAAAAGTTTGAAGGTGTCGATTTCAAAAGATGGCAAAAGAAGATGCACTTCTTGTTGTCAAGCATGAGTGTGGTGTATGTGTTGAGCACACCTATTCCTGATGATGGGGATGATGCCATTGTGGAAGACATAAGGAAAATGAACAAGTGGGAGAATGACGACTACATTTGCAGAGGTCTAATCCTCAATGGTGTGTCTGATTCTTTATTTGATATTTATCAAAATGTTGAATCTGCTAAAGAACTATAGGATTCCTTGGAAGCCATATATATGGCTGAGGATGCATCTAGTAAGAAGTTCCTTGTAAGTAATTTTAAGAACTACAAAATGGTCGATTCTAGACCTGTCATGGAACAATACAATGAACTTTTTAGTATACTTGGTAGATTCACACAACACAAAATGAACATGGATGAGACTAAGGGAAGGTTGGTTGATGTTGTTGGTGAGTGTTTAGATGAAGAGATGGAGTCATGGGTTCGATGTATAAGAGTTTCCTAGTTAGTTGGGCTACATGGAAGGGTCTCATGTGTCGATTCGAAGCCGTGGTCTTGTGAGCTTCGAAGAACAAAACAAGATAAGCAGGCTAGGGTTCGTGTGTTTAAGCATAACAAAAATCATAGAAGGGTCTCATGTGTTGATTTTATTGGTGATTCGGTTTTAGAAGAAAAATACAAAAAAGATTAGAACTGATCTCTTGTCAAAAGGAAAATATAGGTGGGAAGAGTTTGTGGCTGCGTGAAAGTGGTGGTGTGAAATTAGGGTAAGTTATGGGAGTGAAATTAGGGAAGTGTTGTTATACGGGTGGATTTGGGTTTTAGTTATTGGGCTTGAGTTAAATTTCACTGGACACACCCTGGGCTGCAATTCGTTAGACTCACAATAGTTGGAACAAATTCAGCTAAATTTCACTAGAAAATACCGGCGACATGTCTTCGGTATAAAACAGGCGGGAAAAAATCCCGCCCAATTATTCGCTATTATTCACAAGCGGGGCAAGACAAAAATTGGTGTAAGTAAGTCCCGAAGACATGTCGTCGGGACAATAACACTAATGACAAAATAAATGCTAATCAAACGCTAATCAATAACATCTTGGCGGGGCAAATTCCAGCCCAATTTTTCACTATTATTGGAGAAGTCAAATTTGACCATTATGGTCTCGACGACATGTCGTCGGGATTTTAACATCTAAAAAATTCAACGCATTCTTGGCTCGGTCCAGCGTTTTTTTGTCCTTTAGTGTAAAATGCCGACGACAATTGTCGTCGGTATTTTACTCGTCGCCCGTTCTCCTGATTCTTGTAGTGTGATGAAAAGAACAAACTATAGAAAGATAGGAAATTACCCTTCACATTTTCAAATATGTCTAATAATTATACAAGAGATGCAACATCACCATGGATTTCAACAGTCATGTCCATCATATTTTCAAAGTTATTTGAGACATTATTGCAGTTAGTACATTTTCAAACTACACGCAGGCCGTTAACAGAACTAATGATGCGTTAGTGGGAGTAACAAAATAAGAATAGATCACTCGCAATGGCAATCATGAAGCAGTTATACAAAGGTTGATATAAATAAAGCAATGATCAGTGCCTTCTAGAAGTACACTTTCATGCAGAAGACTATAGAGAGAGAGGAAGATTTCAAAAGCTGACCCAATCATGTGTTTGACAAATCATAGTTAAACAAAGTAAGATCATCCACTTGCTTGCCATTAGACTCAAAGATGATAAGTACATGATTTGCTTCCTGTTAATTTGCTTTACAAGTCGATCTATGTCTCACTTGAGAAACAAAACATACATTGAACTAGCATACTCAAACAATGATATTATACGCAAAATTAGTAATGCTAGGCATAGAAAACCAGATCTCAGCCGATCTTTCTATGTAGTAAAGTACTATCATCAGTCCAAAATAAATTTAAGAATAAGACATTTTTTTTTCAAAAACTAATTACTATCTGATAAAATTGTTCTACACTAAGGTAGTTCTTCGCTGCAGATTTAGCATCGGTGCAGAATATAGTATGTAGAAGAGTTTCAGGCTACGTCATTTTTCCGGCGAACTAAGTTTTTACATTGATGCAATCATCTTCTTGCTTTTATTTGCTTAATGACATTCATCCAAAACTGACCACTACGCATTAGAAATAGAATGAATGTCAAATATCAATCTTATACTTTTCTAATACAAGTTGATGAATATTTTGCAATTTCAATGGTTAGTGTTTTATTCTCATAAACATGTCAAAGGCATAAACAATATAATTAACTCAACGTGTACATACCAACTACTGAGTACGTAGTACATAGTGGTTAACCATCAATCCATTCCAACCAAAGAAAACAATATGAATTCCAGTAATTTAAATTAAAAAAATGTGGATGCCTACTATAAAACAAGCATGTGATCAACCCATTTGAGCACCACAAAAACAAATCTTAGTCTTTTAAAAGAAGAGTGTCTCTTGATATGGGAAACAAAGGGGTGCTGAGGCATTGGCCTCAATGTGTATGCTTTTTCTTTCTTCTTATTAGCCGCTATTGTCATTGCTGATAAATCATATGGTTATAATTCACCAAAGCCTAATGGCTGGAAATTGCCAAAGGTGAAGCATACCTTGCCAAAATCACCTTACATCTACAAGTCACCGCCACCACCGGTGAAACACAAATTGCCGTATGTTAAACCATATCTTCATAAATCTCCTCCACGTTCTTACGTCTACAAGTCTCCGCCGCCACCAGTGAAACACCAATTGCCAAATGGTAAACCATATCATCATAAATCTCCTCCTCACTCTTACGTCTACAAGTCTCCAAAACCGCAACTGAAACACAAATATCCGTATGTAAAGCCATATCTTCATAAATCTCCTCATCATTCTTACATTTACAAGTCTCCTCCACCACCTAAGTATGCTTACAAGTCTCCACCACCACCGTCACATTACGCTTACA
The DNA here is from genome assembly GCA_021014915.2 of Artemisia tridentata subsp. tridentata. Taxonomy (NCBI): domain Eukaryota; kingdom Viridiplantae; phylum Streptophyta; class Magnoliopsida; order Asterales; family Asteraceae; genus Artemisia; species Artemisia tridentata. The sequence goes on from CP139505.1 coordinate 37,205,441, forward strand.
AGTCTCCACCACCACCTAAGTATGCTTACAAGTCTCCACCACCACCGTCACATTACGCTTACAAGTCTCCACCACCACCTAAGTATGCTTACAAGTCTCCACCACCACCGTCACATTACGCTTACAAATCTCCACCACCACCTCCGTATGCGTACAAGTCTCCACCACCACCGTCACATTACGCTTACAAATCTCCACCACCACCTCCGTATGTTTATAAGTCTCCACCACCACCGTCACATTACGTTTACAAGTCTCCACCACCACCTCCGTATGTTTACAAGTCTCCACCACCGCCGTCACACTATACTTACAAGTCTCCACCACCACCTCCATATGTTTACAAGTCTCCACCACCGCCGTCACACTATGTTTACAAGTCTCCACCACCACCTCCGTATGTATATAAGTCTCCACCACCGCCATCACACTATGTTTACAAGTCTCCACCACCACCTCCTTATGTTTACAAGTCTCCCCCACCGCCATCACCATATGTTTACAAGTCTCCTCCACCACCTCCGTATGTTTACAAGTCGCCTCCACCACCCTCACAATACATTTACAAGTCTCCACCGCCACCTCCATACGTTTACAAGTCTCCACCACCACCATCGCCTTCTCCCCCGCCTCCATATGTTTACAAGTCGCCACCTCCACCATCGCCTTCTCCTCCACCTCCATACGTTTACAAGTCTCCACCACCACCATCACCTTCCCCACCACCCCCATATATTTACAACTCTCCCCCTCCATCAAAAAATTATTAAAGCACAAGCTTTTTCAACATAACAGAATAAGGCAAGGTTGACTTGTTACATCATCCTACAGTTTCCTTGACGCTTTCCAATACAAACTTTTTTTTTTCTCTCATTTTTAACAAGTGTTCCCTTATGTTAAATAAGGCCTCAATGTGTAATGAGCTTGATTCATGTATGTTGTACTAATCATTTATAATATGTGATTCTTTCTTTCTATTTTTGAGAATTTTTAAAGTAATCTGTTTTCTTCCTTGCATAATATCACTATTTATAATGCGACGCTTCTTTCTATTTAGAATCCGATTTCTAAAGAAAACTTATGATGATGAGCGTACTAGACAGTAAACTAATTAGCATTGTTAGATATACTTTATCCAACCTGTAGCAAAAAATACGCGGAAAACAGAGTCTCGCTTCAACTGCCAAGCTTTTTTAACAGAGTTTATTGCATAAGTTTTGAAAGTAGCCAATGGAGAGTATGCCAGATAACACGATTAATAGAGGGGGACCACGACTCTTAAACATTTTAAGGCTTTCCACATCATTCACTTAACTAACTAAACATATATATTGATTTGACGCTATTAATTTCGCTGTAGAATAGAACCCACATACCACAACCAACTGGTCGCGGCATGACCAAAAAATTGATACCAAAAGGCCTGAAATAGTTGAAAAAGTGGCACATATTTGACATATAGAAAATTTTCAAAAGCACTTTGATTTCATATACATTACATACGATGCTTCGAGATGTAATACATCAAAAAGAAGGATGGATTACATTATTTTCCAATCTGATCAAAATTATTCACATTGACCGGATCGATTATCAAGTGGTAGATGTTGGTAAATTTAGTGCACTTGAGGGATAAGTTCACACCTGGTAATGGGTTTGGAGGTACGGAGTGTACACCCATTAGGTCCCTGAACACCCTGACTCAATTAAGTGGTTTGTAGTTCAGTTGATAATGTAAATGATAATGCTACTGATGCAGTTCATTCCTGCTACTAGTATTATCATTCGTGCTGCTAGTGTATCAATTCTGCTGCTAGCTTTATTGTTTCTGTTGCTAGCTTCATTGCTGCTGATGCAAAACAATTCTGCTGCTAGCATTGGTGATACTGCTGCTAGTACTCTGATGCTGCTGCTAGTACTCAGATACTGCTGCTGAACTATTAGCAATAGATTCTGCTGCTAGCACAATTTATTGTGCTGCTAGGCATGCGATTTTGTTGCTGGTTATAACCACTGACTCCTACTATTATGGAAACTATTATGATATAATTAATGGGCCGTTAATTATACATAATTCCATGGGCTAGGGTTTGAGTAAACTCTATTATAAATAGAGGTCGTATCATAACTGCATGTAGATACAGAATACAAACCCTAAACACTTGAATACGTTCGGTTCTTGATTTGTGCCTAAAACAAGAACATCACTTGGTCTTATCCCATAGAGATATTCGTGTAACCCAGGCATAGGGTCGAATAGTTTCTATTGGAAAGTGAAAACACGATTTCAAGTGAATATCCGGTACCTTGATTGATTATCTTAACCCTGTTCTGGGAACACTACGACACTAATATACCAACAATCAATAGAAACTATTCTAGTGATAATCAATGGCGGCTGCTATGAGGCATATGGCTGCTAACTTTTCTAAACTGGAAAAGTTTGAGGGTGTTGATTTTAGAAGATGGCAAAAGAAGATGCACTTCTTGTTTTCAAGCATGCATGTGGTCTATGTTTTGACTACACCTATTCCTGAAGACTATGGGGATGATGCTACTATGGAACAGATGCGGAACAGAAGCAAATGGGAGAATGATGACTATGTTTGCAGAGGATTAATTCTCAATGGTATGTCTGATTCTCTATTTGATCTTTATCAAAATGTTGAATCTTCTCAAGAACTGTGGGATTCCTTGGAAGCCAAATATATGGCTGAGGATGCATCAAGTAAGAAGTTTCTTGTAAGTAATTTTAACAATTATAAAATGGTCGATTCTAGACCTGTCATGGAACAATACAATGAACTTCTTAGTATACTTGGTCGGTTCACACAACACAAGATGAACATGGATGAGGCTATTTCAGTCTCTTGTATCATCGATAAACTACCTCCTTCTTGGAAAGATTTCAAGCATATGCTAAAGCATAAGAAGGAGGAGTTAACTCTTGTTGAGTTGGGCAGTCATTTGCGCATTGAGGAATCACTCAAAGTTCATGAAAGTGACAAGCCAAAGAGCAGCAATGTTGCTGGTCCATCAGTTGTCAATTTGGTGGAGCATAACAACTCCTCCAGGAACAATGACAACAAGGGCAAATGTAAGCATCAGGATAACACAAAGACTGATCCAAACAAGAAGTCAAAAGCTACTTGTTGGAAGTGTGGTAAAACTGGACACTTCAGGAAGGATTGTAAAGGTGTTAAGATTGGCAATAAAACCAATGGATCAGGCACAAGTGGATCTGGGAATGGGAATACCAACTCCCTGAAAGGTCAAAATATATTTAATAAGTCATTTGAGATTTATTATGTTACATATATATTTGATGTGTACTTTGTGCAGGATGATGATGTTGCGTGGTGGGTTGACTCTGGAGCAACAATCCATGTATGTAAAGATAGAAGCTGGTTCAAGACCTACGAGTCAATGAATGATGGTTCTATTCTTCATATGGGAAATGAGTCAACAGCCCTGGTGCATGGAAAAGGATGTGTGGATTTGAAGTTTAGTTCTGGGAAGATTGTCTATTTGTTTAATATTTTACATGTTCCTGTTATTAGGAAAAACTTGGTTTCTAGTAGTGTTTTGAATAATTGTGGTTATAAACAAGTATTTGAATCTGATAAGTATGTTTTATCTAAACATGGTGTATTCATTGGTTTTGGTTATTTATGTAATCAGATGTTTAGACTTAATAGCGTTCATGATATGGGTGATTCTGCTTTCATGTCGACTTCTAGATTAAATGATTCAACCCTTTGGCATGCTAGACTTGGCCATGTACACTTTAAAAGGATGCAAGATATGTATAAGGATGGGTTAATCCTAGCATTTGACATGGACACTGAAAAGTGTAAAACTTGTATGATGAACAAGATAACTAAGAAACCATTTCAAAGTGTAAAACGTGAAACTAATGTGTTGGAATTAATACATAGTGACTTATGTGATTTGCATGCTACTCCCTCTTTGGGGAATAAGAAATACTTTGTGACTTTTATTGATGATGCTTCTAGGTATTGTTATGTGTATTTATTACATACCAAGGATGAAGCATTAGATAAATTTAAAGTATTTAAAACTGAGGTTGAATTGCAACAAGAGTCCCTGATCAAAAGATTAAGGACTGATAGGGGAGGTGAGTACATGGATACTTTGTATTTCCAGTCTGTTGGTATAATCCATGAAACGACTGCCCCCTATACTCCTCAGCAAAATGGAATTTCTGAAAGGAAAAACCGAGTGCTAAAGGAGATGGTTAATTCCATGTTGTCCTATTCAGGGCTGAGTCAAGGGTTCTGGGGTGAATGTATGTTAACAGCTTGCTATTTATTAAATAGGGTTTCCAACAAAAGGAACAAGACTACCCCTTATGAACTCTGGACTAAAAAGAAACCCAACCTGAATTATCTCAGGGTTTGGGGTTGCAGGGCTGTTGTGAAACTCCCTGATCCAAAGCTAAAACCTTTGGGTGAAAGAGGCATTGAATGCATCTTTGTTGGATATGCTGAGCATTCCAAGGCATATAGGTTCTATGTTATTGAACCTAATGAATCTGTTTCAATTAACTCGATAATTGAATCAAGGGATGCAATCTTTGATGAGACTAGATTCTCATCAGTCCCTAGACCAAGTCAGAGGATTCCTAATGGAACTAATGATGTTGGTGTATCAGAAATCTCTGATGAGGTTCTTGATGAGGTTGTGGAACAACAACCTGAACCTGAGCTCAGAAGGAGCACAAGGGTCAGGACTCCAAAATCATTTGGACCTGAGTTCCAATTGTACTTAATTGAAGGAACAAGGGATGAGGTCTCTGACCAACACTCCTTTTGCTTTAATGTTGAGGATGATCCCAAAACATTTGATGAAGCAATGAAGTCCCAGGATGTTGCTTTCTGGAAAGAAGCAATAAATGATGAAATAGATTCCATCATGGGCAACAACACTTGGGTGCTGGCTGATCTACCACCTGGTTGCAAACCTTTTGGTTGCAAATGGATTTTCAAAAATAAAATTGATGAAGCGAAAAGTGTACCGCTTTTAAGGGGTCATTTAAGCCCTAAATCGTATTTATTTGATCAAATATTGCCCTAAATCGTTCCTTTTGTCATTTTAGGTACTTTTGAGGATAAATCTGGAAAAGGAGGCATTTTGGACGTTTTTGGAGCATAAAAGTGAAGAAAACGACAAAGTCTCAAAAATCGGCTAAAAGTTACCCTTGACGGCGTCAGATTCTACTCTGGACGGCGTCATGGCTTGGCAAGAAGAGGTGGACGTGAAATTTACTCATGATAAGCCAGTGAAAATTGCATGTAAATTCTGACGGCGTCACGCTTTAACCTGATCAAGGGCGTCACGGCTTAAATCAAAGAGGGACGGCGTCACGTTCAAGAGCTGACGGCGTCAAGCCTTGATAAGCCAGAATGGATTTTGGAGAGCTAAAGAGGGACGGCGTCAAGAAGGTCATCCGGGAACCCTAAAAGCGGCGAGGGTGACGGCGTCACACTCCATAAGGTGACGCCGTCAGATCCAAAAGTCTATATATAGTTTTCTAATTTTTTGTCATTAAGAGAGAGCTTAGTGTGGAATTTTTGGGAGAAAACCCTAAGATGAATTTAGCTTCTTTTTCAAGGCTTTTTGCCTTGAGATCTTCCATGTTACATTGAAAGATAAGTTATCAATTAATCATTCAATATGTCTATGTGTTGTTTGATTTTATCTTGTTCTTGTCTTTTGTTTAATATGTTAGGCTAGATTTATCTTGTGTTTGCTTAGATCTAATGAAACCTAGCTATTGATTATTGGTTATTAGTGTGTTATTAGTTGTATTGGATGATTGTTTATCTATGTTAGGCTTAAGAAAACTGGCTAACTTCCTATTCGGTAACTTGCTTGAACGTCTTAAGAAACATGAACCAAATGCGTACTAAAGGTTTTTATGGTTGTATTTAATGCACAAGCGAATTCTAGTGATCCCATGTTAGGAGCTTCCTAGCCGGCTCGACATAGGAGTGAAGTAGGAGCTTGTAGAGTTGGGGAAGTACGTACGCCACCCCACGATTGGTATTAAGGAATACACCCGTCATCCACGCGACTAATACACACTAATCAACCGGTAAAAGATAGTTAGGGAGTAAGGAAATCTAAGTAAACACATTTCTCTACACATAAGTTTCTCTCCAACATTTTATTTTCAGTTATTTATTTTATTTGCATTTGTAGTTATTTGGGTTAGTTGACTAGCAACTAATTCCGCCCACTCTTTCAAACCCGAGATTTTACTTGCTTTCATAAAAATATAAAAACATAAAAAGAATCTTCCTCAACCTTTAGACCTATTAGAGTAGTTTTTCATACCTAACGAACACTATTCCCTGTGGAGAACGATCAATCCCCCGTACTTACCACTACACTATACTACATCGGTCAGGTACACTGCCTGGTGGGGTTGTAAGCCTCTTGAGATCCCTCGAGAGGTAAAACCTGTTGTAAGGTTGCAAAACCACGCATCAAGTTTTTGGCGCCGTTGCCGGGGAATAGTTATTGTTTAGGTTGAATTTTTATTTTATAGGTCTACTCACTAGATTCCTTTCTAGTGAGATTTTTGTTTTATTTTTCTAGGTTTTCTTTATTCTATCTATTTTCTTCGTGTCTTTGTTCGTAACCATACCATCCGACATCATGGAAGATGGTAATATCCTTAATCCCAACAACCCACCACCACAACAACCACCACCTCCTAGAGCCCGTACCTTAGGAGAGTATTCCCGTCCTAGCCACCATGGCTATCGAAACACCGTTGAGCTCACTCAAGGAGCCAATTTCACACCCTTGCGATCCGACACCATCCGGTTGGTGCAAAGCGGATGCGCATTCCATGGACTTCGATCTGAAGATCCTAATCAACACCTCAAGGACTTTCTTAAAATCGTTGATTCTATAGACCTTGATGTTGCCACTCGAGAGACGACCCGATTGCGTCTCTTTCAATTCTCTCTGCGGGATCAAGCTAGTCAGTGGCTAGAACGTCAACCCGCAGGATCCATCACCTCTTGGGATGATCTCACCACTCGTTTCCTTGCTCAGTTTTTCCCACCGGGAAGAACTACCAAGCTAAGGAATGATATCTTGATGTTCCAACAACGTCAAGGCGAAACTCTCTACGAGGCATGGACTCGATTCAAGGACTTACTCCAAAAAGTCCCTCACCATGGCATTGAACTTTGGCTCCAAGTCCAAATCTTCTATGACCATATCAATCTCTACACGAGGCAAACCATTGACCAATTGGCCGGTGGCAAGCTACGTGATCTAAGTGCGGAACAATCATGGGCTCTCCTAGAGGATCTTGCTCTTTATGACAACGAAAGTTGGAGTGATCCCCGTGATTTGAATAAAACGGTCAAGGCAATATCTTTGCCTTTGAACAATTCAAGCACTTCCGACCGTAGGATCATAGAACTTGAAGACCAAGTCAAGTTTCTCATGAAATCCTATGAGACTCCTAAACCTTCAAGCCAAGTGAACAAAATCACTTCTTCGTGTGAATTATGTAGTGGTCCCCACGACACTCGTGATTGCATGGAACTCCCCGAACAAGCTTTTGTGGACTACGCATCCTCGCGTACCGACGGAGCGGGAGACAAGTGGTACACTTTCAAACCCGAGCCAAACCCTTATGGTGATTCATACAACCCCTCATGGAAAAATCACCCGAACCTTAGGTGGAAACAAAACCAAAACGCACAACAAACCAATTCTTCCAACCCACCTAATCGTTTCCAATCAAGCGGTTCCAACTCGAACCGTACTTTCAACGACAATCCTTCCGGCAATGGTAGTACCAATAACTTTGAAGGATTGATGTCTCAATTTATGGCATCTCAAGAAGCTCGTTTAGCCAAGTTTGAAGCCGATTTCAAACAAAAACAAAGCGAGATGACCAATAAGATTGACACCTTGTTGAAAGCCCTCAATGACCAAGAAATGGGAGCACTCCCTAGCAACACGGTCAAGAACCCGAAACTAAACGTCAACGCTATTTCATCGGTTTCGTCTCCTAGTTCTTGTCCACAATATTATTCGGTCAATTCCATGAGCACGTGTTTCAAACAAACCCAAGTCGTTCCAAATGACCAAGAAGTTATGACATCCAAATTGGTCAACAACATAGTTGAAACACCTCCCACTCAAAACCTTGACGAAGAATTCAAGGAGCTCCACCTTGAAAGTCCGGTTGTTGATGTGTTGGATGAGAAGAAGCTCAAGTTAGGCGAAAAAGGGACCGCCTTCGTTCAAAACAAACTACCTAAGAAGTTAGATGACCCGGGCTTATTCGTTCTACCTTGCAAGATCGGTAATTCGGAGGCTTATGACACATTAGCCGATCTTGGATCAAGCCTTAACCTACTTCCGTTACCTCTCTACACCTCTCTAAAACTTGGAAAACTTGAAGAAACCGAGGTGATAATAGGTTTAGCGGATGGGAGTGTTGCTTACCCGGTTGGAGTAGTTAAGGACGTGTTAGTGCACATTGGAAAACTAACCATTTTAGCCGATTTCCACGTCCTTGATATGGTTAGCGACCCTACATGCCCCTTGTTGATAGGTAGAGGATTTTTGGCGACCGCTAGTGCTAAGATTGATTGTAAGGAATCTAAGATAGCGGTAGGAGAAGGAGATACTAGGTCAGTCTATGATGTGAAGAAACACGCTTATGATACTAGTGATGAACCGACACCCTATTGGTTAGAGTTGAATAGGAGACCATCTAGATATGGACCTTGGATAGATAGAGGCTTCATAGGACCCCAACGCCCATTTTACCTAGAAGAGGACTTTGTGAACCGAACACATACGGTAGAACAACTCTTGGCTAGGGACACCGAATTGGATCCATTTGAAGACCCTCTAGTTTTTAGAAGGATGATTGAGTTCCTAGGAGTTTTGCCAATTAACCTAGGAATGAATAAGTGGACTTGTGAGGAAGACGATCATAAGTGGAGTTGGGACAAACCACCCAAAGATGGAGATGGGTCATGGCATATTAAGATGACACTGTATGACCCGGATGGAGAGAAGTTTGAAAAGATATATCGTACTAAGCGGACCAACAGGAAACTTAAACCCAAGCTTAACCCTAAAGACGTCCTCGATGACGAGCTCACTTATATAGGGTAGAGTGACTTTGAGTCTAGCTAAAAGACTCGTTAATAAAGAAAAGCGCTTCTTGGGAGGCAACCCAAGCTTTATTTGCTTTGTGTGTTTATTTGTTTGTTTGTTTGTTTTTATTTGTTTCCGTATGTGTGTTTAATTTTTATTCTTATTGATTCATGTTAAAAACTAATTTGTGAAAATGCTTTATTTTGTTTTTAACTTCGTCTTAACTACATATAAAGGTATTTTGCAAAAGTTAAGTGTAAGGGAAATCTAAATCGGTTTATTAGAACACAAATTAACATGAATCGTAATAATAATAAATTAACATACATATTAGTGTGTGTTTGAGTCAAATGCTTGTATCGAGTCATAATGATGTTTTGCAGGATTTCCAGGAAGTAAGGTAAAGGTTTTTCCAGAAATTTTCCGGAAACTTAAAATGAAAAATTTTTGTCAGGTCATTTCTGACGGCGTCAGGGTTTATAACCTGACGGCGTCAGATTTAATTTTCAGAAATTTTTGAAAGTTGTGTTTTTAAAAAGTTTTTATTAAAATCTCCAACTTATAATCTCCAGGAATCTGCAAAGTTATCATTCCACAAGCATTATATCCTTATATATAGATTTTATCCCGCCGATGTTATGCAGGTTTTCGTGTTTGTTTTCTCAGGTTTAACAGGTTATTTTGGACAAGAAAATGTTTTGAATCAAGCTTATGGCGATGCATTAGTCATGGAGCTTCAACATTACCTTGGAAGAAGATTTAACCGTGTTACTTCATTATCCACCGAGCGAATCAGGGGAGTATTTGATTTCATTCTTTTACTTTATGCTTTTACATCTTGTTATTTGAACATTGGGGACAATGTTCATCTTAAGTGTAAGGGGAGGGTAAAAGCACGATTAAGAGAATGCTATTACGCTTGATTTTTGTTTGTTTAATAGTAGATGTGTAATAAAACTGAGAGAAATACTTGTTAAGGTAATTTTAGTGCCAAATTTAAAATTTTTTACAACATATAGGAGTGAAACTTTGATTCTTAATGAGCGTCTCACGGATAGGAGTTATATGACTAGCACAAAAACCGTACCACTAAAAAATTTTCCACCCCCAAATATGTGAGGTTCGCCCCTAGAATTGGTAGGAAAAGCATTTATGCTATGATGTGTGTACCGGTAGCACTTAGATTCTAGAACTTGCGTTAGGACCATTCCAAGGCCACAAGTGAGACTACATTCGTGTAGTTAGATTTACTACATGATAAGAGGCATTAGGATTAACCCATTGTTTTACACCTGTGTTTTTGTTATAATTACATTGGCTACATTGGTCAAGTAATTCTCCCACACCCTTTGCGTTGTACTCATTTTTAGTACACGATACCCCTAGTACACCCCTCAGAGCCTATCTTTTCATTTCAACCTTTAAGCATTTTACTTAAAGGAAGAATTTGTTACACCCCACTAAAATGTACACCCAAATCGCCTTAGCCTACCTTGTATGCACTCATTTTTAGTGCATTATTGTGACAACATTTGTTTAAACCCAAGTTAATTATCTAATTGATTACATGGTTGCTAAGTCGAGTCATATCCTTGTACATATTATTTTAGGACGATTGGGACTCATGGGTAAAGTACTAGTGTAATGGAGTAATGGGGAAGAACATCATTTATTACCCCCATATGTGCTAAATATTTTAAAGTACTCCAAGTTTTTCAATTATCTTAATTCGAGTCATTAGAATAGTTATTTGTAAAGTTATGTAAAAGTGCAAGTGTAAGGGGAATGCAACGCCCCTATGATGTATTATTTTGGATGGTAGGGCAAGAGTGTATGAAAAAAAAAAAAAAAAAAAAAAAAAAAAAAAAAAAAAAAAAAAGAAGAGAGAAAAATCAAGAAAAATACAAAAAAAATGAGAAAAAGAAAAATAGAAAAAACATACGGACTACCATCCCGTTTCATTTTATGTTTATGTTTTTGTTATTTTGTTATTTTGTTTCTAGCTTAAGATTGAGTCGAGTCTTGGCTTAGCAACATTGTATAGTACATGTAATTAATCAAGATCTTTAACTCGCCACCAGTAAAATATCCTTTATCCAACAAAACCGTGTTTTCCTTTTCCCTACACCTAACGTTATAACCCATTTAAAAGCCCTCTTTGATAGTTTATCTTAGGTGCTTACGCCTAGTGGAGGAGGTTTTCGATCCTTTCCCAAGCCTATGGTAATCTATTTGCTATGACAGGTAGTGAGAGATATTATCCGTTTTCATTTATGAGATTTATTTTGATGACACTTGAGAGATGTGAGTATCTAAACACTACTTGTGAGGTGCTAGTTTATAATCTCCGTGCTTATTATGATTGAAGTGGAACGATTATTTGTTGTAATTACTTTTATGTTTGCATTAAATGACCCCTAACTTGTATTTTGATTAGAATAAAAGCGCATTTGCTTGAGGACAAGCAAATCTCAAGTGTAAGGGTATTTGATGAAGCGAAAAGTGTACCGCTTTTAAGGGGTCATTTAAGCCCTAAATCGTATTTATTTGATCAAATATTGCCCTAAATCGTTCTTTTTGTCATTTTAGGTACTTTTGAGGAGAAATCTGGAAAAGGAGGCATTTTGGACGTTTTTGGAGCATAAAAGTGAAGAAAACGACAAAGTCTCAAAAATCGGCTAAAAGTTACCCTTGACGGCGTCAGATTCTACTCTGGACGGCGTCATGGCTTGGCAAGAAGAGGTGGACGTGAAATTTACTCATGATAAGCCAGTGAAAATTGCATGTAAATTCTGACGGCGTCACGCTTTAACCTGATCAAGGGCGTCACGGCTTAAATCAAAGAGGGACGGCATCACGTTCAAGAGCTGACGGCGTCAAGCCTTGATAAGCCAGAACGGATTTTGGAGAGCTAAAGAGGGACGGCGTCAAGAAGGTCATCCGGGAACCCTAAAAGCGGTGAGGTGACGGCGTCACACTCCATAAGGTGACGCCGTCAGATCCAAAAGTCTATATATAGTTTTCTAATTTTTTGTCATTAAGAGAGAGCTTAGTGTGGAATTTTTGGGAGAAAACCCTAAGACGAATTTAGCTTCTTTTTCAAGGCTTTTTGCCTTGAGATCTTCCATGTTACATTGAAAGATAAGTTATCAATTAATCATTCAATATGTCTATGTGTTGTTTGATTTTATCTTGTTCTTGTCTTTTGTTTAATATGTTAGGCTAGATTTATCTTGTGTTTGCTTAGATCTAATGAAACCTAGCTATTGATTATTGGTTATTGATATGTGTCGTTTTACACATATCTTTTCGTCCAATTTTCGAGTCAAAACAACCAAAAACACTTTAAAACGATCAAAAAAATGTTAAAAATATCTTTGAGATGTGTTTTTGTATTCCATATGCAAAATGATTGAAAACATTTGAAAAACAAATAAATTTGCAAATGGCAAGTCTAGTCCCTCAAGCTTTTAAAAAATAAAAAAATAGTAAAAAAATAAATTTTTGGTCCTCGGAATAATAAGCTTGGCATTTTTGGTCACTTGGAATATTTTGGTGAAATGTCAACTCAGGTCCCTGCAGTTTCAAAATTTACAAGAATGGTCCTTGAGGTTTCATAAAGTACAACTTTGGTCCTTGGTATCTATCCTAAACAAGAACTAACAACCGGACCAAAAGAGTACCCAACCCAACTTAAGCCCAATCGACCCACTACTCCACCCCATCACACAATCGGACCACAGCCCAACATTTAAACTAAACACTGGCCCAAACCTTAAAAAACCGACCCATCCATTATTTTAGCTAAATACTAAACCGGATAGAGCTTTGGTCAAATCCCCAATTACATGGTCAAAATCCCTAATCCCACACTTCCCTTTGTCTTCTTCCCTATCCCGCCAAGAACCCACTCACGGGTTTCACCATCACTATCACCTATCCCCAAAACTTTCACCATTTTACCCACTTCTCTTCTCCCCAACACCAAAACCCTTCCCCTTATACCTCCCCATCAGCCACCTCACCTATCCGTGTGAGTTAGTGGGTGCTAAGACCAAGATTGAGGGCTGTGATCATTTTTATTTAATCCAACGGTGGGGAAAGTCAGCAAAGAAGCACAAGTATTATTTTGTGAAGATTCCTCTCACAAGAGAAACACAAAAAAAAAGAGGACCGAAGTATTTATTTTTTTTCTAAGTAGTATAAATAGAGTAGGAGGTTATTGTAGTAACCAGGATTAATTTTAGCTTTAAAATTAGGTATGTTCTTATTTTTCAGTAGGTTAATTTCATCTAGTAGTTTAATGTAATTTGTAATTTTAGATTCGGTTGTAATTGTACTCTTTATTTTAATATAAGTCAGTTTATTGTTTATCTTATTCACTGTTTCAAGTCTGCTTATTTCATCCTTATTACTGAGTTAGTTTAATGATTCTTAGTTAAGCTTGAAAAAGTTAGTTAGTTGTTTCTTTTTTCTTTCCTGCTTGAAAAAGTTAGTTAAGTTTGAAAGATTCGGTGTCTTCAAATAGTTTAGCTTATCTTGTTCTTCTGCTAGTTTGCTTAATATAGTTAATGTTTTGAGTTAATGTTTTGCTCGTTACTAATTTGTTAGTTTGTGTTGGATTTGGATTTAGTTGTTAAGATTTATGGTTTGTGTAGTTTTAGTTCCAGTTTGAGTTTGTGTTTCAGTAAGCGAAAAAGAAAAAAAAAATAGTTAAGTGTTGCTTTATTATAGTTTTAGTGTAGCTTTAATTTGAGATTGAATTTATCTAATAAGAATTGTAGTTTATTTTGGTTTAAAGCAGTCGAATTAGTGGTAGATTAAGTCAGTTTGCTTCAGCCTTGAAATCGCTTCGTTTTGCCCTGCACCACAGAATAGCAGCAGACTTGTGTGATTTTTGGCTTATTTTGAACTTATTTCGGGTTAGGAGAAGTAATATCTAAGTCAATACAGCTTATTTGATTAAGTGGTTAGTAGTTTTTAAGAGCAAACTAAAAAAAAAAAAATAGTTTTAATAAAGTGTAGTTGCTGGGGATCGAACCTGGGATCTTTCTGGTTTAAAATTGTTTTTAAAACTTTCAATCTTTACAAGTTAGTCCACAAGTTTCAGTTTAATCCAATTTTGTCCCTGTCTTTCTTTTAAAACTGTTTTTAGTTATAAATAGGTTTCAGGAAAGTCAAAATCAGTCCCTGCCTTTATTTTAGTATTTTTTTTAAAGTTGAAATTTTTACACTTTTGGCCCCTAAACTTTTGCAGGATTTTATTTTCTTTTATAAAAGTAGTTTTTATTGCATTTGCACCCTAGGTTTAGCATTTCATTATTTCACGTTTTTATTCGTGTATTTTATTCACGTTTTATTTACGTTAATTGTTTCTAGTTGTAATTGTTTTTTATTTCCTAGCATATTTGTTGTTTTACGTAGTTGTAATCCAAATCCAAAATCTCTCAAATTTTTATATCTCAAACACGATTCACAAACCCGATTGCACAAATTCCATTCAACTCTCATCGGGGATAACGACCCGGGAATACACATACTTCACTTGTGTTTCCTAGGAAAAATATGACTTGATTTTAACCGATCAAATTTTGGCGCCGCTGCCGGGGAGGGCTGTAGCGAATTTTTAAAATCTCGTTTGTCAAATCGTGTTTTATAAGCTTTCTTTGTGAAGGTTTATAGTATATTTGTGTATATTTTCTAAAAAAAAAAAAAAAAAAAAAAAAAAAAAAAAAAAACCTCTTTGTTTAATAATAACAACAATAAAAATTTACCGTCGAGAATCAAGACAGAGTACTACCTAACTGGGGGTACGGACATAATAAGTTCCCAAACTAAAGATTAAAACTTGCCTTTGTATCCTTGTGAGTGGTGTACCTTTTTCAAAGAAGCCATTCATCTTGTGATTATTGGTTTAAGTTCATTGTCTAAGGTGTTTTACAAAAACAAAATAAAATAAAATAAACATCCTCACTTCTTTGAAGTGTTGTAAACCATTCCGAATTTCCAACAAAACGAATCGTGAGTTAATTGTTTTTCGGATTATCTTGAAATTACAACCTATACAAGTGGTTTAAGGATGGTTTGACATTAAATTGACGAACCGAAAGAGGCGGGTTTTTAAGGAGCATTTATTGCCCACCTTTGCTTCTCCGCCACTCTGCGAGTAATTTTGTGAGAAACGAGTTTCGATTGACGAATCGATCACAAAAAAATATTGTGTAACTATCCTTAAAAAAAAAAAAAAAAAAAAAAAAAAAAAAAAAAAAAAAAAAAAAGAGAGAAAAAAAAAAGATTTTCATTTTCAAAAATTTGTTTTTAAACTTTTGTTGTTTTATTGGTGCATGAGCACCCGTTCTTCCACACCCAATCTTTGTTCACCCGTTTCTAATCCCGAAAGAATTATTCGCCGAAATCGACGTCTTGATTTTCAAGACGTTGAGAATA
Organism: Artemisia tridentata subsp. tridentata; assembly: GCA_021014915.2. Taxonomy (NCBI): domain Eukaryota; kingdom Viridiplantae; phylum Streptophyta; class Magnoliopsida; order Asterales; family Asteraceae; genus Artemisia; species Artemisia tridentata. The sequence continues at coordinate 37,221,053 of CP139505.1, forward strand.
TGGCTGCTGAAAATAACACGGGTAATAATGGGCCAGCTCCCGATCTCCGAACGATGGAGGAGTTGTGCCAACCGACCATGCAAGGACGGGGCGGACCTATTGCTCCCGTCAATATCCAAGCCGCGGATTTTGGACTTAAACATCATATGATCCAACAAGTCCAAACTTCGTGCCAATTTCACGGTTTACCGGGTGAAGATGCAAACAAGCATCTCGATAAATTCATCACGGTAACCCAAAGCATGAAACAACAAGGTGTAACCGATGACGCCCTTCGCTTGTATCTTTTTCCTTATTCATTGACGCATCATGCCACCGCTTGGTTTGATCGTCTTCCCAAGAATTCAATTCATAGTTTCGATGAAATGACTTCAAAATTCTTGGCAAAATATTTCCCACCATCGATGGTGACGAAATTAAGGAATGATATAAGCAACTTTCGCCAGCTTCCCGATGAATCTTTATTCGAAGCTTGGGAACGTTATAAGCTATCTATTGATCGATGTCCTAATCATAATATGTTGCTTGTTACCATAATAGACACATTCTATAATGGTTTAACATTACGACATCGTGAAACGATCAATGCTGCGGCCGGTGGTACCTTTATGAAAAGGCGACCCGAAGAGTGCTATGATTTAATTGAAAATATGACCGCCCACCACAATTATTGGGATTCCTCCGCTGAGAGGAATGAGTCATCTAAATCTATCACTACCGACTCTTCATCCGAGATAGCTTCACTCACAAAAAGAATGGATGATTTATCCACTGCTGTTTTGAGGCTACATCAAAATAATCTTCAAAACCAAACTCAACAAGCAAATGTGGTGAATCAAAGCTGTGTAACATGTGGTGGTCCACACCCATATTTCGAGTGTCCAGCCACCAATGGCAACACTCAAGAGAGCGTTTATGCTGCTTCGGGGTCCTACAATTCGGGAGGTAATTCTTACCAACCCCAAGGAGACCGTAATCTTCTAAGCTATCGCTCCAACAATTATCTTGGACCACCCGGTTTCAACCCCCAAAATCCAAATGGGCAAAACCGAAATGCCCAATTTAACCAAAACCAAGGTCGGGTGAACCAAAATTTCCAAAACCAAGGTTTCCAAAATCAAGGTTTTCAAAACCAAGGTAATCACCAAGGTTTTCAAGGAAATCAAAACCGTGGTCAAAATTTCAATCAAAATTTGGGAAATGTTCAAAACCGTGGACAAAATTTTAATCAAGACCAAGTTTTAAACCAAAATCAAACGTCCACGGAGGAATTATTAAAACAATTCATGATATCCCAAAATGAAACCAATCGGTTGATGGCCACTCAAATAAATGAAATCAGAAAGTCTTTAAATGATCGACCCTCGGGCTCGGGAACTCTTCCTAGCACCACGATCGCTAACCCGAGGGGCGATGTGAAGGCGATCACAACAAGGAGTGGTGTCCAATATAATGGACCCAAAATTCCAACTACCTCTTCTTCTCTTCCTCCAAAGGTAGTTGAAATTGAGACCGAGGAGACAACGGACAAGGTGCATTCCACAAGCTCACGAAGTACCGCACACGTCCAACCTTCGGTAATCCCAACCCCAATTCCGGAACCCGATGTTCCGAAGACAAATCCAAAGCCTTCAATACCATATCCTTCAAGGCTTAATGATCAAAAGCTTAAAGAGAAAAACAATGCACAAATGGAAAAGTTCTTCCAAATCTTCAATGAGATGCACTTCGACATAAGCTTTGCTGATGCTCTCGTTCTCATGCCAAAGTTTGCAACTACACTCAAAGGGTTGTTAAGCAACAAGGATAAGTTAGTCGATATGGCAAAAACCCCATTAAACGAGCAATGCTCGGCGGTCATCCTCAAGAAGCTTCCCGAAAAGCTTGGAGACCCCGGCAAGTTCTTAATCCCGTGTGATTTCTCGGGGATGGTGAAATGCTCCGCCTTGGCCGATCTTGGCGCAAGTATTAACCTCATGCCACTCTCGATATGGAAAAAACTATCTCTTCCAAAGCTTACATCCACGTGCATGACACTCGAGCTAGCGGATCGTACCACTACTTATCCGCTTGGAATAGCCGAGGATGTTGTCGTGAAAGTGGGAAAGTTCCAATTTCCCACAGATTTTGTTGTTGTAGACTTTGATGCCGATCCACGAGTTCCACTCATTTTGGGTAGAGCTTTTCTAAGAACAAGTCGTGCTCTTATTGATGTGTACGCCGAAGAATTAACCATTCGTGTTGAAAATGAAGAGATCACGTTCAACATTAATCAGGGGTCAAATTGCAACGTTGCTACTATTGATAAAAAATCTGAAAAAATTGATTCAAAACTTTCAAGATTCACGGTCAAAAGTGTTGCACAAAAACGTTCTGAGCTCAAAGCAATGAACATAGCCCCTGGTTCAAGTGAATGGTTCAAAAGTTGTAATGCGGAAATTAAGAGTATTTTTGATTACGATGAACACGAATCGGAAGATACAACGGAAGTGGTAAAAACTGCTAGCTCTAAGAGCACACCACTTGCCCCACCTTCAGAATCGGTTTGTCGTATTGATATTGCCAAAAATCCCACTCTTACTTCCACATCACTCATTTTCGACTCTTCTCCTCCGTTTGAGGAAAGTGATATTTCTAAAGAAGAGTTCGAGGTCTTCTTGTTTGATGCTCAAATTGTTGAGCCCGATGTTGATCCGGGGGAGATGGCCCGATTTTAGAAAAAATGATTTTTGATGAACCATTGTTTGCTCTCCCCCCAAAGGGTGATGTTGTTGTGGAAAAGCCGTCTTATCCTTCCGAGCTCGAGCTCGAGGATGCTTTTCCCGAATTTGAGAGTTTTGTGTTTAATGATCAAGAGGAGAGAAGTGGCAATCCCACCCCTCATCCCGATTATTCACTCTCGGCTTATGAAGCCTTTCGTTTTGATATCGATCATTTGGAAGAGACGGGAAGTGTAAATACCACTTCCCATTCTTATATCTCTCTTCCCGAGTATGATGTATTTCATTTTGATGAAAATGATCGATATCATAAGGAGTTCTCGGTTGAACTCCCTCATGTGATATCTCCTCCTGAATATGATCATTTTTGTTTTGATCTGGAGGATGATTCTAGTGTGGGGGGAGGAATGTTCAAAGATTTACTTCTTGAAGATTTTATCCCAACCCTCCCTCCCGTTGAAGCCGATGATGCTTCTGATGATGAAGAGTTTTACATGATAATAATAAAAATCTTGCTTCTCTTCATCACATATGGTGTGATTGCTCTTTCCCTTTTCTCCTACGGGAATGAGGACACCATATTTGACCCCGGTATCACCCTTAATAGTTTCTTCTATTGAAATACCGCGGGTTTTATCTCATCGGTGTGGAACTTTCTCATGTTCAAATGTTTATCCAAACAATTTGAATGAAAGTCCGATTGAGATTGGTTTCCACTTGCTTCCCCATGGACAAATGAATTCGGGGTCGAGTCAAGCTAGCGACTCGGTTAACAAAAACAGTAGCACACCATATGGGTTTTCACCCATATTTCTGACTTCTTTCTACTTTCTACCACCCTAGTGTGGGGGAGATGCCCCCGATGTTGTACATAAATTTCAAAAAAAAAAAAAAAAAAAAAAAAAAAATTTTGCAAAAACAAAAATAAAATAAATGGCCTGTAATATTTTCCTTTTACGTTCTCAGTTTCGGCATAACAGCCGGTACTTTGAATATTGAGGACAATATTCATTTCTAGTGTGGGGGGAATTCTCACGAATTTAATCACGTATATATACCATCTAATTCCCCCGTTTTTGGCCAAAATTTTTTTTTTTGGTGTAAGTGTTTTGCACTTACACAACAAATGGTTATCAGTCCACCATGTCTAACACACAAAAGGATTGGCTAATCCAAGAGCAAACGGTTCTTGGTAAAGATATATCAAATCCGTTTACGGCTTACAATTTGCCAAAAATTGTATGGTATTCGACTCACCATATCCTAAAAAGATGAAGAGTTGGCTAGCCCGCAAGATTATGGCTTGTGGTAAAGGCAATTGGAAAACCATAATTGGTAATCAGCTCACCAAAGATAATAAGTGGTTTTATCTAAGAGTTGGCTAGTCCAGAAGCAAACGGCTTCTGGTAAAGACAAATCAAATCCGTTGGCAGCTGATGATTTGCTCAAAATCATATGGTTATCAGTGTACCATAGTTCTTACTTGAACTGAAACATTTGGCTACTCCAGAGGTGATGGCTTCTGGTAAAGAGATACATCCATCAACTTTTCATAAAAAATTGCTAGGGACTAGCAATTGCTCAGTGTGGGGGATTTGATATGTGTCGTTTTACACATATCTTTTCGTCCAATTTTCGAGTCAAAACAACCAAAAACACTTTAAAACGATCAAAAAAATGTTAAAAATATCTTTGAGATGTGTTTTTGTATTCCATATGCAAAATGATTGAAAACATTTGAAAAACAAATAAATTTGCAAATGGCAAGTCTAGTCCCTCAAGCTTTTAAAAAATAAAAAAATAGTAAAAAAATAAATTTTTGGTCCTCGGAATAATAAGCTTGGCATTTTTGGTCACTTGGAATATTTTGGTGAAATGTCAACTCAGGTCCCTGCAGTTTCAAAATTTACAAGAATGGTCCTTGAGGTTTCATAAAGTACAACTTTGGTCCTTGGTATCTATCCTAAACAAGAACTAACAACCGGACCAAAAGAGTACCCAACCCAACTTAAGCCCAATCGACCCACTACTCCACCCCATCACACAATCGGACCACAGCCCAACATTTAAACTAAACACTGGCCCAAACCTTAAAAAACCGACCCATCCATTATTTTAGCTAAATACTAAACCGGATAGAGCTTTGGTCAAATCCCCAATTACATGGTCAAAATCCCTAATCCCACACTTCCCTTTGTCTTCTTCCCTATCCCGCCAAGAACCCACTCACGGGTTTCACCATCACTATCACCTATCCCCAAAACTTTCACCATTTTACCCACTTCTCTTCTCCCCAACACCAAAACCCTTCCCCTTATACCTCCCCATCAGCCACCTCACCTATCCGTGTGAGTTAGTGGGTGCTAAGACCAAGATTGAGGGCTGTGATCATTTTTATTTAATCCAACGGTGGGGAAAGTCAGCAAAGAAGCACAAGTATTATTTTGTGAAGATTCCTCTCACAAGAGAAACACAAAAAAAAAGAGGACCGAAGTATTTATTTTTTTTCTAAGTAGTATAAATAGAGTAGGAGGTTATTGTAGTAACCAGGATTAATTTTAGCTTTAAAATTAGGTATGTTCTTATTTTTCAGTAGGTTAATTTCATCTAGTAGTTTAATGTAATTTGTAATTTTAGATTCGGTTGTAATTGTACTCTTTATTTTAATATAAGTCAGTTTATTGTTTATCTTATTCACTGTTTCAAGTCTGCTTATTTCATCCTTATTACTGAGTTAGTTTAATGATTCTTAGTTAAGCTTGAAAAAGTTAGTTAGTTGTTTCTTTTTTCTTTCCTGCTTGAAAAAGTTAGTTAAGTTTGAAAGATTCGGTGTCTTCAAATAGTTTAGCTTATCTTGTTCTTCTGCTAGTTTGCTTAATATAGTTAATGTTTTGAGTTAATGTTTTGCTCGTTACTAATTTGTTAGTTTGTGTTGGATTTGGATTTAGTTGTTAAGATTTATGGTTTGTGTAGTTTTAGTTCCAGTTTGAGTTTGTGTTTCAGTAAGCGAAAAAGAAAAAAAAAATAGTTAAGTGTTGCTTTATTATAGTTTTAGTGTAGCTTTAATTTGAGATTGAATTTATCTAATAAGAATTGTAGTTTATTTTGGTTTAAAGCAGTCGAATTAGTGGTAGATTAAGTCAGTTTGCTTCAGCCTTGAAATCGCTTCGTTTTGCCCTGCACCACAGAATAGCAGCAGACTTGTGTGATTTTTGGCTTATTTTGAACTTATTTCGGGTTAGGAGAAGTAATATCTAAGTCAATACAGCTTATTTGATTAAGTGGTTAGTAGTTTTTAAGAGCAAACTAAAAAAAAAAAAATAGTTTTAATAAAGTGTAGTTGCTGGGGATCGAACCTGGGATCTTTCTGGTTTAAAATTGTTTTTAAAACTTTCAATCTTTACAAGTTAGTCCACAAGTTTCAGTTTAATCCAATTTTGTCCCTGTCTTTCTTTTAAAACTGTTTTTAGTTATAAATAGGTTTCAGGAAAGTCAAAATCAGTCCCTGCCTTTATTTTAGTATTTTTTTTAAAGTTGAAATTTTTACACTTTTGGCCCCTAAACTTTTGCAGGATTTTATTTTCTTTTATAAAAGTAGTTTTTATTGCATTTGCACCCTAGGTTTAGCATTTCATTATTTCACGTTTTTATTCGTGTATTTTATTCACGTTTTATTTACGTTAATTGTTTCTAGTTGTAATTGTTTTTTATTTCCTAGCATATTTGTTGTTTTACGTAGTTGTAATCCAAATCCAAAATCTCTCAAATTTTTATATCTCAAACACGATTCACAAACCCGATTGCACAAATTCCATTCAACTCTCATCGGGGATAACGACCCGGGAATACACATACTTCACTTGTGTTTCCTAGGAAAAATAATGACTTGATTTTAACCGATCAGTTATTAGTGTGTTATTAGTTGTATTGGATGATTGTTTATCTATGTTAGGCTTAAGAAAACTGGCTAACTTCCTATTCGGTAACTTGCTTGAACGTCTTAAGAAACATGAACCAAATGCGTACTAAAGGTTTTTATGGTTGTATTTAATGCACAAGCGAATTCTAGTGATCCCATGTTAGGAGCTTCCTAGCCGGCTCGACATAGGAGTGAAGTAGGAGCTTGTAGAGTTGGGGAAGTACGTACGCCACCCCACGATTGGTATTAAGGAATACACCCGTCATCCACGCGACTAATACACACTAATCAACCGGTAAAAGATAGTTAGGGAGTAAGGAAATCTAAGTAAAAACATTTCTCTACACATAAGTTTCTCTCCAACATTTTATTTTCAGTTATTTATTTTATTTGCATTTGTAGTTATTTGGGTTAGTTGACTAGCAACTAATTCCGCCCACTCTTTCAAACCCGAGATTTTACTTGCTTTCATAAAAATATAAAAACATAAAAAGAATCTTCCTCAACCTTTAGACCTATTAGAGTAGTTTTTCATACCTAACGAACACTATTCCCTGTGGAGAACGATCAATCCCCCGTACTTACCACTACACTATACTACATCGGTCAGGTACACTGCCTGGTGGGGTTGTAAGCCTCTTGAGATCCCTTGAGAGGTAAAACCTGTTGTAAGGTTGCAAAACCACACATCAAAAATGAAGGTAGATGGAACTGTTGAAAAGTTCAAGGCTAGACTAGTCATTCAAGGCTTTAAACAAAAGTCAGGAATAGACTATTTTGATACTTATGCCCCTGTGGCTCATATCAGTACCATAAGATTTCTGATTTCCTTGGCATCTATTCACAATCTGATTATACATCAGATGGATGTGAAGACAGCTTTCTTGAATGGTGAATTGGATGAGGAGGTTTACATGAACCAACCTCAGGGCTTCATCATGCCTGGCAATGAAAATAAGGTGTGCAAACTGATTAAGTCCTTATATTGACTAAAACAGGAACCTAAGCAATGGCATCAAAAATTTGATGAAGTGGTTTTGTCTAGTGGTTATTCACTTAACCAGTCTGACAAATGTGTATATAGCAAATTTGATGAATCTGGTAAAGGAGTCATCATTTGTCTATATGTTGATGACATGTTGATCTTTGGCACTGACCAAAGTCAAGTTGACCTAACAAAGGATTTTTTGTCATCAAGGTTCTCCATGAAGGATATGGGGGAGGCTGATGTTATCCTTGGTATAAGGATTAAACATGAAAGTTACAAAATTTCTATTTCTCAGTCTCATTACATTGAGAAGGTGTTGAGGAAATTTAATTACTTTGATTGTACTCCAGTGAGTACTCCCATGGATACAAGTGAGAAGCTCTTGCCTAATACTGGTAAGGCTGTATCTCAACTTGAGTATTCTAGGGTGATTGGCTGCTTAATGTATGTCATGACTTGTACAAGACCTGATATTGCATTTGTTGTGGGAAAATTGAGCAGGTATACTAGTAATCCTAGTGCTCATCATTGGCAAGCAATTCAGAGGGTACTGAAGTATTTGAAGAGAACTATTGATTATAGTCTCTCATATACTGGTTATCCTTCTGTATTAGAAGGGTACACTGATGCAAGTTGGATCAGTAACACTAAAGACAATTCGTCTACTAGTGGCTGGGTATTCGTACTTGGTGGAGGTGCAATTTCTTGGGCATCCAAGAAGCAAACTTGCATCACCAGTTCAACCATGGAATCTGAATTTGTGGCCTTAGCTGCTGTTGGTAAAGAAACTGAATGGTTGAAAAACTTGCTTCTTGAGATTTCATTGTGGCCTAAACCTATAGCACCAATTTCTATCCGTTGTGATAGTGCTGCTACATTGGCAAAGGCTTATAGCCAAATGTACAATGGGAAGTCTAGACACTTAGGTGTCAGGCATAGCATGATTCGTGAGCTTATCATGAATGGGGTGGTGTCTATAGAGTTTGTTAGATCTCAACATAACTTAGCTGATCACTTGACGAAGGGTTTGGCTAGAGACTTGGTTTTAAAGTCTGCTAAAGGGATGGGTTTAAGTCCAACTTAGTCACTGAATGGTAAGACACCCAACTCCCTCCTGAGGAAACTTTGGAGCTGAGTTCAATGTGGAAAGCTGAACATTTAGTGGACTGGAGCACATGTTTTCTTTACATCCCAAGGTTGTGCTCAGAACCTGCTGAAAAGGAGGATGAAGTCTTTACTTCTCAATAGTTAATTTTCTTTGAAAAAGTGCTTAGCAAGAGCATGATTAAAAGATGAACCACCTATGTAAATGTTGAAGTTTTGCCGCTATAGGGAGCTTTTGGACTTTTAGCTTTTACAACATTTATGAATTGGATATGGACACATGGCTTGTATAGTGTCAGGAGTATTTAAGTGTTTGAAAATGTATGTGTATTTTATCTTCAGGTATTCAAATGGGTTGAAGGGTTCAATTCTTAGAACACCCTGATTCTCGAATATTTGAACGTGTAATGTACTAAGATGAGAATTCAATCTTCAAGATATTTTCATTTATGCATATATTTTGTTTTGTGTTTTATTTTTCATGCAAAAGGAAGTGAACTAAATTTGGGGAGGATTGTTGGAAAATTTAGTGCACTTGAGGGATAAGTTCACACCTGGTAATGGGTTTGGAGGTACGGAGTGTACACCAATTAGGTCCCTGAACACCCTGACTCAATTAAGTGGTTTGTAGTTCAGTTGATAATGTAAATGATAATGCTACTGATGCAGTTCATTCATGCTGCTAGCATTATCATTCCTGCTGCTAGTGTATCAATTCTGCTGCTAGCTTTATTATTTCTGCTGCTAGCTTCATTGCTGCTGATGCAAAACAATTCTGCTGCTAGCATTGGTGATACTGCTGCTAGTACTCTGATGCTGCTGCTAGTACTCAGATACTGCTGCTGAACTATTAGCAATAGATTTTGCTGCTAGCACAATTTATTGTACTGCTAGGCATGCGATTCTGCTGCTGGTTATAACCACTGACTCCTACTATTATGAAAACTATTATGATATAATTAATGGGCCATTAAGTATACATAATTCCATGGGCTAGGGTTTGAGTAAACTCTATTATAAATAGAGGTCGTATCATAACTGCATGTAGATACAGAATACAAACCCTAAACACTTGAATACGTTCGGTTCTTGATTTGTGCCTAAAACAAGAACATCACTTGGTCTTATCCCATAGAGATATTCGTGTAACCCAGGCATAGGGTCGAATAGTTTCTATTGGAAAGTGATAACACGATTTCAAATAAATATCCGGTACCTTGATTGATTATCTTAACCCTGTTCTGGGAACACTACGACACTAATAAACCAACAGTAGAATCAATAGAGTAATAGTCCAGAGTAAGGCTGTTTTTATTCACTTAATAATGGAAAAGGACCACTTTCAAATAATTTAAAATTTAAAAGAATGCACCTCCAAACTAACCACATTGTGACACATTACTATTACTATCTTATCCCCCCCTAAATTAACCAAAGATTACCCATTCCTGCATCCGAGACTTCTGTATTCCCAAATTTTCTCAAACACAAGAACCTTCATCGTCATTAAATAATGTTAGCATTTAACTTTATTGAACCAAAGATCGTCGTCCTTCCTTTACTAGATCGTTTGATCCCCCATTTACGAGCATAACGGATTCATCATTTGACTCTGCAATATCAATGTTCTTGAAACCATTGACCGGTACGTCTTTCTTGGTATTGATAATTTTCCGGTGTCGTTTCCCGAGGAAACCAGGGGCAATGAGTGGCTTCAGTTTTGCTTTTACTGGTTTCCAAGATTCATCTTCCATACCAATAGGAGATGCCACCGTGGACTTGGGTTTCTCGGGCTTACATTCAATGCTTACAGAATCCATTCTGTTAGCTTCTTCACCATTGCTAGAACTCGAGGCATTCTGAATATAATCACAGACATTATACTGAATGGAATCATTTTCAGTACTGTGCACCTGCAACGGATGTTTCTGTAAAACAATTATTATCTTCAACAGGTAAAGTAGCTTCTTCAATGGGAACCACACCACCATTGTCACAAACTTCATCGTCCCCTGAAGCAGAAGAACCTGTTTTTGTATCTACTGTATCTATGTCCATGGCACTGTCAGATGACTTAGGAGAATTCAAAAGAGGTGACAAATCCATGCCACATTCGCTAGTGGTATCAGCTGACTCAGCAGTCAACGTACAGTCGAGAGGTTGACTTACAACTAACGCCTTTTCTTGAGATGCGTTTGATTTTTTAAGTTCCTCTTTTTTAGAAGTTTCCACAACAGGGTTTATGCACGACCTTCTGGCAGAGACTCTGGAAAGAAACAAACATACAGATGTCGATTAGTTTAGCCAGCTAATATATATAACGGTGATAAATACAAAACCGTGTATGCAAAAAACACGGTTTACATGCTCTTTGTGAGAAAACACGTACCTACTATACAAAAGCATATAGGCTCCCTGTGAGAGCACATCATCCAATTCAACTAAATCCACCTGCAAGAAATTGTGAGCTTAGAAACTAGTGTAAAGCCAACTGAATGCTTGTACATTGATTTAAAGTACAGAAGTTGGGTGATCATTAGGTAGCATTTGGTTTGCACCAAGTAGTCACAGGTATGGGTTTAAGAGGTGAGGTGAATGGGAATGGGTTCATAAACCCCATTAGGTGGGTATGATGTATGCCTAATTTTACGGGTAAGAAACATAATTTTTCAAACCCATACATATCCAAACACTATCAAACCAAATACACCCTCAGTGTTGCAGAAAAAACCATCAAGAAATGCAAGGGTTCAAGAAAAGCCCTACTTTTCCCATAATCAGATGCCTCTTATGATAATTCATTATGCGAGTAGACACTATCGGTATAAACAGATAAGATAAGTCTAACAGTTGATTTCTATACTAAGTTATGTTTAGCGAATTTGAACCATTTGTGGTGTTGTAGCATATTTTGTGATGTTCTAGCATGGTTGTGGTTGTAACACAGGTTGGGTTATTGTATATTTGTTTTCGGAAAAAATCTAGAAATTACCCATTTTGCTGCAATATGCTGCAAAATGGGTCAGACACTTTTGGCGGGGACATGTCCCCACCAAAAAGGTTCAACCAGTTTTATATTGTTGAGCCTTTTAGCAGGGAGATGTCCCCTCCAAAAGAGTCAGTTAATTAATTTAATCAATTTATTAGTGGCTTTTTGGACTAATTACGAACGCTTTTGGCGGGGACATGTCCCCGCCAAAAGTTTTGCCATGCTCGACATTGTTTGACCAGAACAAAGGCTGCGGGTCCCACGTGTCCCCGCGAAAAGTCAAAAACGTCCTCGCAAAAAGCTTCAGCGAGAAGGAGTTAGCGGGGACTTTTCGGCGGGGACTTGTCCCCGTTGAAAGTTATTGGCGGCGACTTGTCCTCGCCGAAAGCCTCATAAAGTCCCCTCGAAAAGCATTGAATGTTGTAGTGTACTCTTAAGTAGAGCAGATGAAGATTGACGAAGGCTCCGAGATATAGGCTTCGAAGATAGGCTCCAAAGCGGACTCAGAGGCTCCCTCCACGCTAGGCAAAAACTGGAACATGGGTTTGGCCCATATTTACTTAGTCCGGGCTTTAAGATGCAATCTTGTGTTGGAAATTTAGTTCAATTGAGGGATATAATCATACATGGAAATGGGTTTGGAAGTACGGAGTGTACACCTATTAAGTCCCTGATTACCCTGACTCTAATAGTTGTTTTAAGTTTCTGATGTACTCATCAGGGAGTAACTCATCAGAAGGTTCAATCCTTCAGCGAGTTACTACTGCTAGTACTAATGTTACTACTGTTGGCAGAGTTACTACTGCTAGTACTAATGTTACTACTGTTGGCAGAGTTACTACTGCTAGTACAAATGTTACTACTGCCAGTGCAGAGTTACTACTGTTGGCATAAGTTAGTACTGCTGGGCAGTTTCAAACTTGTAATTAAGACCATATTGACCTGGTCTTGTAACCACTATAGCTATAATGGAAGAACATTATGAGGAGATTAATTGGCTGATTAATTCTCATAATTCCTTTGACTAAGAGTAAATCTATCATATGAATAGGATACACATCTGCATGGAAAAACACACGAAACATAAACACTTGAAAGCAAACAGGTTCTTGATTTGTGCCTAAAACAAGAACACCACTTGGTCTTATCCCATAGAGATATGCGTGTAACCCAAGCATAGGGTCGAATAGTTTCTATTGGAAAGTGATAACACGATTTCAAGTGATATCCGGTACTCATTGATTATCTATACCCAACTGGGAACACACCGACAAGAAACCAACAATCAATAGAAACTATTTAGTGATAATCAATGGCTGCTGCTATGAGGCAAATGGCAGCTTACTTTTCCAAACTAGAAAAGTTTGAAGGTGTCGATTTCAGAAGATGGCAAAAGAAGATGCACTTCTTGTTGTCAAGCATGAGTGTGGTGTATGTGTTGAGCTAAATTTCACTAGACACACCCTTGGCTGCAATTCGTTGGACTCACAATAGTTGGAACAAATTTTAGCTAAATTTCACTAGAAAATCCCGGCGACATGTCATTGGTACAAAACAGGCGGGAAAAAATCCCGCCCAATTATTCGCTATTATTCACAAGTGGGGCAAGACAAAAATTGGTGTAAGTAAGTCCCGACGACATGTCGTCGGGACAATAACACTAATGACAAAATAAATTCTAATCAAACGCTAATCAAAAGCTAATTACAATAATTTTTTTAGTTTATATGTTACTGATGAGGTAACATCTTGGCGGGGCAAATTCCCGCCCAATTTTTCACTATTATTGGAGAAGTCAAATTTGACCATTATGGTCTCGACGACATGAAGTCGGAATTTTAATATCTAAAAAATTCAACGCATCTCGGTCAAGCATTTTTTTGTCCTTTAGTGTAAAATGCCGACGACAATTGTCGTCGGTATTTTACTCGTCGCCCGTTCTCCTAATTCTTGTAGTGTGATGAAAAGAACAAACTATAGAAAGATAGGAAATTACCCTTCACATTTTCAAATTTGTCTAATAATTATACAAGAGATGCAACATCACCATGGATTTCAACAGTCATGTCCATGATATTTTCAAAGTTATTTGAGACATTATTGCAGTTAGTACATTTTCAAACTACATGCAGGCCGTTAACAGAACTAATGATGCGTTAGTTGGAGTAACAAAATAAGAATAGATCACTCGCAATGGCAATCATGAAGCAGTTATACAAAGGTTGATATAAATAAAGCAATGATCAGTGCCTTCTAGAAGTACACTTTCATGCAGAAGACTATAGAGAGAGAGGAAGATTTCAGAAGCTGACCCAAACATGTGTTTGACAAATCAAAGTTAAACAAAGTAAGATCATCCACTTGCTTGCCATTAGACTCAAAGATGATAAGTAAATGATTTGCTTCCTGTTAATTTGCTTTACAAGTCGATCTACGTCACACTTGAGAAACAAAACATACATTGAACTAGCATACTCAAACAATGATATTATACACAAAATTAGTAATGCTAGGCGTAGAAAACCAGATCTCAGCCGATGTTTCTATGTAGTAAAATACTCTCATCAGTCCAAAATAAATGTAAGAAAAAGACATTTTTTTTTTCAAAAACTAATTACTATCTGATAAAATTGTTCTACACTATGGTAGTTCTTCGCTGCAGATTTAGCATCGGTGCAGAATATAGTACGTAGAAGAGTTTCAGGCTACGTCATTTTTCCAGAGAACTAAGTTTTTTCATTGATGAAATCATCTTCTTGCTTTTATTTGCTTAATGAAATTCATCCAAAACTGACCACTACGCATTAGAAATAGAATGAATGTCAAATATCAATCTTATACTTTTCTAATGCAATTTGATGAATATTTTGCAATTTCAATGGTTAGTGTTTTATTCTCATAAACATGTCAAAGGCATAAACAATATAATTAACTCAACGTGTACATACCAACTACTGAGTACGTAGTACATAGTGGTTAACCATCAATACATTCCAACCAAAGAAAACAATATGAATTCCAGTAATTTAAATTAAAAAAATGTCGATGCCTACTATAAAACAAGCATGTGATCAACCCATTTAAGCACCACAAAAACAAATCTTAGTCTTGTAAAAGAAGAGTGTCTCTTGATATGGGAAACAATGGGGTGCTGAGGCATTGGCCTCAACTTGTGTATGGTTTTTCTTTCTTCTTATTAGCCGCTATTGTCATTGCTGATAAATCATATGGTTATAATTCTCCAAAGCCTAATGGCTGGAAATTGCCAAAGGTGAAGCATACCTTGCCAAAATCACCTTACATCTACAAGTCACCACCACCACCGGTGAAACACAAATTGCCGTATGTTAAACCATATCTTCATAAATCTCCTCCACGTTCTTACGTCTACAAGTCTCCGCCGCCACCAGTGAAACACCAATTGCCATATGGTAAACCATATCATCATAAATCTCCTCCTCACTCTTACGTCTACAAGTCTCCAAAACCGCAACTGAAACACAAATATCCGTATGTAAAGCCATATCTTCATAAATCTCCTCATCATTCTTACATTTACAAGTCTCCTCCACCACCTAAGTATGCTTACAAGTCTCCACCACCACCGTCACATTACGCTTACAAGTCTCCACCACCACCTAAGTATGCTTACAAGTCTCCACCACCACCGTCACATTACGCTTACAAGTCTCCACCACCACCTAAGTATGCTTACAAGTCTACACCACCACCGTCACATTACGCTTACAAGTCTCCACCACCACCTAAGTATGCTTACAAGTCTCCACCACCACCGTCACATTACGCTTACAAGTCTCCACCACCACCTAAGTATGCTTACAAGTCTCCACCACCACCGTCACATTACGCTTACAAATCTCCACCACCACCTCCGTATGCTTACAAGTCTCCACCACCACCGTCACATTACGCTTACAAATCTCCACCACCACCTCCGTATGTTTATAAGTTTCCACCACCACCGTCACATTACGTTTACAAGTCTCCACCACCACCTCCGCATGTTTACAAGTCTCCACCACCGCCGTCACACTATGCTTACAAGTCTCCACCACCACCTCCATATGTTTACAAGTCTCCACCACCGCCGTCACACTATGTTTACAAGTCTCCACCACCACCTCCGTATGTATATAAGTCTCCACCACCGCCATCACACTATGTTTACAAGTCTCCACCACCACCTCCTTATGTTTACAAGTCTCCCCCACCGCCATCACCATATGTTTACAAGTCTCCTCCACCACCTCCGTATGTTTACAAGTCGCCACCACCACCCTCACAATACATTTACAAGTCTCCACCGCCACCTCCATACGTTTACAAGTCTCCACCACCACCATCGCCTTCTCCCCCGCCTCCATATGTTTACAAGTCGCCACCTCCACCATCGCCTTCTCCTCCACCCCCATATATTTACAACTCTCCCCCTCCACCAAAACATTATTAAAGCACAAGCTTTTTCAACATAACAGAATAAGGCAAGGTTGACTTGTTACATCATCCTACAGTTTCCTTGACGCTTTCCAATACAAACTTTTTTTTTTCTCTCATTTTTAACAAGTGTTCCCTTATGTTAAATAAGGCCTCAATGTGCAATGAGCTTGATTCATGTATGTTGTACTAATCATTTATAACATGTGATTCTTTCTTTCTATTTTTGAGAATTTTTAAAGTAATCTGTTTTCTTCCTTGCATAATATCACTATTTATAATGCGACCCTTCTTTCTATTTAGAATCAGATATCTAAAGAAAACTTATGATGATGAGCGTACTACACAGTAAACTAATTAGCATTGTTAGATATACTTTATCCAACCTGTAGCAAAAAATACGCGGAAAACAGAGTCTCGCTTCAACTGCCAAGCTTTTTTAACAGAGTTTATTGCATAAGTTTTGAAAGTAGCCAATGGAGAGTATGCCAGATTACACGATTGCTAGAGGGGGACCACGACTCTTAAACATTTTAAGGCTTTCCACATCATTCACTTAACTAACTAAACATTGTAGGAAGGTCCCACCTCTGTGTATCGTCCTTCGGAGTGACTCCTTCGGACCTTGATTACTCCTACACACAAGAGACACACGCGTTAGACTCGCCTCGGGTTTTATCCCAAGGCCAACCTCCGGCGTGAGAGTAAGTGTCGGGTGATTATAGATTGAACAGTAATGTAAGAGTAACAGTAGTAGGTGTTGAATCCCACTAATGTCATAAATGAGGTGGGTATTTATACTACCCACATGTACTGTACCTACTTAACTTGGGACTAAGCGAGTTGACCTATGTCTGACCTAGTAGGTAGGCGTCAGACCACGTGGGGAACACAATCCCGTGTAATCTGGGAAGGTGCCGTTTGATGGGACAAAGCAGTGTAGATAACGGAAGACCTGTCAGCAGGGTACCGGAGGTGAGCTAACAGTCCGGACGAAGCAAAATGTCCGGACCTACAAGAATGGACCGGACGAAGCATGTCGTCCGGACACATACACCAACATGTCCCCCCCCCAAGTATTGTAGCATCAGTTCTGAGCTGATGGTGCAATACTTGAAAATTCTGGACATGTGTGTCGACGGTCACTGATTTTTAATAATTTTGCCAGGTGATAGTTATGATGTCTCTCATTTTGTTCAGGTGAAGAAATAAAACGTCCGGACCTATAAGAATGGACCGGACGAAGCATATAATCCGAACACATACACCAACATGTCCCCCCCCCCAGTATTGTAGCATCAGTTCTGAGCTGATGGTGCAATACTTGAAAATTCTAACGTTACTTTTAGTACTTTCCTTTGCATGTTGTGATCGGATGGCATAAGTGTTAGCCCGATGGTTGACGGGCTCGTCAAGACTTGTTGGGCTAGTTTAGTTGTAGGCCCATGGGCCGAATAAAATAGTATTTATTTGAATACCAACAGCTGCGCGCCACGCGTAAATTCATCATGGATATCCAACGTTCCATAATCTGCCACGTCAGCGAGTGGCAGGCTGATGTGACCTTTTCACTTCTTTGTAGGTTTTTTCCCTATATATATCGGTTTATCTCTTCATTTTTTACTTTTAACTGTGCATTTTTTCCTTGTTTTCGGTGTTTGTACATTTTCTACGACCAATCGTCCGTTGAGAAATTCCGAGAGGTGCGTTTCACTATTTCTTGTAATTATCTTTAGTTTTTGTTCCGTCGGTATCCTTTTAGTTATGGCCATTGAGATGAACGCACAGGAGAATCGCCCATTAGTCAGTAGGCTTGGCCCTCAGTCCGGTAGGATAGTCCCTAAGTTTGACATGCATATACACACCTCGAAACTGACGCAGGGTGAATTGGATCGTGTGGTCGGCGAATTCGGTATCCCTTTGGACCTACGGCCCACGCTTCCTCCGGCTGACATGACTATGGATATGTTGCCGGAAGATAAAATAGGTGTTTATGTTCACCAATTGAGGACGGGGGGTGTTAGGATTCCTTTCTCCACATTTTTACTAGCGTTGATAGGATATTTTCGGGTGCACATTTCTCAGTTGGTTCCGATAGGCTTGAATAGGGTAACCATGTTTGAGATCCGTTGTTATAGTCTGGATGTGCAGCCGACCGTTCCCTTGTTTAGGGTGTTTTATAGGTTGTGCAAGCAGGGGCACTGGTTTTCTTTTGAGAACCGAACAGGAAGAAAAGCCATGAAATGTTTTGAGGAGGTGTTGACCGGGCTAAAGCATTGGAAAGATCATTTCTTTTTTATAGACAGGAGGGCAATTCCGCAAGCGATGCCGTAGAGGCATAGGGATTCTAAAGTTACTGATGATTTTCCGGAGACATATTCTGAGAGGGACGCTGAGATGATTGCCAAGAAGGTGATTCTTCTGAGGAAACCTTCAGCCGCTCTTCTATGGATGACGGGTCTTAGTAGAGTTTTTTAGTATCCCGGATATAAGGGTGTTCTAAAGGATGCCGATGGGCATGGTAATACAAATTTTCTTGAGCTAGTGTTTTATAGGGTCTATTTGTTTCTCGGTTTGATCTTGTCTTATTATTATTTTCTGCTGCAGTTCTTACCATGGCGGAGTATTTGGAACTTCCGGTGGAGATTGGTGTTGAAGTTGGTAGGGGAGATCCTTTAGGGGAGGAGAACAAGAGACCGGTGCGCACGACCGAGCCTTTGGCACCGGGGAGCGTACTTCATGAGAAAACTCCCCTACAGAAGATAGTTGAAAGGTCGGATGTGAATGTGCTAACCGCTAGAGAAGAGAAGGAGAGGAAGAAGCAGGCAGTGGAGGCGGAAGGGAAGAAAAGAAATGCTGAGGGTCCGTCGGTGGTTCAAAATTGTTGGAAGAAGAAGAAGAGTAAACGGGGGGAGGGGGATGCACCCTCTGACTATACTCTTGATGTATCCCCCCTTCATCAAGCTGAACCGCAGGGTGTTGAGAACATCGTATGGAACCAAGGTGGAGGAGAACCAGAGCCGGACGTTGAAGGAGGAAACGGTAATCCGGAAGCCGAGGTGTCCGAGGCTGAGCATACTGCTGAGATAGATCCGGAGGGGCGACCTATTCAGGAAACTCATACGGAAAACCAGCAGCCCTCTTCTGATAGTAAGGAATATCCTTTCTTCCGGTTTTTTTTTTTTTTATATTTACCTCTCCTCTTGTTATTTTTGCAGACCATTCGACTCATTCAGATCATTCCATACATTCCCTGCATCTTTCACATGATATCCGAGGTCTTTCTACAGAGCATCAGTCAGCTGGAGGAGGTAAAATTTTTGTCTTGTGATACCCCTTGTTATAGCGGTATTTTCGTTGAGTAATTTAATCTTGCTGCAGATGAGGGTTTGTTCGAGAGGGAGCGTTTTATTCCTGGTTGGTCTCTTCCCAACAAAGTTCGGTTAGACTCCTACAGAGCGTGCCGGGAGCTGTTGACACATCTCACACCACCTGCCGAAAAAGCTGCTCTAGAAGAGCTGACCACTAGCCAGCTTGTTCATTTAGCATATACGCAGGCTGGAGGTGGGATTACTATGCAGGCTGAGCTGCTTCGCCGATTCAATCAATTGCTTGGTGAACATAGGGAGTTGGATCGTGCTCACAAGGTTGGTATACAGGAGCGCAGCGCGGAGCTTGGCAGGTATGAGCGGTTTGTTGGCGAGTTTAACGTTCTTAAGCAGGAGTTGGCTGACGTACGTTCCGGTATGTCGGCACAAGAGGAAAGTTTGTCTGTTCAGTTGGCTGAGATGGAGAGGGATAGGGATGACTGGAGGAAAACAACCGATTCTCGTGCTGAGGGTATTAAGAAATTGGAACAGGAGATGGGAAAGAGAGATGAAGCCATGGGGAGACTGGAGAGGGAGAATAGGGATTTGCTCGCTCAGGTGGGCCGATTGGAAATCGACCGTCAGAGTGCTGTGAAAGATCTACTTTCGGCTGCTTGTCAGCGGTTGTTTAATAGTTCCGAATACAAAGAAAGCATGGGCAGGGTTTATAGTTTGTCATATACCGCTGGATTTCTGGATGGTCTTAAGTACGAACGGAAAAAAGATGATCATGAAAGACTTCTGGGTAAATTTGCCAACCTTAACATGGAAGCTCCCAGCATCTGGCAGGCGGAGTATCTGAAATTGTTCGGGGCCCAGTACCCATATATTCAAAAGCTTGCGGACTCCTATCGTCTACCATTGGGCGAGCTTATGAATCTCTTCCCTGTCGTCAGTGCTCCTAAACCTAAGGCCCTAGCAGCAGATCCGCCTCAGCAGGCCAGAAAGACTTCCAGTGTGACACATGTGCCAGCCGGAGGTTCCTCCGTTGCGAAGGATGTCGCTAATAGAGACTCTTGATCGTCTTGTTTGTTTTTACTCTCGGATGAATGTAACAAGAACAATTACTGTAGCTAGACATTCTGTACAATAATTCGTTTGTGACTGATGATTTTTTTTTTTTTTTGTCGGACTTGATAGAATGATTATTGCATATATTTTCTGCATAAATGTTGTTTATGTGCATCTTCGATGACGAGGTGTTTTCGCGATCGGCCCATCTGATTCGGAATCTTTCGATCGATTATGTGTTTTGCTGATAGAGAGTACTACATGATTCATTATGCTTTTGCGCTGACATGGCGTGCATCACGGTCGGATCATTCGAGCTGAAGTGTTTCCCCATATCCGCTTATGAGAGGAAGTGTTTATCACTATCCGCTTAAATTTTTCCTGCGGTTTTACGATCCGTTTAGATTACAGACGGAGTGTTTTCACGATCCGCTCACGAGGGAGGGAGTGTTTTCCACGATCCGTTTAATTCACAAACGGAGTGTTTTCATGATTCGCTCACGAGGGAGGGAGTGTTTTCCACGATCCGTTTAATTCACAGACGGAGTGTTTTGACGATCCGCTCACGAGGGAGGGAGTGTTTTTCACGATCCGTTTAATTCAAAATCAGAGTGTTTTCACGATCCGCTCACGAGGAGGGAGTGTTTTCCACGATCCGTTTAATTCACAAACGGAGTGTTTTCACCATCCGCTCACGAGGGAGGGAGTGTTTTCCACGATCCGTTTAATTCACAGACGGAGTGTTTTCACGATCCGCTCACGAGGGAGGGAGTGTTTTCCACGATCCGTTTAATTCACAGACGGAGTGTTTTCACGATCCGCTCACGAGGGAGGGAGTGTTTTCCATGATCCGTTTAATTATGGAATGCGTCATACAATCAAATTGGAAAATTGTTCCCCCGGGTGTTGGGGAACTATAGATTGCCATAAATATTAATAAGCTTCGGTTTACAATTTTTACAAAAGACAACTTCGCCGATTTATTATGTTCCAGATCCTGGAAGGTCCGTATAAAGTAATGTATCGGTTCAGCCCGGTACTTCCAGATCTCGGCCCTTTGTTCACTATTTCGATACCGCTGAATTATTTCATGTGGAGCAGCCATGTTCTTTTGGGTCTTTTGGTGCGCTTGAACTATCAACGGCTGGACGGTGTCCAATGGTCTTCGTCTGTCTTTTTTCTGGTTGTGCTGCTAGGGTTGCTACCCCTTCGGGCGTGGGGAATTTTATCATGGAATGTATGGTTGAAGGGATTGCCCTCAATTCTCCCAATCCAGTTCTTCCCAATACCACGTCGTAGGGTGACGGAGACCGCACCACATAGAACTTCATGGTTGTTCTTCGGATCATGGCCCGATTGCCAAAGCATACGTTAGCTCGATCTTTCCCCTCAGTTTACTTGTTTCTCCGGAGAAACCTGCTAGGGAAGTTCTTGTCGTTTTGAGCTTAGCTTTTATTTCCGTACTGAGTTTATTGAAGGAATGCTTGTACATGACGTTTATAGACGACCCTTCATCCACGTATATTGTCAGGATTAGTTGCCCTTCTATTTCACCCTCGACGATGAGGGGTTCGTTCGATAGACACCCTGCCACTACGGGAGGAAAGACTATTGGGACGTTCATCCATCCCTGATCATGTTCCTCCGGTCCTTTGTTCTGGACGTCCGGTAAGCTCCTTATCATGTTAATTACTTTGGCTTTTCCCGCGTCATTCCTTTTCTGCTGATCTCTTCCTTTACCACCATCCTGCTGTCTGAAACCTTTCATGAGGTGATCTAACTTGCCAGATTCTAGTGCAAACGCAAGTTGTCTCTTTAATTGGAAACAATCATCTGTGACATGGCCCTTTTCCCTATGATACTCGCAGTATTTATCCAGATTCTATTTTTTCGGTCTACTCCCAGTCGGAGGAGGGATGGGTAGGTTCAGATGATGCTTCGTGGCTAAGATTTCTTTTGGGGGTTTTACCAATGACATCAGACCTGCGTGAGGGACTGCTGGTTTAGGAGGGTCATTTCGGCGGTGCTCCGGAAGGGGGTAGTAGTTGCGGTTGTAGCTACTTTTAGGGGTGACATAAGGGTGGTACATGTCCCTTTGGCGATAATCGTTCCATCGTTCCCCTCTTGACCTATCATTCCTGAGGCCTTGCCCTCCCTTCCTGTTTGAATCAAATCCCTCACCTTTTGGTAACTCCGTACTATGATATGCTTCCTCCGACCTTATGAAGTCGTCTACTCTGGTAAACATCTCCGTAACTGTTCGTGGTACTCTGTCGGAAAATTTTTTGGCAAGGGCCGGACATTTGTGTGCACTCATAAAGGCGGAGATCCTCATGATTTCTGGTACGCCGCTTATGTAACTTGCCTCGTCTGTCCATCTTT
The DNA here is from genome assembly GCA_021014915.2 of Artemisia tridentata subsp. tridentata. Taxonomy (NCBI): domain Eukaryota; kingdom Viridiplantae; phylum Streptophyta; class Magnoliopsida; order Asterales; family Asteraceae; genus Artemisia; species Artemisia tridentata. The sequence goes on from CP139505.1 coordinate 37,243,989, forward strand.
CTTTAAAATCCGGAAGGGATTCTTGGTAATCTCCGTGGGGTCTTTCGTACATTTCTTTCGGAGGGCGAATCTCATCGAGAATTGCTCTCTTAATTCATTCCAGCTGTCAATGTTTCCAGATTCCAACCTTTCAAACCATCCTCCCGCTGCTCCGTCCAGGGTTTGTTGAAACATGCGACACCACACCGGCATAGGCCATTCCCCTTGATTAGCAGCTCCAGTGAACCTGGTGAGATGATCATTCGGATCCGTTGATCCATCATAGAATCTCATGTTGAGCGGCATTACATGGGACGGACCGGAGAACTCAACAATGCGGCGAGTGAACGGTGACCTTGACGTCTCTTTAAAAGGCTTTTGCAGGTCATCGTCCTTTCCTTCGCTTGCATTTTCCTTTCCCTGACTCGTATTCCCTTCGTCTTCGAAATTTAGTCAAATCGGTTTAAGAGCGCTTCCGGGCTGTGCGTTGTGTTTTTTGATCAGTTCCGTTAGGGATGCTACTTGGCTAATGATGCTCCTGGAGACTGGGAGAGTCATCGGCCGAGTTGTCATGCTGGTTTTGATTATTGTCGGTTTCGTACTGATTGTGGTTGTTGTCGGGTTCATACCAGTTGTGATTGTTGTTGGGTTCGTACCGGTTGTGGTTATTGGTTTCGTGCTGGTCGTGGTTGTTGGTTTTGTCCTCCCTGTCATCGAGACGTAGGGAACGAAAAGAGGAACCAGCCATTTCAATGCTTAGGTGGATTGAATAGCGGGTCCCACGGATGGCACCAATTTGTTGAAGTAAAACCTTGTAGGAAGGTCCCACCTCTGTGTATCGTCCTTCGGAGTGACTCCTTCGGAGTGACTCCTTGATTACTCCTACACACAAGAGACACATGCGTTAGACTCGCCTCGGGTTTTATCCCAAGTCCAACCTCCGGCGTGAGAGTAAGTGTCGGGTGATTATAGATTGAACAGTAATGTAAGAGTAACAGTAGTAGGTGTTGAATCCCACTAATGTCATAAATGAGGTGCGTATTTATACTACCCACATCTACTGTACCTACTTACTTTGGGACTAAGCGAGTTGACCTATGTCTGACCTAGTAGGTAGGCGTCAGACCACGTGTGGAACACAATCCCGTGTAATCTGGGAAGGTGTCGTTTGATGGGACAATGCAGTGTAGATAACGGAAGACCTGTCAGCAGGGTGCCGGAGGTGAGCTAACAGTCCGGACGAAGCAAAACGTCCGGACATACAAGAATGAACCGGACGAAACATGTCGTCCGGACACATACACCAACAAGTACGTAGTACATAGTGGTTAACCATCAATCCATTCCAACCAAAGAAAACAATATGAATTCCAGTAATTTAAATTAAAAAAATGTGGATGCCTACTATAAAACAAGCATGTCATTGCTGATCAACCCATTTAAGCACCACAAAAACAAATCTTAGTCTTGTAAAAGAAGAGTGTCTCTTGATATGGGAAACAATGGGGTTCTGAGGCATTGGCCTCAACTTGTGTATGCTTTTTCTTTCTTCTTATTAGCCGCTATTGTCATTGCTGATAAATCATATGGTTATAATTCTCCAAAGCCTAATGGCTGGAAATTGCCAAAGGTGAAGCATACCTTGCCAAAATCACCTTACATCTACAAGTCACCGCCACCACCGGTACAAATTGCCGTATGTTAAACCATATCTTCATAAATCTCCTCCACGTTCTTACGTCTACAAGTCTCCGCCGCCACCAGTGAAACACCAATTGCCATATGGTAAACCATATCATCATAAATCTCCTCCTCACTCTTACGTCTACAAGTCTCCAAAACCGCAACTGAAACACAAATATCCGTATGTAAAGCCATATCTTCATAAATCTCCTCATCATTCTTACATTTACAAGTCTCCTCCACCACCTAAGTATGCTTACAAGTCTCCACCACCACCGTCACATTACGCTTACAAGTCTCCACCACCACCGTCACATTACGCTTACAAGTCTCCACCAACACCGTCACATTACGCTTACAAGTCTCCACCACCACCTAAGTATGCTTACAAGTCTCCACCACCACCGTCACATTACGCTTACAAATCTCCACCACCACCTCCGTATGCTTACAAGTCTCCACCACCACCGTCACATTACGCTTACAAATCTCCACCACCACCTCCGTATGTTTATAAGTCTCCACCACCACCGTCACATTACGTTTACAAGTCTCCACCACCACCTCCGTATGTTTACAAGTCTCCACCACCGCCGTCACACTATGCTTACAAGTCTCCACCACCACCTCCATATGTTTACAAGTCTCCGCCACCGCCGTCACACTATGTTTACAAGTCTCCACCACCACCTCCGTATGTATATAAGTCTCCACCACCGCCATCACGTACACTATGTTTACAAGTCTCCACCACCACCTCCTTATGTTTACAAGTCTCCCCCACCGCCATCACCATATGTTTACAAGTCTCCTCCACCACCTCCGTATGTTTACAAGTCTCCACCACCACCCTCACAATACATTTACAAGTCTCCACCACCACCTCAATACGTTTACAAGTCTCCACCACCACCATCGCCTTCTCCCCCGCCTCCATATGTTTACAAGTCGCCACCTCCACCATCGCCTTCTCCTCCACCTCCATACATTTACAAGTCTCCAACCACCACCATCACCTTCCCCACCACCCCCATATATTTACAACTCTCCCCCTCCACCAAAACATTATTAAAGCACAAGCTTTTTCAACATAACAGAATAAGGCAAGGTTGACTTGTTACATCATCCTACAGTTTCCTTGACGCTTTCCAATACAAACTTTTTTTTTCTCTCATTTTTAACAAGTGTTCCTTTAGGTTAAATAAGGCCTCAATGTGCAATGAGCTTGATTCATGTATGTTGTACTAATCATTTATAACATGTGATTCTTTCTTTCTATTTTTGAGAATTTTTAAAGTAATCTGTTTTCTTCCTTGCATAATATCACTATTTATAATGCGACGCTTCTTTCTATTTAGAATCAGATATCTAAAGAAAACTTATGATGATGAGCGTACTACACAGTAAACTAATTACTCCCTCCGTCCCAATTTTATTGTCACTTATTCCTTTTTCGGACGTACCAAAATTATTGTCACATACCCAAAATAGAAAGTGAATAGATAGTGGAGTTTGGTAAAGTTTACTATATTACCCTTGGTTGAAATTAATATTGCAAACTTTAAAGAAGTGGTAATTAATTGGTTAAGGGTAAACTTATCATTTGGCAAAAAAGTAAGAGAGAGAAAGTAGTGATAGTGACATTTTTCTAAAAGAACGTGTTTTTTGTCGGGTGACAATAATTTTGGGACGGAGGGAGTAGCATTGTTAGATATACTTTATCCAACCTGTAGCAAAAAATACGCGGAAAACAGAGTCTCGCTTAAACTGCCAAGCTTTTTTAACAGAGTTTATTGCATAAGTTTTGAAAGTAGCCAATGGAGAGTATGCCAGATTACACGATTGCTAGAGGCCGGGGGACCACGACTCTTAAACATTTTAAGGCTTTCCACATCATTCACTTAACTAAATAAACATATATATTGATTTGACGCTATTAATTTCGCTGTAGAATAGAACCCACATACCACAACCAACTGGTCGCGGCATGACCAAAAAATTGATACCAAAAGGCCTGAAATAGTTGAAAAAGTGGCACATATTTGACATATAGAAAATTTTCAAAAGCACTTTGATTTCATATACATTACACAAGATGCTTCGAGATGTTATATATCAAAAAGAAGGATGGATTGCATTATTTTCCAATCTGATCAAAATTATTCACATTGACCGGATCGATTATCAAGAGGTAGAATCAATAGAGTAATAGTCAAGAGTAACGTTGTTTTTATTCACTTAATAATGGAAAAGGACCACTTTCAAATAATTTAAAATTTAAAAGAATGAACCTCCAAACTAACCACACTGTGACACATTACTATTACTATCTTATCCCCCCTAAATTAACCAAAGATTACCCATTCCTGCATCCGAGACTTCTATATTCCCAAATTTTCTCAAACACAGGAACCTTCATCGTCATTAAATAATGTTAGCATTTAACTTTATTGAACCAAAGATCGTCGTCCTTCCTTTCCTAGATCGTTTGATCCCCCATTTACGAGCATAACAGATTCACCATTTGACTCTGCAATATCAATGTTCTTGAAACCATTGACCGGTACGTCTTTCTTGGTATTGATAATTTTCCGGGGTCGTTTCCCGAGGAAACCAGGGGCAATGAGTGGCTTCAGTTTTGCTTTTACTGGTTTCTTAGATTCATCTTCCATACCAATAGGAGATGCCACCGTGGACTTGGGTTTCTCGGGCTTACATTCAATGCTTACAGAATCCATTCTGTTAGCTTCTTCACCATTGCTAGAACTCGAGGCATTCTGAATATCATCACAGACATGATTCTGAATGGAATCATTTTCAGTACTGCACACCTGCAATGGCGGTTCCGTATGTTCCTGAGTAGATGTTTCTGTAAAACAATTATTATCTTCAACAGGCAAAGTAGCTTCTTCAATGGGAACCACACCACCATTGTCACAAACTTCATCGTCCCCTGAAACAGAAGAACCTGTTTTTGTATCTACTGTATCTATGTCCATGGCACTGTCAGATGACTTTGGAGAAGTCAAAACAGGTGACAAATCCATGCCACATTCGCTAGTGGTATCAGCTGACTCAGCAGTCAACGTACAGTCGAGAGGTTGACTTACAACTAACGTCTTTTCTTGAGATGTGTTTGATTTTTTAAGTTCCTCTTTTTTAGAAGTTTCCACGACAGGGTTTAAGCACGACCTTCTGGCAGAGACTCTGGAAAGAAACAACAAACATGCAGATGTCGATTAGTTTAGCCAGCTAATATAATGGTGATAAATACAAAACCGTGTATGCAAAAAACACGGTTTACATGCTCTTTGTGAGAAAACACGTACCTACTATACAGAAGCATATAGGCTCCCTGTGAGAGCACTTCATCCAATTCAACTGAATCCACCTGCAAGATATTGTGAGCTTAGAAACTAATGTAAAGCCAACTGAATGCTTGTACATTGAATTAAAATACAGAAGTTGGGTGATTATTAGGTAGCATTTGGTTTGTACCAAGTAGTCACAGGTGTGGGTTTGAGAGGTGAGAGGAATGGGAATGGGTTCATAAACCCCATTAGGTGGGTATGATGTATGCCTAATTTTACGGGTAAGTAATACATTTTTTCAAACCCATACATATCCAAACACTATCAAACCAAATACACCGGCCTCAGTAATGCAGAAAAAACCATCAGGAAATGTAAGGGTTCAAAAAAAGCCCTACTTTTCCCACAATCAGATGCCTCTCATGATAATTCATATATAAGCGAGTACACACTATCGGGACAAACAGCTAAGATAAGTCTAACAGTTGATTTCTATACTAAGTTATGGACAGGATTTAACACAAACAGACGCATGTAAAAGAAACACACACAGAGAAGGAGAGACTACCTTGCAGTCATCGATTCGATACCATCTTCCAGAGAAGTCCTTAGTGTAACAAATGTAATGACCAAAATGTGATGCATTCAGCATGTCCAAGTGAACAACAACTGCATATAGCATGTACTTATCATTGCCATCTGCAGTTTCACTCATGTAAGGACTGAGATCTAGAGTCTCTGGAAATGCCACCCTCTTATTAAGTTTCCCGAATCTCCCACTCTGTACACAAAATAAAAATACCAAGAATCACCAATAAGTTAAAAAATTTAATTACATAACGTTATAGTAGAAAGATAATAACTATCAATAAAAATTATAAACATCAATTAATTAGATGACAAATTGTATACAGAAGTAAGATGACTGATTGCACGAACCTGAAACCTCTTTAATGCAATTGTGAGAATATTTGGAGCCGTGTTGATGTTTAGCCGCTTCCATGCTAATACATAGTCGTTACACCTGTGCATAAATATTTCAGACAGTAGTAAGCTGACAATACTAGCAAAATGAGCAAACGTAAAAAAAGGATTTATTGTTAATAAAATTCTGGCTTTGGATTCAAGAACATTATCAGAAAACTTATGATATACCTAGGAAAACAGATAAATGGCAATTGAATATCATATATAACTGGAAAAACAAACAAACTAAGGGAAGATAGGAAATTACCCATCACATTTGTATTTATTATCCCCTTCAAGCCATTCTTTGACAGTAAATTGGTCTAAGCATTCCTCAAGAGATGCAGCATCTCCATGGATTTCAACAGTCAAATCCATCATATTTTCGAACTGATTTGAAACATTGTTGCAGTTCGTACATATCACCTAGAAAGCATAACAAACAAACTTACCATTAAATAAATGCAGGCCTTCTCAACAAGAATAATTAATGAGTTGTTAGGTGGAATAACAAAGAATAAAGCAGAAACAAAAGTCAATCACTAGCAATGGCAGGTAAAATGAATCTATTTTACAAAATGTCATCTGTCTGAAGCAAACTCTTCAAAAACAGAAACTTTAGCAAGATGATTGACATCAATAAAGCAATGATCAATGCATTCTACAACTTTTGCATGATGGTTGACATAGATAAACAGATATTTTAACAAGACATTAAGAAGTTGAGCAGCCATCTCAATTCTATAAAGCATGCAAAAACAAAACAAAGCAAAGTAAAAAGAGGATCATTCTGTCAGATTGGTGGAGCCATGGAGGTAATCGGCTCAATAAAAAAAAACTTCAATATTTGCAGCCACTATACTTCAGTTACCTAGATCTCTTATAAGAAAAAGGGCATATACCATACATTCATTTCCAAATTCTACCACCATTCCATTGTGTTCCACTCGCCCACCGCCATAAATTCAATCTTCCACATACCCCGCCAATATTCTTTATTCTTTTGTGAAAAAATGTTTGTTTTATTTCATCCTCCATCTTTTTTTCCATTAAAGACACATAAGAAAGTCAATGGGAAACTCCCATTGACTTTACCTCACATGAGTTTATATTGATATTAACCAAATGGAAACCACAGAAGGCCATTAATTGTCACAATATGCAGATTTGCATACTTTTAACCTAGAAACCATTTCTAACATGATCATACCATACCAAATAGTTACTTATAATAGTAGATTTCTGTTAGTGTTATATTTTGTGAGTTGTACATGTGAATCATCTATTCACCTTCTACGTGCGATACCAAGATACCAGGTTGCTTCAATCTTGACTAAAACTATTTCACAGGCTTAGGTTATCCCTTATAAGCAAGTTAGTCATGATCAAACATCTACGCACCAACTAGATGAGTGCTAGATGTGGGATTGATTAGTTTATGTTTGTGACCTTTATATGCTCTTTAAACAGTGGAACTACCTTTTTCAGCCCTTGATCAGCACACATAGACACAACAAAATAGTACTTACGAGACTAGAGAGAAATGAGAGATGATGACATTAATATAAATCCACCTGAGATTGGAGGCGACCACCAAATATATGTTGAATAAGAGTTGTCTCCTGAGAGCTAGGATGAACAGCTTTTTCTCCGCCATATTCATCAAGGCAGACTGATTGCATAGTATCAATAGCAAACCTGGCATATGTGAAAGTTTATTCAATCAATAATCAATGTCTGCATAAACAAGATTTAAAAATTGTGGAAGATCAAAGATGTAAGATATGCTTTTAATTAATCAGATATGAAGCCATACCTCATGAACTCGTGCGCATCCTCCTGCTTTCCATAGCCAAGGTTCCCACCAATATTAGGCAAACGTGACAAAATGTTAATGGGTGAAAAAGCATGGTTACTTCGACAGGCTCTTTCCACATGGGCTTGAAGTTCACACAGGAAGCACCAATTATTTCGCCGGCCTGATAAACCAAATCCATGATAAGTAAGAGTCGGACACATACAGACAAAGTATAGAGAGAAAGAGAGAGAGAAGGTAATTACATTCCCTCCTGTGGCCCTTTTCAAGTAAATAAGCAGCAAGTGGTCGGGTGAATGTTAAACATTGTAAAACTACATTGGCGAAGCAGCTGTCACACAAAAAACCACTTTTACTCCTAAAACCACAGAAAAATATACTAATAGCAAAACATAAACAGATGAATTCCACAAGTGTCATAGACATAAACCTGTTTCCACAATTCAAAAGCCCACAAGGAGGGAAGCCTTGTTGCTTCCAGTTGTAAAGCTCCAAAAATTCATCGTACGGAAAAAGGATCTGAAACATAAAAAGAATCAGCTGTCTATTTTAGAGACCGGAAAGTAAGTTCAGTTTGGACAAGAAAACACAGGCATCAATTTGGACCTTTTTTATCTGAGTAGAATTTCCACTACAAGGAACTAGTGCAATTGAAGCGGAATTTCTCCTTCGTTGCGAACTTGATTTACTGGACAGCTGCAATTCAACACATTTGTCCTTATGCCCACTGTGCCAATGAGATCTTTGGCATGATGCTGAGCTGAAAGATAGAATACAAAATATTAAAACTAAAAAGAACACAATACAATTTTTTTTTTTTTTTTAAAAAAAAGAGAAAAGAAAGAGGAGAGAGAGAGAGAGAGACTGAAGCCTTAATAGATTCAGAAACCAAAGAGTAGCATTATGATCAGGTGAACTAGCATTATGCCCATTGTTACCAATAACTTGCATTTAGACCATTGCCGTAGGCCTCACCAAAAGTAAAAAGCCAAACTTCCAACGAATTTGTCGAGACAGGTTCTTAGACAATGGTGTGACTTCACACATGTATCCAACGCTAATAGAAAGGCACTAAAGATTAATTGGGCAATATCTTTCATTCTTTCTAGATATAATCTCACTGGTAATTCATTCTCATTCCGAAAAACTAAAGAATTTGCATTCAGCTACCCTCATTCTAATATTCTATGACCATTGTCCATTCGTCTTGCCGTAACCCACATAAACTAGGTTTTTTTAAAATATATATTATTGTTTCGGCATTTAACTTTTCAGCTATAGCTATCAAGCAAATAGTTAGTAACGGTGGTATTTTGAAGCTGAAAAGTTAACACCTAAAGGTAATGTCAGCTGAACTTTGAAATTAGGTTTTTAAAACTAGTGGTATGGCACCTAACCCCGAGTTAAAACCTTGCTGGGTATACATTTGGGCGTGGCCAGAAAAAGGGCCGAAACGGTCACCGGATAAACCGAACAGGGAAAATCTTATCCATTTAGCTATAACTATCAAGCAAATAACTTCATGGCATACATATATAATCACCTAATGAACTAAACTAACCATCTGTTAATCTAACAACCAATTCAACTAACTAAACTAACTCAAATTCAAATAAATAGCCATAAACATAAAGACAAATACACACTTACAAGTTACAATAATCACATCTATATGAGTTACAAATGCGTGATCGAGTCAAGCTGAACTTTAAAACTAAGTATTTGAACATATCATATCGTTTCGGCATTTAACTTTTACCAAGCAAAAAACTTGACTAGCATCAACAACAACAACATACCAATCCCGCCTGGTCAGGGTATGGGGGAGGTGGAATATAGACAGATCCTACCCCTACCTCAGGATAAACCAGAGAAGGAAGACCTCCGGCAAGTGTATGTGTGCAGGTGTGCTCAGATATAAGTGTGTGATGGTGTACAATAACAGGATAAGGAAAATAGAAAAGACATAGGACGAAAAGCAAGCATACAAAGCTATAGACAAAAACCATCAAACTATATAAAAACGATAAAGGCGAAAAGACATAAATGCATACGCCGCACGAGAGCATAGAAAATAGAATACAGAAAGCGCAAAAGAGACAAAGGGGAACATAAGCATAAGCATAAAAGCATAAAAACACACACAAAGGGGAAGGGCCTAAAAGCAAAAAGAGAACCTAGACCTAAGTAAGGGAAACGCAAAGGGGATCTATACCTACGGGCAAAGAAAAAAGAACAAGGGGGGCTACTTATACGTACATATAATCACCTAACTAACTAAACTAACTATCTGTCAATACTAACAATCAACTCATCAACTATATCTAAATATCTATCAACCACAACATATACCAATATATACACACTTTGTCACTAGAATCAAACCTATATAAGTTATAAAATTCATTCGAGTCTACCCGAACTCCAAAATGAGCTACTAGAACAGATTACTTAGTTTAGAAATTTAAGTTTCTCACTAACATACCTATATACTAACTAAACTAAATTGCCGGAGGTCTTCCTGGAAGCAATCTCCCTACTTTCGCGTTTATCCTCCCCCGTACTAACATACCTATATAATCACCAAACTAACTAACTAACTAACATTCAAATATTTAGCTAAAACATAAACACATAACCACAATTACAATCAACAGCAACGTATAATAACGCGTAAACATATATATATACCAATATTTAACAGTTTTACACCGCGCGCACTGCTTCGTCGTCCCACTCCCACACACGGCACACAAATCGCAACTCCTGACAAGGCCCGGCATCGTCTCAACGTCACCGTAAACAACAAAATACTTAGCAGCTGTATTCTTAACCAAATAAATCAATCCAATAACAATCAAAACAACCGTAATTCCAAATTGTAGATATCGACTCAGATCAAGTGTATTTTTATCTTCATTAATCATCGATTCATTACAAATTAACGGTTAATTAACGATTATAAACACAATTATTAACAATTGAGATGATTTGATTGATGAATTAGGGTTTTGTAACGGTGAATTTAACGAATTAGGGTTTTGATGTGTGTGTTTTTGAAGGTGTGATTAGTGTGTGTGTGTGAAAAAATTGGGGGTGTTAGGTTGTTGGAGTTTGTTGAATTTAAAGGTTGTTTTTTTTTTTTTTTTTCCCGAGAATTATGGAATGTGGATGTATGGTAATGGGGGGAGAAGTTAAGGCAATTGATTATTTTGGAAAGTAGATTTAGAGGAGGGGTAATAAGAAGTCAATGATCGAGTCTTCACCCGCCCGAGACGTGTCGTCTTTATCACGGCGGCGCACAAGACGTGTTTTCAACGTATGAAAATGGAAACTCGGTCGATGTCAATCGAGTCATGGGGAGTGTTTGTGCATAGAAATCCAAAGTCAGCGGTGAACAAAACGATTGTTTGGCATTTTTCATAAAAAAATTCTTTAAAAATTAAATTTATCTTTATAAATACCTTAATACTCCTTCATTTTTATTCACACTTTAATCTTCTTAACTCAAAAAAGATTCAAAAAAACTCTCAAAACCAAAAGACAAAAAACTCGACACCAACAAAATGTTCCAATACCCAATTTAAATTTTCGTTTGGGTCACTCACCAACCGTTAATTTTCAACCCCCAAGTTTTGTTTGCTATTTACCCAAACAATTGGTTCGTACATCCGTTTAACCAATAAATGTACCAAGACGACTACAAAAAAAAGACCCTAGAGTTACATGGACCGAAAAAAAAGAGTTAGCATTGTGTAAAGCTTGGATCAATACGTCCAAAAATAGTGTCAAAATGAATACTCAAAAGAGTCATGGGTTTTCGACGGCTGTACTAGAATACTTTGAGAATGAAATTGGGGAATCGAAAAGAGGCTACTATGCCATCAACTGAAAATGGAAATCGCAGATTCGTCCTAAAGTTGGTCAGTTTCCCCCGGTTTATTATAATGTAAAAAGGAGGAACCAGAGTTGGTTAAATGACCAAGCGGTGTTTTATAACGCGGTATCTGAATATCATATGATGTACGATCAATGGGTAGGGACAGAGCTAAGAAGAAAGCCTCCAGTTGGGTCGGGTCTCTTTTCCAAGAAGAAGGAAGCCCAAGAGTCTTTTTTTGAGATGAAGCAGCGACAAATGAAAATGGAAGAAAATAAGTTTCAACAAAGGCAAGAATAAATTCAGCTAAACCATCAAATTTTCATCTTTCAATAAGAAAAACAACGCAAAAAAGTCATCTTGTTCTATCATACTCTCGGTGACCATTTGACCTGAAGACAACGAGAAACGGTGTTGAAGATGAAGAAAGAAATCAAGGCGAAATATAATTTAGACTATTAGTTTAATTTTTTAATTTTTATTGTCATGTTTTTATTTTATTATTAATGTATTGTTTTATAATTATTAATGAAATTTTAATTTTAATGTTTAAAAAATGAAAACGAAAAAAAAAAATTAGAAGTTGGTGGTGAAATTGATTGTCTTATTATACTAAGTTGGGGATGAATTAATTTGTTGATAAGAGAGAAAGCTGATGTGACGTTGATGTGATAATGATGAATGCAATCTTGGTAGTCTCTTATTACATCTAGCCTTAGGTTTTGTTTTTTCGCATGTTATGTGTGATATGCAAAATTATGTATGCGAGATAATGTAGATTTTAGGTCTTTAAGACTGAAAATTTGATAATCAGATAAAAAGAAATTTTACAAAATTGAAAAGTAAAAATGTCATTTTTTATTGTTATCTCTAAAATAAAAACACAGGCATCTTTTACTATTTTCTTTCGCTTGCATATATAAAAGAAAAAACAAACACACTTCTTTCAATTTCTTTTCCTACGCGTAGATAAAAAGGAAAAAACGAACGCACGTCTTTTATTTTTTCTTCTCGCTTGCAGACAAAAGTAAAAAAAAAAAAAAATGTTCTTTAAGAAATACAAACAATATCTTAATGACTATAGCAAGGTATTCCTGCATAGCAGTGAGATGTTGTATAGTTGTCGATAAATTTTGGTTACAAGCGTATTTGTGAGCATGCATTTAGGAGTGATTTGCGACAACTAGCGACTAGTGTTTTAATTAAAAATATTGTTTGGCAACAAGCAATTAGCATTTGCAATTTGTGTAATGGTCTTATTTAAAACGCTTAATGAAAAAGCATTAAATACTTGCTATTAGTGTTGTGTATATTCAGTTACATGCCCTAAAAGAGCGTTCCTAACTTTTCACATATAGCCAAGATTTAACTTGGTCAATAATTGTTCATTGCACATAAGACCTTTAAAAAAAATTAATTGATGTGTCATGTTGCATTATAAAAATATATTTGAACTAAAAATAGAAATATTCATAAAGCGAGTTAGGTGATCGTGTCTCGTACACAAATATTGAAGATACATCTAGTGGAATATCTAACGAGAAGAAACACATTCGTAATCACTGCACCAATTTCTGATTCTCGCGATGGGTGACATATAGCGATGACGCATGTCGTTGCTATAGGTCCAATGTGTTGGAAATCAATGTGAGTTTGGCAAGTTTTATATGTGTGTCCAATATTGAAATAAACTAAAGTGAGTTTGTATAGTTGGACGTTTAGTATTTTAATACTAAGTTAGAAACAAAGGCTATTGGTGGAGGTTTAAAGCGAGTTTTAAACTTTTAAGCCTATGAAGCAATATGTACAAGTTGTTGAAGCAGCAACTATTTGTCTTAGTTTACAACAGTGGGTAAGAATGTAGAAGCAGTTATATATGGGCTGACTAAAAGGGATGTGGAACTTGACTTGGTAAGCAATTCTAGTTCATGATCCTTATTTTTAGCCATGAAACTGTGTCACATCTTGGCCTTGATCTATTGATATAAAGAGAGTGCTTGTGTACCGATTATAAATCAATAAAATGAGATATGCAAATTATAGAGTTGCTTCAAAACACAACTGTTGTTTTCTTGTTTCTACATTGCCATACGACGATATGCTACCACCATTTACATTGTGTTGTATTTGTTAGCTGACGATACGCAACGCGAGTCTGCATTAATCCTGGGGTCGTTACGTATGAGGCTCGCAGCGAATCGAGCACGTAAACACCTTTTAAGGACAGGGAACCTCTTCCCGTGCATGACTTTTAACTTTTTGGGTTTGTGTCTTATTGAGAAGAAAAGAAGCTGTATTGGAGTTTCTGTTTTATCTAACTATCACGATGGGGTTGTTGCTACAAGTAGTGCTGTCTGAAGGTATCCCTAAAAGGGTAGTTGTTGTCGAGAAGAAGTGCTCGAGTTTTATCTCGACACCACAGGTTTCAATTTTGTTTACTTTATGTACATGTTAATTATTGGTTGTCGTTAATTATAGCCAAAGTGTTTGCAATATTTTAAAACAACAAGAGACAAATAATAATTCCAACACAATGAACGACAAAAAATCCATATTCTTGGCCCCGTCTTTGACCAAAACTTTTAGCGACTATGTTGTACCCTTTAGCGACGACAATGTAGTAACTAAAAGTTAGCTAGACGAGAAAATGAGTGCATCTTGCATATTTGACTTTGACTATTATCTATAGCGACTACATAGTATGGCGACAGTGAAATTTCTTTTCTCGGTCAACATTTAGTTTCCCGCGGAGGTAGAAAAACCCAGTCAAACCTATAGCAACGACATTTGGTCGCTACAGGTTTGAGTTATTATTATTTTTTTAAATAATTTTGATGACGAGGGTTTAGTCGATCGAAGACATTGGGTTAAGGTTTTGTCGACTAACAAAACAAAAGTATGAGATATAACGACCCAAAAAATTATCAAAATACTTCTCGTTTAGCAAAATTAAAATGTTCGTAAACATGTCAAGATAAACATGATGTTAGGCATACATGAAACTTATCTTAACAATCTTAACACTCTCACCCTTAAGTACTTCACGATGCTTCTTCATCTTAACACTTTCAACTTAAGAAGACATACCGGAGAGTGTACGAAACATTAAAATATTGTAACAAAACCGAATTTAACAGAATGAGAAGTTATTTCAGCATTTGGATAGTATGTTTCAGGGAGGAAAGCAACTAATTCTCAGGTAGCTGTTGTTATTGATTGATAAGTTAACATTCATTAAGATGTCGATTGAATGCTGGATATGCCTTTGTGAACTTTACACGAGTTCTGAAGCAGCTTGGAAGTTTCAACTTTGTAGTTATTAATAGCACGTATGTGAAACGACTCTTTACCGTCAGTTATATCCTTGGCACAAACGCAACAAAGCAATTCAACTACAACTTCTGTCATCTGATATGTTTAACATCTCTTGTATATCAATATCATCTCGATGAAGCGCTATTACACATTTATAGAGACTACGAGTGGTCGCTAAAGGTTTTAGCGACCACTTTCTCCACTTTTAGCGACTACATCCGTAATCGCTAAAAGTGGTTTATCTAGTAGTGGATGCTATCGTCACATTTATGGAACACACGTTGTTGATAATATATTAATAGCTTATCATGGCGTTTATGGAATGTCACACATGTAAAAATAATGTGTATATGTCATTTTACACTATATAATTACAAAGACAACAACGTTACCAAATAATAGCATAAAATAAACATATGATAACAGCTATTGCTTATGATAATGAATTGATGTTATGTTTTTTTATAATGTGTGTTTTTTTTGTTAGTTTTGTGAATCATAAAATACTATAAACACATAACCATATAGATCACGCAGCGGATTGGATCATAAACATATAATTAAATAACTAAAAGAAAACGTACCTTATTTGATTCCTAGCAAGAACAAGGAATCGGATCTCCAAGAACAAGTTATATAAACCCTAATAGGGAATATATATAGATCGAACACAAGGCAACACACAACCTAAAATAAGGTTGTTACTCGTTCTTGTACACACAAGATAATAGCGTTTCAATGAGAAAAGCTAGGTTCAAGAATCACAATCAAGCCAAACACTTGCAAAGCTTTACTTGGATCGAATATCCTAGTGGATATAGAAAAAGTCGATCGGTTCTATGCTTAGGAGAGGGAGAAGAAGAGAAGTTAGGCTTGTAGAGGATTCAAGATTAGAGAAAAACCTAAACACAATGGAATTGTATTTATAGTGTACGTTTCTTTGGCTTGCTCCTTACTCCACCGAAAACCCTAACCCATAGGCTAGTTTCGGCCGACCCAACCCAAGGGTATGGGTTCTAGATTCTTCTAACTCCCTTTTGCATATTTAGTCCTTTAACGGTCGTTATCTCCAACACCGTTAAGTACTAACTGTCGTTAAGTGCTTGTTTTGTGAAATGAATAAATAAATACATAAAATATATTTAATTATTCAATCATTTCCCACGTACAAGTAGCATTCCCCATAGTTCAGCTTCTTCGCTCCTCTAAGCCCCTGCGATGTATTACAAATGTGAGTACCACATCCTGTATCATATATCCAGGCATTTTGCTTACGAGGAAAAGAAAATAATTCAACCATAAAAATACCTGAAGTGCTGGCGCCCTGCCCAGCCTTGGCATTCTTATTCTTGCGACACTCCTCAAGTAGCAATGGACAGTCCCTCTTCCAATGTCCAGGAGTATTGCAGTGGTGACAAGCAGCCATATCCTTTTTAGGATGATCCTTCTTGGGAGGAGGATTCTGCTTCTTTGGCTTTTGCTGATAAGTCACAATTTGCTTGCCCTTGTCAGCTTTGCCCTTTCTTTTCTTGTTCACATGCTTCGGTTTACCGGGCTTAGCTACTCTACCACCTCTAATTGCCATAACAGCAGGTGTAGGATCTTTCTTAGTGAGTCCCTTCTCATGTTCAATGAGCATTGCATGTAATTCAGAAAATGTCTTCCCCTTGCAATGCATGTTAAAGTTGCGCACGAAGTCACCATACAATTCCTCATTGAGGGATTTGTTGATGAGGCCAACTTTAACGTCTTCCACATACCCGCAATCAAGTGCATCTAATTGGTCAAGATAACCTTTCATTTCAAGCACATGAGTACTTACGGGTGTTGTTGCTTCCTGCTTGCACTTGCCTAAGTTGTCAAGTACATCATACAATTCAGCCATGGGAGGTTTCTGAAACATGCGTGTCAGTTCCTCAATCTTGTTTTTCGGGCCATATTTCTCAAACTGTTTTACCAGTTGAGTGTCCATTCCCGATAACATGAGACAAGCCGCATCATTGTGCTTGTCATAAGCTTCATTGAACTCCCTAAGTATCTCATTAGGCGAGTTAGCAGGAGGAGCAACCGGAGGGGGCTCAGTAAGACATTCATAACGTTTGGCAATCCTAAGAACAAGCCTTAGATTGCGATACCAATCGTTAAAATTTTTAGTCCCAGTCAATTTCTCTTTTTCAAGCATCATCTTGAAACAAGAGGTTAAGTTTGACGAGTTTCCGGGTTGGGCCATTTCTACAGAAAAAAGTTCAAAAGTTAGTACTTTCGATAATAAACATTTCAAGAAAATTAAACACCCATTGGTTAAAAAACCATTTAATTTTCACTGAAAACTAGGATCCTAATTGACGTCGTTTCATTACATCAGCTGAGGCTGCTAGCAATGAAAGTACTCAACAAGGTACGGGATCACCCAATTGCCAATTTTCAATTGCAATTCCTAGAAATCATGGGACTTACATTATATAGCCAACCTCGGTTGCAAAATGTAAGCATGTTTCATCCCCAAATCTTTATGCCTTGACGCCGTTTCATTACATCAGTTGAGGCTGCTAGTAATGAAAGTGCTCAATTAAGTTAACCAATTTAGAAACGTGTAAATTGACGCCGTTCTATCACATCAGCTGAGGCTGCTAGTAATGGAAGTGCTCAATTTACCCCTATTGACTTCATTCTTTGAATCATCACATCGGCTGAGGCTGCTAGTAATGATAGAATGTCATCTTAGGTGTTTCCATGTTAATTGGTCGGCATATTACTTAAATTTTTAGGGTAATAAATTTTGATGTGTAAAATCAAAAAATATGTACAAAGATGTCATGCATTCATCTTTGTATCATATATGTTTTCAAAAACAAAACCGTTTACTCATTCGTAGCTCAAATCATCAAAGTTTTTAATTGAGGCGTTGAGCAAATTATAACATTGCCTTAAGATGCTTCGTACTTTTTCATGGTATACTTGGTAAGTCTATTATTGACGCATAGGCGAGCGGAGGAACGACAGCCGCCGAAGCTGGTTAAAACCGTGCCCCTCTAAGGTCACAATTTAATGTGAACCAACCTTAAACCCACTTTATAGTTTGTCAATAATAGGTCCGCCGCTTCGACCACTTTTGTACAGTCGCAATCAATCAACTAAAAAAATATGATTTTCTTGCTAAAACAATTTTATGTAGTAATTTATTAATTGCTAGTCTCGCCTGGGAGCAAATTACCGTGCGAAGCGAACTACTATCGGCATATAAGACTTGGCAATAAATAAAATTACCACAAAAGGTTTCATAGTTATTAGTCTTATTTATTTTTTATTTGAAAATTACCCTCTTTTGTAGTTACAATCCATCATAATATTAAACACAAAAGATCAAGTAATTACAAAAAATAAATAAACACATAATAACAAATATATGATCATCCACGATATCATATAGCCACATGCAAACCTTTTTCAATAAATCTTAATATTAATTCTATGTGTAATTTTAAATGTATGTAATTAACAAAACTCCCATTGATTTTCGAGCTCATTGTGCCCAATGGTCCACAGACGCCAAATAACTTGGCCGCGTAAGTTTTGGTTAATTAGATACCACATTGCACATAACTTATTAATTAATATATATTGAGGTCTTCCCCAATTTAAGATTTATTATACAAATCATGTAGCAAATAATTCAATCAAACATACAAATCATACCATGACAAAATATGCAAGATTTTGTCATGGATCCCATATTGATCACATAATCATGTAGTCCATATTATCATGTCAATATAATTATTAGTACGTTTTCTAATTAATGACATCACATAAGGTATTCATTAATTAGTCCTAAAAATTGCATGCAATCCTAGGGTTTCTACAAGTTTTAATTAAAAAAACTAAAACCCTAATTTTTATATATGGGTGTCGACCCATATTAGGGTTTATAAAAAAAATAAAACAAACCCTAGACTATTAATTGCATGTTATCTCTACAAGATTCAATTTTTAGGGTTTTAGTAATTAATTACATGTTTAAAACGAGGCTCTTGATGCCACTGTTAGTTTTGTGAATCATAAAATACTATTAACACATAACCATATAGATCACGCAGCGGATTGGATCATAAACATATAATTAAATAACTAAAAGAAAACGTACCTTATTTGATTCCTAGCAAGAACAAGGAATCGGATCTCCAAGAACAAGTTATATAAACCCTAACAGGGAATATATATAGATCGAACACAAGGCAACACACAACCTAAAATAAGGTTGTTACTCGTTCTTGTACACACAAGATAATAGCGTTTCAATGAGAAAAGCTAGGTTCAAGAATCACAATCAAGCCAAACACTTGCAAAGCTTTACTTGGATCGAATATCCTAGTGGATATAGAAAAAGTCGATCGGTTCTATGCTTAGGAGAGGGAGAAGAAGAGAAGTTAGGCTTGTAGAGGATTCAAGATTAGAGAAAAACCTAAACACAATGAATTGTATTTATAGTGTTTCTTTGGCTTGCTCCTTACTCCACCGAAAACCCTAACCCATAGGATAGTTTCGGCCGACCCAACCCAAGGGTATGGGTTCTAGATTCTTCTAACTCCCTTTTGCATATTTAGTCCTTTAACGGTCGTTATCTCCAACACCGTTAAGTACTAACTGTCGTTAAGTACTTGTTTTGTGAAATGAATAAATAAATACATAAAATATATTTAATTATTCAATCATTGAAACTCTCACGCTATTGTGTGCAATCCCGAGTCTCGGGTTCGAAACCGGACATACGTATATAAAAAGTTATACATTAAACATAACATTTTTAAGGTGTAATTAGTGTGTGTGGAAAAAAGGGGGTTTGTTTGGTTAGGTTGTTAGAGTTTATTGAATTTGAATTTTGAAGGTTGTTTTTCTTTTAATTATAATGGAAAATGATGGTTGTATTGGTTAATACAAAGGGAGAAGTTGGTACATGGATTAGTGAAACGGGGTGGTAATGTATGTGAAAGTATGATGACAATAGTAGTAAACTAGTAACCAATCAATATAATAGATATTCAAAATGTGGTTTAAACTTAAGGTAATAGATTAGAACTATTATGTGACAATTGTATGAATATTTGTGCCAAAAACAGTAAAGTCCTGCCTTCATTAAACTCGTATATTTTTAGCCCAATGCCATAAAGAAGAAGTACCTCAGGTCTTCAAACATACGGAATGTGATGTAGCAAGATACCTACACGTTCTAAGGTTTGATAAAACCCAGGTCTTCAAACATATTTCCGGACAAGAATAATTAACATATTATCAAACAAGGAAGTAATATCGTTTACCTAACGAGGATAAAACACCAAGGTTTGATAAAAACTCTTTTCAAACTCTTTTATTAATCAAATCAAACAAAATATTAACACCTAAAAAATAAACACGATGAACCCTAAATATAGTTGCTTTCCTCCCTGAAACATACTTTTGATTTATAGTTTTTAGCGCATATCATCCCTATCTCATACTATTGGCACTAATCATCCCTAAGTGGTCAAACCATTGCCACTAATAATCCCTGAGCACTAACATCGTTATTTTTACCCTTTAAATGCCCCCACGTGCATATCACGTGAGGGTATTTCTATCATTGAAGCTAATGGCTAGGGATGTTTAGTGCCAAAACATAAACCACATGGATGATTTTTGCAGTTTACCAAAAAATGAAGAAAACCTATTATTATTATTAGGGTAAAAGTAAAAAATGATAAACATGCTTTTTTCCAATGTACCAAAATGATAAGCATGGTCATTTATGTAACAATATACAACACCAAAGATCAAATTTTGTACAAACACAATACATTTAGTAAGTTACCATGTGACCTTTTTTTTTTTTTTTTTTTTTTTTTTTTTTTTTTTTTTTTTTTTTTTTCTTAATTCCGTATCTAAATTACAGATAAGATCCATGTAGACCAAATCCAACCCATTTCCACATTTGATTCGGGTATTCAATCCAACCCGTGACCTAACCCATTTGCACAACTTATTATTATTATTATTATTATTATTATTATTATTATTATTATTATTATTATTATTATTATTATTATTATTATTACTATTATTGTTGTTGTTCTTATTATTATCATTATTATTATTATTATTATTATTATTATTACTCAAGGTTGCAAAAATCGCGAATCGGTAGTCGGGCGGTCGACCACCTTGTAGCCTGTAATCGGTCTAGGCGGGATTAATCGGTGATTAATCGGATTGGCATTACTGACAAATTTTAGTTATTCCCGGCAAGTTTTGTGTATTTCCGGTGAGTTTTAGGTATTTTCGGCAAGGTATTTTCTAAAAAAAAAACTTGTAATAGACTTAAAAAGTTACTATAAGTGATCAAAATAAGTTTACAGTGAGTTTTGGGTACTTCCGGCAAGATTTATAGGTTTCCGGCAAGTTTGACCACTATTGACCGCTGTTGATTGCCGTTGACCACAGTTGACCTATTTGTTTGACCCAGTTACATAAATCGGCAAGGTCGGTGGCCTTGTAGCACCTAATCGGTGATTAATCGGCCTTGTAGACCTTTTTTTGCAACACTGTTATTACTACTATTATTACTATTATTGTTGTTGTTCTTATTATTATCATTATTATTATTATCATCACATCATCATCATTGTTATTGTGGTTGTTATTATTATTATTATTATTATTATTATTATTATCATCATCATCATTATCATTATCATTTATCGTTTATCATTTATCATTATCATTATCATTATCATTATCATTATTATTATTATTATTATAGATAGGCTTGTGAAGTTGTGTGTGTTTCTCTCCTTTTATAGAGAGGCTTGTAGAGTTTAGAGATAAACCATTTGGGGATGATCAACAGCTGCTAGAGAGCCAGGTGTAGATCATCCGAGATCAGAAAGGAGGACAGGTGTCATGCGTCATTTAGCTCGTACAAAGTGGTGCGTGTCGTGCGTCCCCACAATGCAGTGTCAGATGGTACATCTTAATCGCTAGTGACAGTTGGGGAGCAGTAGTACTATTGTGCTTAGTCTGACCTGAGAGGTTTTACCAGGCCCTGCGTGGCATGGGATTTAAGCCGGGCTTCCATCAAGTGTTGATGGGCCTTGATAATGGGCTTGATTCGAGCGTACAAAATGGTGCTTGTCGTGCGTCCACACTATACAGTGTCAGATGGTAAATTTTAACCGCTAGTAACAGTTGGGGAGCAGTAGTACTATCGTGCTTAGTCTGGCCTGAGAGGTTTTACCAAGCCCTGCGTGGCCTGGGATTTAAGTCAGGCTTCCATCAAGTGTTGATGGGCCTTGATAATGGGCTTGATTCGAGCGTGTGATTGGGCTTGGTCTACTAATATTGATACGCTATAATAAATAAAGAAAACGAGTTATGCACCCTAAGCCTTTGTCCCATTCTTTATATAGGCAACATCTTAGAGCAATCAGCAGTCCCTCTGGTTCCACTTATTCTAACTAAAACCCTAAACTTGAAACTTAGACACAAAAAGACATAATAAGCCCCTCAACTTTTATAAACCAAAATAAGACTATTATTTTAACAACAGATTACAAAAGATTATTTGTGCATAATTGGAATAATCCAAGTGGAACTAATATTAGGTATAGTGAATCTTTGAAACAAATGGAATACTTCACCATATTCCCAAGTGGAACTAATATTAGGTATAGTGAATCTTTGAAACAAATGGAACAGATTACAACAGATTACACGGTAGTACTTGATGCATTTTCATTTGTGCATAATTGGAATAACCCAAGTGGAACTAATATTAGGTATAGTGAATCTTTGAAACAAATGGAATACTTCACCATATTCCCAACGAAGCTTAAAGTAACAGATGATTATATACATGGCCATCTTTGATATCTTTGTAAAGAAGACAAGGCACATAAAATGATCAATCGACCTTATTTATTATTGTTTAAGAAGTGTGATTAAACATGTGTAGGACATGGTGCAAGGCTGAGATGCTAGTGTACGGCTATCGATGCTTGACGCGTACTCACGTAGATACTGATATTGGAAAATCTTTTAAACTAATTAAGTATGTGTTTTGTGTGTTGGCACACTCAAATTTTAACCGTACAGGCGCAATACAATTTTGGAGTTCAACCACATGTAACAACGAACAAACAAATTTATACCAAGGGGTCTTTAGTTCAACCACATGTAACAACGAACAAACAAATTTATACCAATGGGTCTTTGGTTTAACGGTATTCCTAATAAGATTGTGAATGCTCCTCAACCAACTCGGACTAAAATCCTACATCTTTATCCAGTTACATACATACACATACAAGCATACGTGTATATATATAGTAAAATTAAAGTATGAACATTCGTTCTTCCATACTATGTGAATGCATCAAGAACCATGAGCGTGGAAATTAAAGTTACGTAAAGCTTTACATGATGTGGAAGAATGTTCATTATTTATATAAACACAATCTACATAGTAATATGAAGCTTTATGAGATTCTAATTAGTTGTTCATTGTTTATATAAACACAATCAATATAGTAATATGATGCTTACAGCAAAGGGTGTGTTAACATGAGTTAAACTTTCACCCACTGCCACGTCAGCGTCACATCAGCTTTAACATTTTCACCTTTAACTAAAAAAAAACACCCAAACTCAAATTTAAATCATCTATTTTCAAATTCAACCCCTAAACTAAAACTAAAACTTCATTTATTAAAAACATAACATTAATTCTTAAACATATTACAATACGATTTTTTTTTTTAATGTTACAACGGAAAAAAATTACAAAAAAAAAAAAAAAAAAAAAAAAAAAAAAAAAAAAAAAAAAAAAAAAAAAAAACACAAAGCAAACTACAACATAAAGGAAATTATGAAATTCGATTAAATCTAGTGACAAGGTTGCAAGTTATATTTTTTGATGATTCGGTCCTTTTCTTCATTGATCCAACCCACAACATTTGGATCCTTGCCGTCAGTGTCAATCATCAAAAATTTCTATCTCTTCCAACCTTGTTATCGTTTCATCTTTTACTTGGGCCGCCCGATACGCCGCTTGGGCGGTTTCCCGTTTTATACGATACTCGGTTGTCATAGTCTCTGTGAATTGGCTTGACGAGGTCGTTCCTCCGGTACTCGCTCCCCCGGTACTTGTCGTGCTCTCGAATTTGGCTTTCTTCGAAGCACGCTTTTTGCCCATCGGACGTGGTTGTTCATCATGACCAAATAACGACTCGTTTGTTTGGCTTGGGACATCGCCGGTTAAATCAAGCGGATCCAACGCGTCCCATTTTTTATGACCACGCAAAACCTCTCAAGCCTCCTCGTTGTTAAACGACGCAGTTTTGTGCTCGTCACGATACATTTGTTTCACCCGTTTAAGAATATCCATCTCACTTTCCCCACTTTTTCTTCGCGTTTCGAACGTTTGTAATACGCGTTGAACTTTGTGCAATCACGGTTCAACGTTTTTCACTTGCCTTGTATCATATCCTTGTTGCATTTTTGAAAATTGAGTCTATTGAACTCATTGATTACCTGTTGCCAAAACGTATCGCGAGCTTGTGCACGCCCGACTTGTGAATCCTCGGCAGCGGCCACATAACACTTTGCAAGTAATTTTTCCTCACTTGATTGCCAACGTGTATTGACGAAGTCCGGATTTTCTTCATGCTCCTCGATTGGTTCTTTTGGTTCGGGGTCTTTGGATTTTTTGGCCTTTCTTTTACCACCACGTTTGAATGGCTTTGGTGGAGACGTAGGTGTTTCAGGAACTTCATTTGTTTCGGTTTGTGATTGTTGTGAATGTTGTGAGAATTGTAGATTTTGGAAGTTGGTGTTTAGTGTGTTTTGTTGGCTTTGTTCCCAATATAGAAATCGTTGATGTTGTATGTAAAGTTCTTGGCTCGACAAGCCGAGTGGGTTAGGGAAAAAGATGTTAGGTGATGATGAACCCTCGTTTAGGTTTGAAGATGAACCCGCGTTTGGGTTATTCCACCCACCGATGAGATTCATGAAACTATCGTCGTTGTTTGCTAAATCCTGACATTTTTTTTAGCAAATGGAAGTATATGATAGATTAGATTGAGTTGTGGAAGTGTGAAAAAATTGTGTGTTAATTGGGTATTTATAGTGATGGAAAAATGGTTTTGATTTTTTTTTTTTTTTAGTCAAACTAGCCGTTTATAACGTTGAGGGGGGTAAAATGATTTTTTTAACGCAACGGCTATTATAACCGTTTGAGGGGTGTGTTGTGATTTTTTTTTTAAATCTCGCTTTCACGTTACGTTAAAGCTTTAAGTTGCTCATGTAACGCAGCCTTAACGTAGGAGGCCGGCGTGGTTAACGTACCTTTAACGCGAGAAAGTGAAGGTTTAACTCACCTCTCACGTTAACACACCCTTTGCTCTTAATGAGATTTTAATTAGTTTACCTTTTGGTATGCTTATGCTAATTATAGGGGTGAGCAAAACCGACCGAGGCCCGACAACCGATCCCAACCGATCCCGACCGACCCCGACCGACACAAACCGAACTCAACTCGGGTCGGGATTCGGGCTGAAGTTTCCGGCTATTCGGGACTCGGGTCGGGTCGGGATTCGGGACTATTCGGGAAATTAAAAAGGAACCGACAAAACTGAGGTGATTTCGGGACTATTCGGTTCGGGAGTCAGGCTGAATTTTTGAGGTAATTGGTTTCGGGATTATTCGGTGTCGGGACGGGTCGGTTCCAGCCCGATGCTCACCCCTAGCTAATTATGATCTAGAAACTATTTAAAGATTATCATATTGCTTTGATATTGGATAATTTTAGAAGGGATTGATCCTCATTTGCAAGTGTTTAGGCCTTTATTCTCTGCATAATATTCCATTGACCTAATTGATGATATATTTAACCATTTTTTTTAGCTTTTGGTTATGATACTTCAAACTTTTCCCTTTGTGCAAAACCAACAAACATCCTTTTGCCGAAAATGTGGTTTGTAACGAGTGGTTACCTGGCGAATTGATGTCCTCTATTCTTATTTTATAAGAAATTGAGCAAATGAGAAGCGTGACGAATTGATGTCCTCTATTCTTATTTTATAAGAAATTGAGCAAATGAGAAGCGTGTACGTTACGTAATGGATAGATTAAGATCGATCTGGAATATTTGGATTATAATTTCAAAGTTATTTTACTTACGTTGAAGCATTCACTGTAAATTAAGAATGCACTAGTCATTGATAATGTTCGCTATCGAGACCCATCTTTCCATGAAATCTTTGCTTTTGAGTCAGAAAATTCGATTTCAAGATCTTTATTTCTAATTAAACTCCCTTTGTAGTATGCTTATGTCCCTTTCTTTGGTTCTATTGATTAAAAATACTAGCTAGAAGGCAAGGATAACAATGAAAACACAGAGAATTTGTTATATAGATAATTATTAGATCGATATAAATGAACACTAACTTCATACACAAAGTGCTACACTTGTTGGGCCATATGCCACTAGTATTCATAAGAGGGTATAGGCAGAGAAAATAAAATGCTTTGGTTTATGTTAACGTCTGACAAAATTGAATAACCGCTAACAGTTAGAGTCAAAGTGTTACTTGTTAGCCATAAAGCTGATAAACTAGCTATGGTTTAAGTTAACGTCCATCTCTGACCTCAATATCGGCCCTCTTGCTAAGCTGCGTAACACATCTAAGCATAAAAACCTGGTGCATGTGTCTTGATAAACCTACATGGTAATTTAATAACAAATGTTAATTGCAGACATATCTTTCAAAGTTTTATTGTTCTCATTTTGCACTTTCATATGCAGGCGCTAAGTTATACACTTATTTGATCCAGTACACTTATACAAACACATGCGAACTTTACAATCTTGGGTATCTTCTATGTCAGCCATCGTTACATCTCACCGTGCAGTGCCACCAGTCGGTCAATGGTGTAGTCAGAAGTGTTTGGCTGAGGTTCACTGGCGTTGTTAAGGTGAGGGTCGATCTGTATATATTCCACCCGTTTCCATGCTTTTGACTAGGTGATTTCCCTTAAGTGGTTATGTGATTTTGTTTGTGTACGGGTTGGCGGGCTTCCTCTTTTGATTGTGAGATTTTCACAATTGTAAACGCTAGGATCGTTGTAACATTAGCGTCGTTTCGTCATATGTGGAATGTGGGTCAGTGTCTTTGTAATTTCTAGCTCTTTGCTAGTATTTAATTCAGCAATATAAATTGCTTTTCCAAAAATAAAAACATTGTTGCATATCTATATCAATATGTACATGTATATATATGAGTATATCTGATCAATACATATAGTTTTATGCACATAAATACACTAGCAGTATAGATATATAGTTACATCATATAGTTCACACATGTCATGAAGATTCTTTTTTTAGAAATCAACATATTTCATCATATAGGATGCATCATCTCTATTTCTTATTTTATAGTAAAATATTTGAGATTTTATGCCAGAGAATATATACCTCTAGCTTAGCAACCTTCAATTCCTATATAAACCTCAGCACCACCATTAATTCTACCATCTTCAACATTCTTATAATCCTTAATTCCTCATAGAAATTAAACCATGTCAGGTGTTTGGGTGTTCAAGAAAAATGGTGTGGTTAAACTCGTGGAAAACCCTGGTGGCTCGTTACAAGGTGCATCTCGTGGCAAGGTACTAGTGCACCTTCCCACCAATGAAGTCGTGACTTCATACGAGGTTCTTGAAAGAATGCTCACGTCTATTGGGTGGGAACGTTACTATGATGATCCAAACCTTTTCCAGTTTCATAAAAGATCCACTGTTCACCTCATTTCTCTCCCTAAAAGTTTCAAGAAACTCAAGTCCATGCACATGTATGATATTGTGGTCAAGAACCGCAATGTCTTTGAAGTACGCGATTCATAATTCATGGTCATCAGGTCATGTGATAGTCTCAGCTCCTTGGTTTGATCTTTTGTTTGATAAATGATGTGTGTTTGTTGTATGTCGAAATTTCTTGATTCGTGTTATGTGTTTTGATCATGAAGTGTGACGATGTAGGAAGCCAATTGGTGTTGGTCAAAAAGGTTTGTTTTGATTGTAAGAATTTGTATATTAATTAAAAGTTCTTGGGTGATTGAAATTTGAAAGTGTACTTTGTTTATTGATGCTTTTGTTTCGCGAGTGAAGACCGAATACTAAATAGTTGTCTAGACTTCAACCTACAAACTCTTGGTTGATGATATGTATCCGAAGTGTATGTTGGTTTCTTGATGTGTGGACTGACTTTGTTTGTTGAATACATAAGCACGGGTTCATAATTGTTTGATTTCCGTGATAAAAGATATGATGGTTTGGACCAATATAATGCGTATGCCTATGCATGAATCAATGTATGTATGTTGCCCATTCAAATATCCATTTCCTGTCATACACAATCGTTAATGTAGAAGTTTTTCCATTATTAATACTTTCGGTTTAAAAAAAATGCATACTCTTCACTATCTCTACTATTTATAATGTATGCATATGTATTTTTTAAACTTAAAATGCTTAAAATTTGAGTAAGGTTAATTGTCTATAATACTTCTTACTAAACAAGTTCAAATTGAAGGTTTTACTTATTGTATTAATTCGGTTTAAATGCAAGTTTTTAAAATACTCTTGGTTAAAAAATGGTAACAACATCCACCACTAAATAATAATTTAAATATTATTTGACCCTAAAACTTTTTTCATTTTCCATTTATAACCAATAGATTTTTTTTCTCGCAATGAGTACAACTTAAACTCGTAAGTGTTGCATCAAGAGTCATACCAAAACACAAGTTCGCAGGTATTGTTATTTGTCGTTATACACTGTCGCTTTACGCGGGGTATTCGTCTAGTTTAAATAAAAGGTACATATACTATTTTTGGGTCAAAGATATGCCCAATGATCTCTGATAGTACTTGAACATAAAATACTGATAGTACTTGAACACAAAATATTGTAATTTAAGTTTATTCTCTTATATGAAATTAGGGAGTGTTGTATAACGCTCTGTCATGAACTATCTGAAGATAAATTTTACCTTGCAGATGCGGTATCGGCGAGTTAAGTAACCGAGCTGAAAACAACATTCGAGTCAGTGAGATCCGGCAAAGTCTCACTGACTTAATATACTCTCTCAAAGTCATACTTGAATTACTGGCGGGAACTTCCTACAAGCATAAAGGAAAAAGAAAATACAAGAAAGTCAAACAAATACAAGAGTTGTTGATAAAAGGTGAATGGCTGAATCAACTATTCACTAAAGTATTTTGGAAGTGAAACTACATACAGAAGCATTATGTGAAATATGTACTCTTCCACTAGGTGTTTGACGCCTAACCTAGCAAAAACATGTGACATCACTTTACTTGCCTATATAAGGGAAAGTTTGTAAGGAGAGGAGTTAAAGATTCTTTACACAAATATAATACAAAATGTATTATAGTGAAATGATCATCTTCTCCTTGAATCATAAGCTAAGCTAGAAGTTTTGATTCATTTATAGGAGAATTTCATTTGTCATTCAATTGGGATAATGTTTCGAAACAATCCCTTGTAATTTTTTTATTCATTTGTAGTGTACTTATTTTCAACTTTTATAAAGCACATACTTTGGAACTTTTTTTTTTTTTTTTTTTTTTTTTTAATGTCACCGGGTACATCAACTTTTTTTTCAAAAGTATGCAATTTATAAAGATCGGAATTAAGTATGCCACATAAAACTAGGAAAAGTGGGAAGTTAATACATTTTTAAGCAATTAGCCCAAGATTTAACGTTGGACCTTTTTAAAAAAAAAAAAAAAAAAAAAAAAAAAAAAAAAAAAAAAAAAAAAGAAAAAAAAAACTCTGACAAACACAAAAAAACACTCTGACAAACACATACACTCTTCTTTACACGTATGTCCGTGATATAACCTGAACCCTACCGGATACCGTTAAGCCAAACTCATGTAGTTGGACTTTAACTCCGTGCTTGTCATGCTCTCATTGAGGCATTGATCCATATAAAAAACTTGGTTCACTCCACATTATTTATAAGTACATACATGATTATAAACTAAAAACCGACTATCAATGTACATTTCTTTAATTTCTTTATCATTGCTTTCTTCAAAATATATCATGCCCTTAGCCTCACATACACTACAAAAAAAAAGGCCTATAGTGACGAGAATTTAATGACGACTTATATATTTCGTCACTAATTAGTGACGATATATAATTGTCGTCACTATTTATCGTCACTTGCATATATAGTCACGAAATTTTCGTCACTCATCTAGTCACGAAAAAGTTTTGTCACTAACTTGACTATTGCAATTAATTCAATAATTTTCTTAATGTAATCTTATTAATCAATACATTTATCACAATCAAATCAATAATAATTTATTTTTCTTATTTTTCAGTTTTTCAAGTTTTAAAAGAAAAAGAAAAAAAAAAAGTCAAGTATTTGATAAACAGTAAAAAAAAAGTCTAAGTTTTTAAAAATGTTTACTAGTATTTTATTATAAAAAAGTTTACTTTGGCCAAATAAAACACGATTCAGATAAAAAAGTTTACAATTCACTTGGATCTAAAACACGCGGATCTAAAACCCGAATAAAAACCCGACCCGAAATAACTTTACTGAGTATGTAACTTCAGATTTGGGGCAAATTCACTTGTTTCAAATTCAATACAACAGTGAAATTAAGCTTTTCACCACAACTATGTAGCTTTTCAATTAAGCTTATTAAGCTCACGGTTCATAAGCTCTAAGTGTTGTTGTTCATAAGCTCACGGTTCATAAGCTCACGGTTGATAAGCTCACGGTTCATCCAGAGGTCACGGTTCATAAGTTCACGGTTCATAAGCTGTTCATATCAGATTGCTATCTGTTCATAAGCTCACGGTTGTTCATAAGCTCACGTTCATTATTTGATTGCTGTAAGTGTTCACGTTCATTATGAGTTTAGCTGAGTTGATTTGATGAAATTATTTGATTGCATGCCAACTGTTCGATAAAATGTCTAGAAAAATTAGGCGGTAACAAAATGTAGGTAATATGAAATAGTATGAAATTAGTTGTTAGTAATAGTTAGTAATAGTTATTGATCACTGATCAGTTTATATCTGTTTAGATATGTTATGTGGTTATAGCAACTCAATACTGAAGTGTTTGTTAGTGGTAACAAAATGTATGCAAACACATTGGTTAACTAGTGTCTTTAGGATGTTGAACTGAGATCGTGTCCGAGATTATGATTGTAACAATTTAAAAGCTAAAAGTGAATTTTGAAAGATCAGTTGTGTATTTATTTCTCCAGGTTTATTGATTTTACCATAAAAAAATGGATAAGTCTTGGATGAACATACGCGATAGGATAAATGATCCAAGATATGAGTCTGGTGTGATAGAGTTTCTAGATTTTGCATACCGTGACATAGATAAGTCATCGGCTATTCCATGCCCCTGCAAAAGCTGTAACAATTTTCGTGATAAAAATAAATACATTGTATATACACATTTGATGCAAAATGGAATTTCTAGAGGTTACAAAATGTGGAATTATCATGGAGAGGACTCAGATGATGACGGTGGTGGTGATGATGTGTCATTTGATGAAAGTAATGGAGCTACCGAATATATGAGCGATGATGACCTTGATGAGATGTTGGATAACATAGGACAAAGTACTTGGGGTGATGATTGGCAGACTAGAAGCAACTCTTCAAGTCCTGTTGACAAAAATTTAAACACTCTTCGAAAATTGTTAAATGAATCACACGAAGAGCTTTATGAAGGATGTGAAAATTTTTCAAAGTTTTCTTTCGTTGTTACCATTTTACATTTGAAGACAACTAGTGGTTGGTCGGTGAAATCATTTGATGCAGTGCTTGATTTATTTAGAAAAGCTTTGCCAACTCCATCCTCAGTTCCGAAGAACTTTTATGAAGCAAAAAAATATGTGCGTGATTTAGGGTTCGGAGGAGAGAAAATACATGCGTGCGTTAATGATTGCATTCTTTATAGAAATAGGTATGCATATCACACCCACTGTCCAAACAACCGGTGTAAGGCACCTCGATTTAAGAAAAAGGTACCACAAAAGGTTGTTAGATATTTTCCACTCATACCTAGGCTTCAAAGGTTGTTTATTGATAAGCAAGTTGCGTCGGATATGAGGTGGCATAAGGAGAAACGCGTTCATGATGATAACATAGTTAGACATCCTGCAGACACCGAGGCTTGGAAACACCTTGACAAAATTGATCCTCCATTCGCTAGTGATCCACGAAATATACGCTTAGGTTTGGCAACAGATGGATTCAATCCATTTGGTAACCTAAGTAGTTCACATAGCATATGGCCTGTCTTTATTGTCCCATATAACTTGCCTCCGTGGAAATGTATGAAAGACCCATACATGTTCATGTCGATGTTGATTCCAGGTCCTCAATCACCTGGACTTAATATTGATGTTTACCTGGAACCTCTAATCGATGAACTTAAGGATTTGTGGGCCGGTTTCGACGCTTATGACGCACTAAGAAAATAGTATTTTACACTACGTGCGGCCCTGTTGTGGACTATAAATGATTTTCCAGCGTATGGTATGCTTTCTGGTTGGATTGTTAAGGGTTACGCAGCTTGTCCAACGTGTATGGATGAAACTTCTTCTCAATATTTGAAATGCGGTAGAAAAGTATGTTACATGGGACATCGAAGATTTCTACCATTGTCACATAGATGGCGAAAGGATAAAAAGAATTTTGACGGGTCAGTGGATGATCGGGAACCGATTGCACCTAAATCTGGAGATGAAGTTTTGCATGATATCCATTGTTCCATTGGTGGCCCGCATTCCTTTGTTAACAAAAAGAAGCGTAAGTATTCAGAAGAACGAAGAGGGTGGAAAAAGAAAAGTGTGTTCTTTAATCTTCCGTATTGGGCTAAACTAAAAGTGAGACACAACATCGATATCATGCATGTCATTAAGAATGTGAGTGAAAGTCTAACGGGAACATTATTTAACATAAAGGGTAAGACTAAAGACACGTGGAAATCTCGTCAAGATCTAATGGACCTAGGGTTGAAGAAAAGCTTACATCTACAACCAAGAGGTGAATCATTCATGATTCCTATGGCTTGCTACCATTTGACAAATGATGAGAAACACAAGATACTAAACTTGCTCATGTCACTCAAATTCCCGGATGGACTTGCCTCAAATATATCTAGGTGCGTAAAAGAGGGAGAACTTCAAATGTCTCGCATGAAAAGTCATGACTTTTATGTTTTCATTCAACTAGTTTTACCTTTATCAATTAGGGGTTGCTTAACAAAGGAGGTTCGGCTCGTGCTATATGAGCTAAGCGAATTTATCCGGATAATATGCTCACGAACTATGCACCTAGATATTCTTGAGAAACTAGAAGAGAAAATTGTTGTCATTTTGTGTAGGCTGGAACGAATATTTCCTCCTTCATTCTTTGACATTATGACTCATCTTTTGGTCCATTTACCCTATGAAGCAAAGATGGCAGGTCCAGCCCAATATAGATGGATGTTCCCATTTGAGAGGTAATCATATTTATCAAATGTCTTAAAACTTCCTAATTGTCTTGATACCAATTACTTTTTGTTTCATTAGGAAAATGCGTATTTTAAAGGGATATGTTACAAACAAAGCTCGTCCAGAAGCATGCATAGCTGAAAGATATATAGAAAATGAATGTGTAACATTTTGTTCTATGTAGGTCACTATAATGATCTCAACAACACACACACACGATCTACTACTTATCTAGATAATAAGCTACGTATGGATAAAAGAGAAATAATCTAAATACGATAAGCTAGAATAAGAGAAATAAGAAGAGAAGAATAAGATGGAAGGTTTTCACTAATTCGATTCACACACAAGCATAGCTTCCGCACATACATAAGAAAACCAACAATACAAATGAATCCCTTGCCTTGTATTTATAGGCAATGGGAGGGGGAATCATTCTAAGAATATTCCCTTCCATGTGATAAGGATAAATTAATTAACATGACCGGTCCAAGGACTACTATTGAACCGGTCCATAAATACAAACAATATAGTCCTAATTGTGCAACATTAATTAAATGAACAAGACTTGTAAAATATTTAAAACGTGTTCCTAACAATCTCCCCCTAAGTCTTGATCATCAATGTTGCCCGACGTCTTCTTTGCTTCTTAGGCTTCCGACGTCTTTATAATCTTTGTTTCTTTGTTCTTGTGTAATGATGATATGATGTTGTTTCTATCTGCCAATCTCCAACGTCTTCTCGTCTTCTCCATCATGCTCATATATCTTTGATTTGTTTTCTGCAACATGTTCTCACTTTTCAATCTTAATCTTGTGAAAGGTTGAGATGCTTGAACTTTTGACTTTACAATTTCATATGTTGAACTTTTGATGTTACTGAGTCTGTGAGAGAACATTTCTTCAAAATATGAACATGATGGAGTCTTGATGGTCGAACTCCAGCTCCTCAGCAGCAGCAGCAGCAGCAACAACAGCAACAGCACGAACCAACCGGTACTTACAGGCTCAGACTTGAGATCATCAACAGCATAGTGTGAAGACTTTCTCAAATCCTAACCCAGATCGTTCTGAACCGGATTCCCCCGAAAGGGATTACACGGACACACCGAAGTGCACCCACGATTCAGTGAGTCGCTGGAGATCACCCCACGACTGTAGACCGTTTTGGAGCAAAAACACTAAGCGTAACCCACAAGGAGTTACCGAAGTGACCTGCTGTCAGAGTTGTTTGATGTTGTTCTGGCAGGATTTCCATTCAATCATTGATAATCACAAATGTGACTTTTCTCATGAATGTTCTCGGCAGATTGCTAAGATCTGCGAAGGACACTTTTCCTAAATTTACAACTGATGCCCATGATGTAGAACACCAGAGTAATTCTAAGTGTACCTAAGAGATCTTTTGATGAATCTCATGGCTCTAGACTCAATTAGTGCACATTTGTTTGGTCATCGGAGGCGAGGAGCAGATTGCCTCCTTTTCAATATCAACAATCTCGTAATGAGATGTCGATAGATTATGAAGGGTTCTCCGTGTGAATGAAACAAATGTCTTTTGAGAGACACTTGAGTAGCTTAGAAGGTTTTTTAGTGCGTCACTGGGTCCATGACGTCTTTGGTCTTCAATACCGGTGATGCTCATCAACCAGTAGATTATGAATTGAACCCGGTGTCTGCCCTAAGGTTGAACAAATGGAGGGCTATTTCTTTTCACCCTTTTCTTTGCTTTTCTTTTTAATTCTTCAACCCCTTCTTTCTCCGTACATTCATTTTCTCCTTTTTTATATCATACCTAGGACTTTCTAGTCTAAACTAGTGGTATTGTCCTTGGGTAGATCCCTCCGGCTCTGGCGGATCATAGGACGGTTTTCCCTAACCTTAGTCACCTTATAACTCCATGACTATCCTAATGATGCCATACAACCAAAACCATTGAAAATCTCTCAAAGTGTCGATAATTTGTAAAGACATTTTGTTGACACCTTGAGAGTTTGATGATTTTCAGAAAGACTCCCCCTTAACATGTGCGCATAAGTAATAAATTTGAAATTTGCACATGCCGGAAAGAGTTGGCACTTTTGAATTGATTGACTTTCAATGAACCTGATCGTCGCGAGACACGCTTACATCACCAGTTAGACTGGCTTGAAATTATTACCCGTCCAGATCAGATTTAAAGATTATCGCTCGAAATCGGTACATTCTACTCAGACACGTCCTTTGCGAGACACGCTTACATCACCAGATGAACTGGCTTGAAATTATTACCCGTCCGGGACATGTCCTTTCGACTACTGACTTTCCTATTCGTCAATTCGAGGGTCAATTCTGAGTTTGAGCACACGAGATTCCAGCAAATGAGACATCATATTTTAATCATCTGTTTCTTCTCCCCCTCAAAAATAGCATACTCATGATGTTTTTGG
Organism: Artemisia tridentata subsp. tridentata; assembly: GCA_021014915.2. Lineage (NCBI taxonomy): Eukaryota > Viridiplantae > Streptophyta > Magnoliopsida > Asterales > Asteraceae > Artemisia > Artemisia tridentata. The sequence goes on from CP139505.1 coordinate 37,279,964, forward strand.
AAAAACGTTTATGATTAAAATATGCTGTTTTTGAGTTTTAGGGAAGAAGTTTCAAGAACTTTGATACTTCTTTTTGAACAAAGATTATATTTTTCAAATACTCCCCCTGGACGAGGGAATACTTGTCCTTATGAGCAGAATGTTTGAAAAACGTTGTAAAACATTCTGATTTTAATTCTGCTCATAAGTAAGAAGCTTTCGCTCCTTTTTCAGGATTGAGGCACTGAAGCGTACCTCAGGGTCCTTTCTTTGGGGTCCGGGTTGTACACTGTTATTTGTGCACAAGCCGTAGTCATATTCACAGTCATATATAAGTAAGAATATTGAATGAATATTGAATATTGAAATCAAATTCTTACAAATTAACCGCCTCGGCCAAACGTGGTGAATTTTGGATCTGTTCTCTGGAATAATCTGATGGCAAATGGAGGACGACCACCAACATAAGTTTCCAATCTCCTCATCTGATCCCTTCGGTAGAGCCTTTCTTCGATTGACCAGATAAAATTCTTGACCTGCCTGAGCTGCTGATGATTCCATTTCTTGTGCTTCTTCAATATTTGATCCTGAACCCGTGTGACTAACCCATCTCGAACATTCTTTAGAGTGTCATCACAAAATTTGTGAATCTCTTTATGTGGCATGAAACGGTTAGTGTTTGTTGCACTTCTGTAGACGAATCCGAAGATAGGGTCGGTCTTGAGCAAGTACTGAGGCTCCTTGTTATCAGTGAGAGTAAACATGGGATCCTCAAGATTCAGTTTCTTCTGATAACTTTCAACTCCAAGTTGAAGATCTTCTACACGTTCTTTTATCACTGTTCTTCTGATGAAGTGACATATAGCAGTGCTAAATGCATATAGATGAGTGGGATTGAGATGATTCAGCTTCCCTTGGACTTTCATCAAATACAAATCTTCAATGTCGTTGAGACTGAGTTCAGGAAAATCTGCTTCATTGAACGTGTAAATAAGATTATCTTGTCTGCGAACCGTGACTTCAGAGATGAATGTGTAGCCAAGCTTTTGAGATCCTTTAGCATCAAGCACTGCCTTGATACGAAGATCACTGTACACCTTTTCACGAGATGCCATGAGGACTAGCTTGCACTTGTACCATGATTTACGTTTGTCAAACCAATGGTGAATGCCAAGTTCAGCATCACGATCATATTTAACCCTTTTGTTGATGAAGAGTTTGCGATGTCTAGCTTCTTCTTCAATGGCAGGATTGGTGTAATTCGCAGCAGGAGTGAACGTTATTGAGGTAGCATACTTGATTTCACTAGAAGCCCCATGTACAAGTAGTTCCAGATCTTGGTTGAAGAAGAATGCAAATGGAATTTCTGACGTTCCATGATATGGTCGTATCACAGGAAGTGGTTTTGTCCAGTCCGTGATGTATGGACGTTTCTTGCTGTCAAGTCCACCTTCTCTGTATACATCTGGATTTGTCCAATCGAAGTCTTTGGACAATGCTCTAGCAATATTCTCCAGATGATATTCCAACTCAGCAGCACTTGCAGACGTATCCTTTAAAAGAGTGAAAGCATCATTTTTGATTCTACGAAGCTCTCTTTTAGTCATCTTCTTAATGTTGAAAGCATGTTTGACTTTCTGATTGTATTCAAACGTGCTATCTTCTAATTTTGAAGCTTCGTCGTCGATGATTTGGGCCTGTGCAAGTTGGTCGAACCAGTTGTTTCCATGTAAGTCTTCATCAGTATCTAACCATGTAAGCACAGCTGGTTCTTCAGAAGATTTCTTACTGCTGGATGGTTTGGCTTTTGCTGGTTTTGGAGGTGATTGAAGTGGATCATCTTGAGGTTGAAACTCAACGTCATCATTGATGAAATGTTCAAAGTGATGCTCAGTTTCCTTAGGACCTGATTCTTGATGATTTGGAGATGGTGGAGAAGTTCTCTGTGCTGGTGGTTCCTGAATGTGAATACCAGATCCACTCACAGTCTTTTGTTTCTTTTGTGTGGAATTTGGATCTGGATCCTCAGTGTCGTCATCACGAATCCTCTTTCCTTTATCAGCAGCAACTTTGCAAGAAACCTTTTCAATATGTGCCGCAATAGACTTCATGAGACTAATATCTTCAGGAGAAGGAGATGTCATAGCTTGGAATCTGTTGAGAAGTTCAAGTTTGAGTTCTTCTGTGGTGAAGTCTCTGAGTTGCCTGAAGCCAGAATTGAGGATGATTGCTTCTTTGACCTTGATATCAAGTTGAGTGTTGACATTCTTGTTAATATTCTTCTGTAGATCAGCGGTTAAAACGTTTGACATAATGTCTTGTCTTACTTTTGATATTATCTTCTATATCAAAAGAAAGAAACTCATCCATGTTCTGCTTTGTTTCTTGCATCTCCTTGACTTGTTCAGACAAACCCTTGATAAGATTTTGCATTTCTGACATCTGCTCTTGCCATCTGCTCTCTCTTCTTGCTTGAGCAAGTTTTGCTGCTTTCTTGATTTGCCTGGATATTGGTGAGAGAACTTCAACTCTTGTGACTTTGGCGATTTTATTGACTTGTTTGCCTTTTATGACTGTTTTGATTCTTTCTGCCAATGTTGCTTTGCCTTTGTTTGGTGGTGACTTTGATGGTGATGGAGTGAGTGATGGGATAGATGATGATGAGTTAGGAGAAGCAGAATCCTTGTGAGATGAAGATGAAGGTTTTGAAGGTTTTTCCGATGATTCTGGAGGAGTTTGATGCTTAGGAGGTGACTTAGGAGGTGAGATAGGTTTGGGAGAAGGAATGGGAGGAGTTTGATCACGTGGTTGTTGTTGAGGAGATTTGAATGGATCATTCAATGGAGAGATAATGTAGTTATCTGCTTCCTCATCCTCCTTTTGTTTCCTATCCATTTCTTCCTTCCTTTTCCTTTCTTCTTCATTAAGTGCCTCCAGCTCATTTGCAGCTTCTGTAGCTTTTGATCCAGTGATTTCTTTTTCTTCATCAGAATTTCCCCATTCATCAGTGTCAGCATGGTGATGTACCTCCTCTTGTTGTGGAATGTCATCAAACATTGAGTCGGAAATTTCATTTTCTGTAAAGATTATCTTTTCAGACTCTGATTGTGTTTGATTTTCCAAGTTGGTTTGATTGACTGAGCTTGATTGAGGAGGGGGAACCGTAGTTGTAGCCATAACGGGTTGATTAACCGTATCTGGCTTAGCTGTGGAAGATTGTGAGACACCGGGTTGATTAACCGGATTAGGGGATGAAACTGGTGCTGGAGAGACTCCTGATCCTCCTGCTCCCTTTGCAATCTCTTCCTTCTTCTTTTCTTCCAATTCCCTTAAAACTTTCTTCTGTAATTCTGCTCTTCTTTCTTCATCAATCTTCTTGTGCTTAATACTTGCCTTAGTAGCATTCTCTAAGTCAATCTCTGTTTGAAACTCAGCTTCTTGATCATTGAGTATTTCTATTTCTGGTTCAGTGTCTTCGGAGGATTCAGAGGATTCATCACGAATACCAATTTCTTCAACTTTTGGTTTCGGAGCAGTCTTAATAATTCTCCTTTTGCTTGTGGTTGGTTTCTTTGGAGCACTTGATGCACTACCAGTTTTGCTAGCTCTACTGCTTTTGGAACGAGTCTTGGAAGAACCTGTTCCCTCAGTCATTTTAGTGATGCCAACAAGCTTCTTCTCATAAGCTTGAATGTAATCTGCATAAGCAGGAGTTTCCTTGACCTCCTCAGTAAGTAGAACATCAAACAGCTTAAGACCTTGTTTGTGAGTGCTATCCTTTGGAAAGTATACTGATTTGAAGTCAGTGTCCATCTTGATCACATGTCTTTCTCTGTCTTCGGGACGATTAGAAATATCATGATGTTTATCAAGAAGAAGACTGATCAGCAACTTAGTGTAACGAACAAATGGGATTTTAGTCAAGGGTTTTCTGAGTAGACCATGTATTTGATGCATAAGGTCTTCCCAGATAAGAGCAGCAAAATCAAGGTTGTGTTTGGTAACAAAACCCCAGAAGAGTTGAGCATGAGAAAGTCTTGGATGTTCGTGTCCACTGTCTCTTCCAGACACTGATCGAATCAGAATATAGTACATAGCTCTCCATGGTTGAGGAATGGATTTGGCATTGATATTTGAGAGGATGTTGAGTGGAAGATCTGGATCAACATCATATCCAAGGCCAATGAGAAAGTTGAGAATGTCTTGTTCAGTGGGTGCAGGCCAGTATCGTCTTGAGGTCTCCGGTGGATCTGGTAGAGATAAAGCTTCACGTAGATGTGCTAGAGTGACCTTGACTTGTTTCCTGTCAAGAGTGCAGGTGAAGAATTTGTTGTTGTCATCTGGTTTGATAGTGCTCCACATCTGATGAATGTAAATCTCTGGAATACTATCTGAATCTTCCAAGATACTCCTGCATTCATGTCTTTTGAGGATTTCGATGACAATTCGACAACTTGGTTCAGCACACTTGATATTATCAAAGACCACTCTTGAATTGTTCTTGCCATACTTAGCCTTGAATCCTTGTGGGAATAACTCTGCTTTGGTGATAGGTGGAAGTGGTTGTTGTTGTTTTGAAGACATTGTGGATGATCTGAAACAGCATTATGACACCAAATTTGCAGGATATATGTGTGTTAGCATTATTTGAAATTGAGAGTTTGCACATAACATCCTTTATTACTGAGCAATCGTTAATCTGTGAATTGATCATTTTAATTTGCATAAGAAATTTTCTCATAAATTTGACAAGACTTAAGGGAATTAGAAATTTCAATGAAGTTAGTAATTTCAAAGGCAGATAGTCAAAAACAAGAGATTTTGACAAATGCGAGAAAAAATTACTAATTGCAAGAGAAAAATACCAATTGCGAGAAAAACTTGTCAAATGCGAGAAAATTTCCAATTGCGAGAAAAATTTCCAATTGCGAGAAAAAATTTTCAATTGCGAGAAAAATTTTCAATTGCGATAAAAATTCCAATTGCGGGAAAAATTCCAATTGCGAGAAAAGGTTTTTCAATTGCGAGAGCACATTACCATTTGCGATAGCGAATACCAATTGCGAGAGCAATGGCAATTGCGAAAGCAAATGACAATTGCGAGAGCAATTGCAATTTCGAGAATATCTTATACAAGAAATTCCGAACCCGTTTTGACGATGATTCATTCACAAAAATTTTGCAATTCACAGATTAATGATTCCACACCAATTGCAATAGGTTCACTAAGCTATTTTACTCATTTTGTCCAATTTATAACACTTTCTAACCACAAAATCTATAAAATCAAACTGCTTGTGCTTCGTGTTCTTGATAAACCCTAAATCTCAATTAATGATTAACGAATGTTTCTGGGCTTAATCTGAGGCAACAATTGTTCAATTCTAATCATAACAACAATATTACAACACTTCAATCTCACCAAAACATTCACATTCGATTTTCCCCAAATTATGAACATAAACCCTAAAGCTTCGAATAATCATTCAGATGTATTTCTGGAACAATTAAGCATGCATTTATGTTACATAATCAAGAACTAAGTATAAAAGTACAAGCATTATCACGCAAAACACATAAGATTAAAAAATCCCAAATCTACGCAAACCCTAGAAATTCGACTAGTCATTTTACACAAATTCCACCGATGGATCTTTAATTCCTTGAAAACCATATGTTATAATCACTTAAAAATCATGAAATCACTCACAAAATTTGTTAGATCTTGAACGGATGATCAGAATGAATTATGGCCATTGATTGGGTTGTTGGATGAAAGTAAATGCGAGAAAGGATTTGCAGATATAGTAAATGCCTTGAACAGTTAATTCTGATTTGCATTTAAGTCTTTTACTATTAACTTTAATCCTATGGTCACAATTAGTCCCTTAACCTCAATCCTTAGCACACTAAATCCTAACCACACGATTTTCAATTTGTAACACTTTTAGTCCTCTAACAATTTGTAACCATCAAAGTCCTAACAATTAAACAAATAATCCTTAGGGTACCAATACAAAGCAACAGTGTTACAGAAAATATGCAAGTACAAATTTGTAAAAAATTTGTAAAAAATGTTGTGTCTCCCCCTCAACATTTGTTCAAAAATGAATAAAGACAATTTTGAAATGAACAAAATGTTGAATGAGAATTTGTACTTACACACATTTTTTTTTTTTTTTTTTTATATGTTATTTACAAGATAGTTTGGATGTTTGACTCAAGTATTAGTTTTTGAGAAAGTTTGACAATTCTTGAGGAGTCAAACATCGCATTCCAATTTGGTGAACCAATTGCACAAAACGTTCATGAGGTAAAGCCTTCGTGAAAAGATCCGCCAATTGGTGTTTCGTTCCCACGAAATACAACTCAACGGTACCCTGCTCCACATGTTCTTTGATGAAGTGATATCTGAGAGCGATGTGTTTGGACTTGGAATGCTGCACGGTGTTGCATGAGATAGCAATGGCACTCTTGGAGTCGCAGTACATCGGGATTTTGTTGAATATGTACCCATAGTCCATCAGTTGTGATCGCATCCAAATGATTTGAGCACAACAGGCAGACATGGCTACATATTCTGATTCCGTGGATGATAGAGACGTACAATCTTGCTTCTTGGACTGCCAGGACACCAGCTTATCACCGAGGAATTGAACACCACCAGATGTACTCTTTCTTGTATCAATACATCCCGCATGATCCGCATCTGAAAAAGCAGTTAGTGCAAAACCAGAATCCTTTGGATACCAGATCCCCAAATTAATGGTTCCCTTGATGTATCTAAGGATTCTTTTAACAGCAGATAAATGTCTTTCTGTTGGGTTAGATTGATAGCGTGAACACAGGTATGTGGCAAATACAACATCCAGTCTGCTAGCTGTGAGATACATAAGAGACCCAATTATACTACGATAATTTGTAGGATCAGTGGGTTTCCCATGTAAATCAGCATCTAGCTTCGGGGATGAGGAGGACATTGGGGTGTTATAGGTGTCACTAGTTGTCATGCCATGCTTCTTTAATATCTCTTGTGCATATTTAGACTGACTCAAGAATATACCACGAGGTGACTGGTGAACTTGCAAGCCTAGGAAAAAGTTTAATTCACCGATCATGGACATCTCAAAGTTTTGTTTCATAAGTTTTGCAAAAGCGTTTGAGTACTTTTTATGGGTAGACCCAAAAATGATGTCATCCACATAAATTTGTACGATGAGAATGTCCTCCCCGTGTTTTTGTATAAACAGAGTCGGGTCCACAGATCCTTTAGTAAAATGATTAGCAAGCAAGAATGCAGCAAGTTTATGGTACCATGCCCTCGGGGCTTGTTTAAGGCCGTAGAGAGCTTTCTTAAGCCTGTAAACATGTTGTGGATGTTCTGGATCGACGAAGCCCTCTGGTTGTGAAACATACACCTCCTCACGAAGTTGTCCGTTCAAAAATGCTGTCTTCACGTCCATTTGATAAACTGTGATGTTTTTATGAGCCGCGTACGCCAGGAACATTCTCACTGCCTCTAGCCTAGCCACTGGAGCAAAAGATTCCTCAAAATCAATTCCCTCTTCTTGGCTATACCCTTTAGCAACCAACCGAGATTTGTTACGAATAACCACTCCCTCTGCATCCAGCTTATTTTTCCAAATCCATTTTAATCCCACAACATAAACTCCATCCGGTTTTTCAACGAGTTCCCAGACTTCTAATCGCTTGAACTGATCCAACTCCTCTTGCATTGATTCAATCCAATTGTCGTAAGTCAAGGCCTCTTTGATATTTTTTGGTTCAGCTTGACAAACGGTGAGAGCGTATATGCAGGTTTCACCATCTGTGTGGAGTTTCTGTCGTGTCATAACTGGTTTATCTGGATCGCCAATCACATTAACTAACGGATGATCCCTTGTCCATTTAGGAGTTGATGGGTAGTGTTGAATGTTGTGATGATGATATGACGGGTCCATATTGCTCGAGGATGATTCTCCGGTATCTGGAACAGTTGGTGGTGGAGCAAATGGATTAAAGAAGGCGTTCCCGTCATATCCTGAGGGTGGTGGAACATTGTTAGAAATGGGGGATGAATCTTCAACTGCTGGTTGAGGTGTTTTCTCCATTGATGATGATTGTTCAGGTTGTGGTGCATCGTCAGCAACTACTGTAGAGGTAGATGCTGATGGATCAGGTGCTTGATTTGGAAGTTGTTGAGCAGCGGAACTGGTGGAAGCATCTGATGCACTAGTAACACGAACGTCATCGAACATAGGTGCAAACAAATCTTCCAAATCCTTCCTGTTGAAAGGTAGGGGTGCAGATGAAGATTCAGGGAAGTTAAGACGGTTATGTGCGGGTTCCAAGCGGTCTTGCTCAGAAGCCATTTCGGTGAGTTCATCAAAATTAGCGTGTATGGTTTCTTGAATGTCCCCAGTCCGACGATTCCAAATACGATATCCCTTGGAGTTCTCACAGTAGCCAACAAAGATCCCAATATCTGCTTTAGCCTTAAGTTTACCAAGATCATCCTTATCGTTCTTCGGATAACACAAAGCTCCAAAGATGTGAAAATGGTTGATGTTTGGTTTTCTCCCTTGTATAAGCTCATATGGTGTTTTGATATGTCTTTTGCTGATCATGGCACGGTTCTGAGTATAAAAAGCAGTATTTACAGCTTCAGCCCAAAGATAATCCGGTAATTGAGCATTGATCAACATAGTTCGAGCTGCTTCCACGAGCGTTCGGTTTCGTCTTTCAACTACACCATTTTGTTCCGGAGTGCGAGCTATGGAAGTCTGATGAACAATCCCATGTTTCTCTGTGAAATCCCGAATGAGTTGATTCTTAAATTCAGTCCCGTTGTCTGTTCTAATGATTCGGACGGTGTTGCGGACTTGAACTTGAATCTTTGTGAGAAACGTGATGAGGATAGACGGAACTTGATCTTTTGTTCGAAGGAAATAGACCCAAGTCCATCTTGAATAATCATCTACGATTACCAGAATATACTTCTTCCCGTTAATACTCTGAACGCGCATCGGACCACATAAATCCATATGAAGCAGTTGTAGGACATGGTCTGTGCTGTGTTCTGTTTTGGGAGGAAAATGAGCACGATGACTTTTCCCTTGTTCACAAGCAGAACACAAGTGATCCTTGGCATATCTGAATTTTGGAAGACCGTCAACTAATTTCTTCTTGGCAAGATCAGTCATGGTTTTAAAATTGAGATGGGATAATCGTTTGTGCCATAACCAAGCTTTCGTGGGATGAGCCTTGGAGAGTAAACAAATAGGAGAAGAAGCTGTCATGCCGTCAAAGGAGATAGAATAAAGACTGGTTCCGCGTTTCCCTTTCATAAGGTCGTTCCCTTGAAGATCACGAATAAAGCATGTTTTCTCCCTGAATGCTACTTCCAAGTCTCCATCGCAGAATTGTCCTACCGAGAATAAATTATGACCGAGACCTTCAACATAATACACACGGCTTATTTCGATGTTCCCATTAATATAATCCCCATAGCCCATAATTGCAGCGAAGTGATCATTCCCGAATCTGACCGTTCGATAAACTTTGCAACAAAGTTCTGAAGAAGTTTGAGATTGCCGGTCATATGTCGGGAGCACCCGCTATCAACAATCCAGAGGATGATTTGAATCACCTGCATCACACACATTGGAAACAGGTGGAGAATTGATAACGGTTGGATCCGCTGGGTTAGTTACACAAGAGGTTAGTATTTTAGGTAACCATTTAAAATCAAAAGTGTGCTGTAACCAGCGTTGCCAGGTCCAACTAGTCTCTGCCTTTTTCCTAAGGTATGCACTAGGTGATTTTTTGGTCTTGGATTGGGGCTTTTCTATTTTCTCCTCAGAAAGATCTAGTGGGGACATTCCTAATATGGATTTTGCAATGGTTTTAAGCCTAGAGGAAGCGCCACTAGTTCGTTTCTTTCTCTTAGTCAGCAAAGTTTTAGCAACACACTTTGTATGATCACCAGATAGTATGCTATGACGACAAAAGACACAAGTAGCATCAACCAAAACATCTTCATTAATATTTAAAGAGTTATTATTTGTTACATCATTCTTAGAACTAGACTCTGATAAGTGCAACTCTACTCCTGATGTTACATTTATTTTATTCAAACTACTTTCTGGAACTTCTTCAGACTTAGATACTTCCTTCCTAGATTTCTTGACTCTATTCTTCCTCTGTTTCTTGTGAGTCTTGGAATGGTTGATCTTAGAGGTGGTTTCTAGTCCTGTGGAAGTACAAGTAGTTGAATTAGTGGTTGTGTCAGATGCTTGAGTATGTTCTTTGTCCACTACATATATTCCTGGAGCAATCTTATGAATGTTTGCTTTGCTCTTGTCTAAAACTCTGATCTTCTTCTTCAAATCAATAATGATGTGTTGGAACTCTTGATTTTGTGAGTCTAATTTCCGGTTTAGGTAGACTGTGTCATTTCTGTTTTGAATAACTTCATCCAAATCTTTTTTATTTTGAAACAGTTTAACTTTTAAAAATGCTTTTGTTTCTTTGTTCTGTTCATGACTGTCTTGAAATGATAGAGATTCCATGAGATTTTGAAATTTGAGTTCAAATTCAAGACTTCGTTTTTGACACCAGTCCAACCTTTTTTGAAGATGAAAAACTTTGTTTTCCACATCACTATTGATCTGTCGAAGATTCTAATTCTCATGTACTAGATTATCAATTTCCATATTCAACATCTTAATATCCACAGCATGATCATTCACAAGTAAAGCATTACCAGATTCATAGAGCGAATTCATAATCACAGAGACCACGTCATAACACAAGACTTTTTCCAAGAGTCGATCATTTTCTTTTGCTAAAAATTTCTTTTGAAGTTTTTGACGTTGAACCTTGTCATCTTTAACTTTGAAAATGGATTTCATAGATGCTAGTTCTGTATATAACTCCTCTTCCCATCTTGTTGCACCCTTTTTCAGATTTCTGACATGAGGAAGAATTTTCTTTTGAAGAATCTCCTTCTTTTCTTTCTGAACAGGAGAAAGAAAAGACGAGATAGGAATTTGAGAACTGAACTCAATTTCATTCTCCAAACGAGAAATGTCATCCATAAATGTCTGAAAATATCGAAGAACCCGATATTCTTTAGGCATTTGTGGATCAACAGGATCCTCTGTCAAACAATCTTTAAATTGTACACCAGTCGTAGGATCAGAAGTTATAGACGAGGGAGCACTTATGTTTGTGTATGTTAATGTTTGTTCTGGATGATCCTTAGGAGGAACAAATGATTTGCTCAAATGAGGTCGTGCATTATAATCGTAATGTACTTTTGAAAACTTTGTTTGTGACTTTGATCGACCCTCAATCTTGTTTTCAAGAAAATCAGTTTCTTCATCAACAGAATACATAACAACACGTTGAAAGGAATCATCTAACAGAAATGTTGCATTGTATAACTTAGGATTCTCTTTGAGTGCTATGTGTAATTTGCGGGGTGTATCACTGCCAAGTGCAAAACTTACTCCTTTAGGACTTGGTTTTACAATATTTTTCTGAATTTGTGTTACAGAATTACCCGTTTTATACACAACGTTTTGAAAATCTTTGAGTTTGGTTTCCAAATCTAGAATTTGATCAAGATACGAGTCAACACATTTCCTAGTGGCTTTCTTTTCTTCAAGAAGATCCTTCTGAGATGCAGAAAGCTCAGTTTGAGTTTTCAACAACTCAGAATTTAAAGTATCAATTTGAATTTTAAATTCAAGTTGATCCTTTTCTTTCTGAGAGAAAAGCTCAGCTTTGGCAATGGTTAGCTCACGAACTTGACTTTCTAAATTTTGAACTTTTACATACTCTTGTTGGAAAGCCGTTTCAAAACCTTTTTCACGTTTATCTTGTTTTAGATATCCGGAAAGTTGTAATTTATAACACTCATTATCCTTTGTTAACACTGCAATTTTCTCTTTGAGCTTCTGATTGATGTCATTGCATTTTTCTATTTGTGACTGGGTGGTCAATAACAAAGCCTGTAAATCCGAATCTTGATCATTCAAATGATTTTTTTGTTCAAGATGATCACAATTGGCATCATCGATGAGATCATCAAAGGAAACAACTGTTTTATCATCATCAAATGATACAACCGTGTTAACTTGATCATCGGATGGTGATGAAAATAACTCATTTTGAACAAAAGTTTCGTTTGTAGATGAAGATACAGAAGGTGAAGCAATTTCATGAATAAGGCATGTAGGATCGGGTACCTGAGAAAGACCATCAGTATCATATACTGGGCCTGACTCGGACATATTCATTTCATGCATGTTAGCCATAAGCATGACTGCAGCGTTTGCCTCAAGGTCTTCCATCTCATCATCTGATTCCACATTTGCCATAAAACTTTGATCATTCTGAGTCATCATACCAGCAGCTCTTTCATCTTTGAGTGCCATCATAAGAGCCTCTTTGTGATATTGACTGCCCATTGTTCTCGGCTTCGGACAAGCATTAGCCATATGACCGTTCCCCCCACAATTGTAGCATGTGATAGACGTATTAGCAATGCCTTTCTGACCATTCCCAACATTCGAATTTCCTCTCTGAACATTCCCCATACCATTTCTGTTTGCCCCTGCAGAATTGAACCGATTTCCTCCTGACTGAACCCTTTGATTACCATATCCACGATTTCCCGAACCATATCTGCCTGAAGACCTGTTTTGAATTTCAACTCTGCCATCATGAACAACTGCCTGATTCCTGGTATTTGAAGATGAACGAAGACGGTTGTTGGATTTGGTGAATCTGCCAAATGCATTAGCAATCAATCCAAATGCTTCATTAAGTGAATTGAAAGCATCCTCTTCTTCATCATGATCTGCATTTGAGTACAGCATTGAATCGGTGTTGTTGTATGGAACCAGCTGGTTATCAGAGTATTGTTGAGGTGCTTCATAAGGAATGATTTGATTATGAGGTTGGGGTGGAATGCTTGGTTGAAAAGATGAGTTGCCAAATTCCTGAGGTGGTAAAGAGAAGTTAGATTAAGCAACGAGAGCAAGTGAGTTTGGTGTTGGTGCTGGTGTGAAGCCTCCTCGTGCTGCAATTTCTTTATCCACTTCTGATTGATGTTGTCGGAGGTAATCATACATGAGTCCATATTTGACATCACCAATTTTCTTTGTCTGTCTCACAAAAGTTGCATATTTTTGCCATTCAGGACCAAGACATCCAAGGAATTTGGAATTGACAGCAATCTTTGGTAACTTTATATCATGACGATCAAGGTCATTGATAATGTTGGTGAAACGGTGGTAGTAAGATTCAATGGTTTCCCCTGGTTCCATGATGAAGTGAGTGTACTCCATATATAACTTGGACTCAAGATCTTCTTGGTTTAACTCTGTTCCTTCCATGAGAAGATGAACATGTTCCCACATATCTTTGGCTGTCTTTTGAGCATCAATACTTCGGTAGATAGGATTGGGAATTCCTTGAAGTATGAAAGACATAGCCAATTGGTTTGCTTCTTGCTGTAATGTTTGCTCAGTTGTGTAGTTGGCAACCGGAATGGGTGTGGATGTTTCTTCTCTCTCTGGAGTTGCTGAAACCACAGTAGCTGGAATAGGATAGGGTCCTTCTTCAATGACCTTCTTGAGATATTGACCATGGGGTTTTTTAAGTTCACTAAATCTGAGGAATCTACTAGCCCATTGCACGTAGTTACCCGGAGTTAGCATTGGTGGAGTTTCTTGACTTCCAGCTTCATGACGTGATTGCTGACTACTTATTGCTTCACACATCTTGTTAAACCAATGAGGTTCTCTGGAGTATGATGAATAATTTTGCAGTTGTTGATTCTGTTGCATGATTTGTTGTGGGGATACTTGTGGTGGAGAGAGAAATTGATGCTGTTGTACGAATGCTTGTTGTTGTTGATACTGAGGATGAAATTGCTGTTGTTGAGGATGTTGCTGTAGCTGATAGTAGTAGTTGAAGTGAGGTGGTTGAGACATTTTGTTGGATCTTTAGATAATTAAGATGTGTTTTAAGATTTATGATGTTTGATTTTTTAAGTTTACTTAATGTTCTTAGTCCAATTGCGAGAAACACTGTTTGAATTGCGAGAGATTCTGAATTGCGATAGAGGTTGTCCAATTGCGAGAAACTTGAGTAATTCCGAGAGATTTCTCAAATGCGATAGAAAATTGTAATTGCGAGAAACAATGTCAATTGCGATAGAACTTAGCAATTGCGAGAGATAACTCTGAATTGCGAAAGATCAAGCAATTTCGAAAGATTTTTCAAAATTACAATTTCGATCACGTTCTCAAACTTTTATACAAAAGATGAGAATAATTCCGAGTCGAGGTAGTTTCACTATCTTTTACAAAGAAGGAAACACCGAGTACCAAATCCGAAGAATCTGATGAATTGCGAGAAACCCTTAAACTAATCCAATTGCGAGAAACCCTTAAATCAGCAATTCCGAGAAACCCTTGTGACCAAATGCGAGAAACCCTTAAATTGTTGCAGACCAATTGCGAGAAACCCTTCTTCTTCGAATTTCAACCCAGAACGTTGTAGGATGATGAAAAACGTAAATCTAATGATTATTAACGATTAAAACAACGATTTTGCACCAAATTTTACCACGTTAACTTGACAAAACGAAGATTTAATGAAAAGGCTTTAAACAACGATTTGCAAAACTCACGTTAATCACACTTTTGACGCAAATGAACTTCAAAAAAAAACTAACGTAAACTATTCAAACCAAATGAAATACCGATTAGATCTATTCTTAAAACACTAATCCTAAATACCTTTGGCGTATGATACCACTTGTAGGTCACTATAATGATCTCAACAACACACACACACGATCTACTACTTATCTAGATAATAAGCTACGTATGGATAAAAGAGAAATAATCTAAATACGATAAGCTAGAATAAGAGAAATAAGAAGAGAAGAATAAGATGGAAGGTTTTCACTAATTCGATTCACACACAAGCATAGCTTCCGCACATACATAAGAAAACCAACAATACAAATGAATCCCTTGCCTTGTATTTATAGGCAATGGGAGGGGGAATCATTCTAAGAATATTCCCTTCCATGTGATAAGGATAAATTAATTAACATGACCGGTCCAAGGACTACTATTGAACCGGTCCATAAATACAAACAATATAGTCCTAATTGTGCAACATTAATTAAATGAACAAGACTTGTAAAATATTTAAAACGTGTTCCTAACATTCTATGTATCTCAATGATGTTGACACTGTTTTCAACAAGATTGAACGCAACAATGAAATGATACATCCTGGTGGTGAAATTTCTGTTTTCTCAAGCAAAGGGCGTCCAATTGGTGGTTACAGAACATGTGATTTGAGTGAAGGTGAATTAATGAAGATTCATACATACATATTAAATAATTGCCCTGAAATGGAAGAACTTATAAAGTAAGTACACTTTTCTATATTAAGAAATTTATACTTTATTTTTTTGGTTGTAACTTACTAAAATTTTAATATCTTCAGTGAACACAAAGTTGAACTAGAAGAAGAAAATTCTAACGATGTAAATGCACGTCATGACAAACAATTTGCCTCATGGCTTCAACAACGTGTAAGAACTACTTTTGAGATTTAAAATTTTCTTGAATTTAAAAATGAAAATGACAAACCTTGGTTAACCAATAAGTTATATGTTGTATTTGTTTAGGTGAATACTTGCTTACATTCTGAAATCCGGATTCTAGCCCGTGGACCTTTTAAGTCAGTGAATATTTATAGTGGATGTATGGTGAATGGGTATAAGTTCCACACCCAAAATCGTGAAGAGAATGAGAAATGTCAAAACAGCGGGGTAGTAGTGAGAGGTGACCATGGGTCAAACATGACCAACACTCGAAACTGGAAGTCAGAATAATGCCAAGATGATACCTACTGTGTATGTCTCTATGGTGTGACTTTCATTACTTACTCTACGTTACTTCTGTATTTTTGCTGCTGAAAAAAGAAATATGAATGCTACTGGAAGTCAGAATAATGAAGGGGTGGTGAGCCCAAGTCGTCAAAAATTGAAGCAAAAACCAGGGAAAAACAAGGTAAATGAAATTTTGGAAAATATTTAAACAAAATAGGTTGATTGGGTGCATTTTCTTTATTCATCTCTCCACTTATTATACTGTGGTTACTATGTTCTGTAATTGAAATACTTTATGCCTTAATATGTTATTTAGGAACAAAAAATGATGAATGCCAGGGTGAGTCAAAAGTTGAAGCAAACGTTAGCGGAAAACAAGGTAACTGAAACAGAATGGGTCGATTGGATACATTTTCTTTATTCATCTCTTCACTTATGTATGTGTAATGTGTTGTTTCGATATTATATGCCTTGATGTGTTATATAGGAACAAAGAATGATGAAGGCTAGGGGAAGTCAAAATAATGAAGGGATGGTGAACCCAAGTCATCAGAAGTTGAAGCAAACGCTAGGGGAAAACAAGGTAAACTTATGTTATAATTCAAATCTAAATTGAATAAGTTGTAGTAATTTGTTAAGGAAGTCACATCAGAGTATATACGCTGTACTATTTCGAATTGCATGTATAATTTCGTTTCTATTTGGATTAGTTATTTCTGTCTGTAAATCACTGTATGTGTTGGTTGATGAATGCATTAAATGAGTTTATATGCGTTTCTGTAGAATTAGGGCTTAGGTTTAAGCAGGATGAATGTGCAATATAGTATGTTACTTTTCAGTATAGGTGGAATTGATGTTCGTGTTAGTACAGTTGTAATAGATTTTGAGGGGATACACTTTTGCGTCATGCACATGATTTGTTGATGTTATGCTGTTTCTGTGCATAGGTCAATAGCAGATGTTATCAAAGCTACTAAGCTTGGATTATTGAAAATTTTAACATTAGCAACAATCAAGGTGTTCTAGTTATTTCCATAAAGTTTTAGGTTTTGAGCCGTCGCTACTAACGACTTGATGTCTTATAGATCCATCAGGTCAAACAAGCAAACAAAACTGATGAATGGTTAGAGCATACTCATAAGAGCAAATTTACAAGCACCCATGGGAGCGAGTCACATCAGCATCTTGGCGCAAAGGTAGGAGAAAACAAGGTAAAAGATTGGAACTTTCTGTTTTTTTTGGTAGTGTTCCTCATTCATTCAGTTAGTTCCTTAACCCCAAGTAAAATTCTTTTGAGTCCACGCTTCCATTAGAAATCATAAGCTGTCATTCTTTGGCTGTTAGGTATCCGGTGGTGTTCGTGGATCAATTCCTAGGATGGAACCTGGACTTCCTAGACGTAAAGGTCACATGGTAAGAAGATGATATTTGAGCAAGTCCAACGACCTTTTTATTTTTCTTGTTTTTAAGTTTAGTCTTCATACGATTGATGGAGGCAGAGAGTACCATTTTAACACTTTAATGACTTTTCCATCCTTAATCTTCTGTTTCTTTAAATGCAGATTTATGATCATTCTGTGAAGAGTAAAAACCCTTCCAAAACTATATATTCTGAGTTTAATGAGCTCATTAAAGGACCTGGAAAAGGAATATTAAAAAGGCCTGATCCGCAAAACACAAGTACTAAGCATGATCGTCAGCCTATCCATAAGGGACATGGTTATTTGCGGTTTCAAGATAAAGGATCGGTTATTCATGAAGATAATGTGACAACGGAGAACCTGTATCAGGAAGATCACCAAGAACTGGAGCATGAAGTTGATTCTCCATAAACTAATACAGACACAAGTGCTCATCACCAAGAAAACATTGGCTCAAGTTCAAATGGTGTGTTTCTTAATCTTATACTATGTGTTTCATTGAATAATAAATTGATTCTTATTTCAACTAACTCTATGTAGGTCCAGCTATTACTAGGAAAGAATCGAGAGCTTTGAGTGCAAATAGAAAGAGTAGATCGGATCAAAGAAAATTGGTTTTTGAGGTTGACGAATGTGCGGGACGTATAGTTTGGGACGATAGCCAAATCTTTATCACCAAGGGTGGATGTATGGTGCGAGAACGTGCTGTTTTCGATGGAAGTACTTGGAAAAAACAACCTGATTCGTTGAAACAAGATATCATGAGCAAGAGCACGGTAATTTTTTTCTCCTAATAATTGATTTTGAGCTATTTCTCAACTATTTATGACAACTTTAATAGAACAAGGCTGCAGCAAAATTTGATAATCTGTTGATGGATTTTGAGCTATGTTTTTTTAGGAACACTCAGATTTTAAATTTACATGCCCAACAATGGTACGTGCTTTGGGAACACAGCTAGCGAGCCAACACAGAAGCAGGCAATACAGATTGCACAAGCAATACCTGAAGCACCCTTCTAAAGAGGCGGCAATCACACATCCGCCAGTTGGGGTAAAGGTTGCGGAGTGGGTCCTCCTATGTGAAAGGTTTGCGAGCGAAGAGTTTCAGGTTCTAACATACCACTTCTAATTTGTTTATGTAGTTTTATTGTAAAGTTTACATGTAAAACTAAATATATGTCTTTTTCTTTTAATGTAACAGAAACTAAGCACTACAAATAAGCAGAACAGATCTTTTAATGAGATTCCACCTACTAATGGCACGAAGTCGGTTGCAAGGGTAATTCACGGGGTAAGTGTGATGAGATATTATTCTTGGTCACCCTTCATAAAACAGTATGTTTTGCTTTGGTTATAACTGTTTACTATAATTTGAAACAGAAAAGGAAGCGAGGGGTGGAAGTAACGGCGATTGGAGGATTCAAGATAGCCTACTTCGTAGAAAAGAAGCAAGCAATGATCAATGATAAGGCTGATAAGCTTTGGGTATTTTCTCCTACTGCATCTTTGGCACTAAATTCTTTATATTCATTTCTCAATGCACATAATAATAGGTTTGTTCTGTTAGAAATGTGAACTAATTTGATGTTTGGGAGTGCCTTTGTAACCAGCTTATCTGCTTATTATTGTGATACCAGTAGTTATGCTAGAATTTCTGTGCTACTGGTTTTTTATCCTTCCCTTTTTCATATACGATATTGTAGATAAAATCTAAGGAAATGTATGCCTCGTGTTCATTTATCTTGCACCAGATATTATCGTTTGAAGTTCTATTTTATGAGTTTTGTAATAAGTTGTGAAAAGTCCTTGCTGATCAGCATCTTTCTTTTTCTGTCTTGTTGTTAATAGTAATGCCGTTTTGTAATCTAATGTTTCTTGAGATATAGTTACTGATATCGGCTTTCTTGGTTTCCAGTGTGATTTAAAAAATAAGGAAGCTAGTTCTTCAAGTACATCGGCTGAGATTTGCATGGAAGTACTAGGTCATATTCCGGGACATATAAGGGGGCGATCAGCTTCTACTAGGCATATTTTTGAGACTGAAAGCTTACGAATGGATCTCAATTCAGAAAAGGAAAAATCAAAGCAGTTAGAGAAAGATCATCTCGAATTGAAGGAAGATCATCTCAAACTACAAAAAGAGCATGTGAGGCTTACAAAAAAAGTGAACTTTCTGTTGAAGCACTTTACTGCATGGCAATCTGCTGGAAATGTAAGTTCATATTTTATAGAGTATTAGGATCCACTTTGTTCATTACAACGTGTCAACGTAGATAAAAAAAATCCAGAATTAGTATGAGAAAATGCTTGAAAATTAGGACAGAAATACCAGGATTAGGATCCACTTTGATAATTGAGTTACTCATGCTAGTATATCAGGAGCAGGTTACTGTTGTTTACATAACAAAAATAAGAATAATGACAATAAAAATGGTATACCAGGATTATGTTTGTTGAAGATAGTTCATGTCTTATAGATTTGGATGAATCTGCCACATAAACAGGCTGTTTCTTTCCCGTGAAACTAGACCCCAGGGGTTTCTAAATTCCAACAGTATAGGAAACTTAATTTGACTTCTGGATCAGTACATTTGTGTTATGTGTATACAGTAAATTTAGGTTTTATTTCAACCTATAATGGGCGAAATGGGTATTATAACTGATGATGTGCTTTGAAATTATTATTTTTATGCAGGAGACTGAGGATGATGATATGGCCGAAGATTATGAAGATTATGATGAGGCTCGAGATGATGTTTAGTTTAAGTGCATGATATACTTGTAGTAACACTTTACCACTTGAGGATTCTTTTACAGAATCATTATTATCTCTTTATAACTTTCTGGTTGAAAGTATTTGCTACAAATCGAATAATCGTTGGACATAATTGATGTTTCAGCTTTGTTATGGATTTATTGACTAAACAAATGTCTTTTTCCATTTTGTCTATAAATACCCATATTTACGATTGTAGGTACCGCATTATCGAGATATAGGATTTTGGAAAGTGACGAAATATTTCATCACTATTGGACGTTAAGTTCACCCAAAAAATGACGCTTTTCTTTCGTCACTAATTTCAGCAAATAGTGACGACTTTAGCCACTGTAGTGATGAAATTGAGTGACGAAATGGGTTGTCACACACCCATAAGTGACGACTTTAGCTCGTCACTAAATTTAGTGTCAAATTCCAATATCGTCACTATTAACTTAGTGACGGAGCTATAGTGACGACAAGTGACGACCTTGATTTTCGTGACTAATCCGGTTTAGTGACGATTTTTCCACCTTTAGTGATGATTTTCCTGTCGTCACTATAGCCCTTTTTTCTTGTAGTGATATAATATAAATGTACGTACGTGAACGACTCTTGTGTTTGGGTGTTCGAGAATAATGGTGTGGTTAGGCTTGTGGAGAATCCGCATGGTGATTCCTCACAAGGTGCATCCCGTAGGAAGGTGCACACGAATCAAGTTCAACCCTAACCTGGACACGTTTATTAAACGGGTTAGTTGTGTCGACCTACTTAAGAGTTGAATTGAAATTTAAAGATACACAATAGAATTTAGAAGATGAATGTTAGAAAACCCAACACGAAATATATATAGGCAACATAAAAACTTCAAAAGTCGATGACATATCATAAGTGCCACAAAGTAATTGGGTTTTTTGATAATTGAATGAAATACATAATGTTCAATATTTAATGTTTTAACTACATTTTTAAACGGGTTGGCGGGCTGAAATTGGGTTGAGAATTTCAACCCAAATCTAACCTATTTATTAAACATGTTAGTTGTGTCGACCCATTTACAACCCAAACATGTTTAGCATCAACCATAATCTGTTTATTTTCATGTCAGTCTCGGGTCGTGTTTCGTGTTGGCACCCCTAGGTGATGTAGGTCTTGTAGGTGAATAGCGTCTTTTCGTTAGATGGTTGTACGATTAAACAACCTTTTTGTAACACCACATTAATTTGCTTTTGACCGTAGAAAAATCAATCGTTGATTCCTAAACATAAGACGAAACATGGCTTAAGTGAATGAGGTGGAAAAAGGTTTTATTGGCCACGTGTTAAAGCGGGAATACATCAATAATTGTAAGGAAATGTAATTTGTATAAACTCAACAATAAAAGTAAAAGGTTATGTAAATTTGAAAGTGAAAAAAATAGAGTATAAAATATGGTATATCATAAAAGTCCAAGCACAAAATGAAAAAATTAGACAAAGTTAGGACTAAAAGTATAAATCATTGAAAATATAGAATTAACAGTGTTTGTTTGAAAATTGATAGTAGTAGGAGAAATTAAGGGTGTCAATTATTGACACGACACGATAAACACGAACCTGATACGGAGTTAAACTGGTTTGGGTTGAGGATAAATATGTTTGAGTAAAAAATAGGTCAACTCGTCTAACCCGTATAATAAACGGGCCGTGCTTGGCTTGAGTAAATATTAAACAGGTCAACCTGTGAACCCATTTAAGTATATAAGTCTCTAAAACTAAAATATATAACTTCGGTTTTATGTTAGAGGTGGATTAAATGTATTTTGTTATGTACTTAATATGAGTGAATTACGATTATAACTCAGATATCATTAAAATTAACGCTTATGACTCAGATATCATTGAAACTGTCGTATAGTTATTTGTATGTTATTTTTATCATGTTTTAGGTCCTTATATCATTTTTGCATTAAAACCAGTTAAATCGACCAATCACCAACCTTATTCATTGCTTGAGTTATTTACTTAAACAGGTTAACCAGATCACAAACGGGTTACATGTATTATGCAGGTTTGGGTTAGAGTTGAGTTTCTTGACACGGTTAATAAATGGGTCATGTTTTGGTAGAGGTTATACTAACCCGCCAACCTGCGAACCCGAATAGGTCAACCCGACCGCGACACGTTTGCCAACCCTAGGAGAAATTGTGGATGTCGTTAGGCCTTGGGTGCATCGAGAAACTTGATGGATCGGGCAAGGGTCTTCGATTTCTAGCTTCTCTTCATCGAAGATTCGTTCAACTTTAGGTATCCAAACCAAGGTTAGATTGCAGGCGTATGTAATTAAGTATGGGTTTTTTTTTATAGTTTTTATATGCTTATATAACTATTACTTAGTACTCCCTCCGTCCCTAAATAATTGTCCACTATTGACTTTTAGAGTCTTCTTTTTTAAACTTTAACATCAAATTATTTTATTTGTGTTATGTAATACTTGATGCAAAACATATGAAACGATTGAGTTTTAAATGTCTTTTCATTAGTATAATTTTCATTAAGTATTACATAACACAAATGAAATAATTTATGGTCAAAGTTCTAAAAGAAAGACTTTAACAGTCAACAGTGGACATTTATATAGGGACGGAGGGAGTATATGCATATCCCATGTATACTCATATATTCAAGACAGTAATACACATAACCTTTGCATAGCTTTTATACCACAAAAATCTTGTAAACCCTGAAAATTATCATAATATGTGTGGAAAACTAGAAGGGGGTTGAATAGTTCTACCGGTTTTTAAATCTTCTTAAAAACTAATACTATTCTAAGAAAAATATTTGGAACAGAAAAAGCTACTGAATAAGCTACGAAATAAGCTAATCAGTGTTGTAAGATAAATAGGCTGAGAAGGGGTTAAAAATAAAAAAGGGAAGTATATACACCAAGCAGAACTTGGTGCATATGGTAAGGGTGTGTGTGTTTGAACTAAAGGTCCCAGGTTCGAATCCCACTCACACCCATTTTTTGTTTTTCATTTTTTTTATTTTTGAAACTTAAAACAATAAGTGAAATAAGCAAATGTTAAAACTGGAAAACTTAAAAATAAGCTGAGAAACACCTTATTGATTGATCAGTTGGACCCATTCTATGAAATAAGCTAAGGCAGTTGGACTAAATGGCTAAAAGCTATTCTAAAATGCAAATAAGCTAATGGGGACTAGGAATAAGCTAATTGACTTCCAATAGACTAAAAAGAACTTAAATAAGCCACAAAAAGCAATGAAATCAACACAGAATAAAGCTAATTAAGCTAAGGGTCTGCTGATCTAGTGTAAGTGCAGGGCAAAAGAGGTTGTTTTTAAGCTAATGAAAAGCAGTTAAAAGCTAACTCTAAAAAATAATAAAAATTGGGGATCACTAAAGTAGCAAGCTAAGTTGAACTGAGCCAAGTTTCAGCTCCTAACAACTTAACACTAGCAAATGAAAAATAAAAGAAAAAGCTGAGAAATGGAAAAAATCAAGAACATGCAGTTTGCTTGTGGTTTTGTGCAGACCTGAGTTTGCAAAAGACATGCACCCAAGATTTATCCAACTTTTTGTATCAACTGATAAGACTCACTTAACTCAGAATTTGGACAAGAGAAAGCTCAAAATGGCTGTTGGCTTATTTGAGCTTAATGACTGAGATAGATGACTCAGTTTGACCATAGTCCACTAATAATATAAATCTCACAGCCCTCTCCTCTCACAACTCACACCACCACAACCACCCAAAAACCCGTCGCCACCGCCATCCGACGCCACCTCCACCGGACTCCACGAACACTGAACATCCGTGTAATTTTCATTTCTGATTACAAGCGGGGCAAAACCCTAACATCACTTTTTTTTCCGGCGATTGAACCTCACTCTCCGGTGGTCACTGTCCGCCGCTCGTCGGTATACTTTTCATTTCTGATTTTGTAAATTTTCATTTCATTTGTATGTAGTTACGGACATGCGTTTTCATTTCATTTCATTTGTATGTAGTTACTTTTCATTTCTGACTTTATCTGAAGCCGAGCAATATTTTGTTGGATGGTGAGATGGAGGCAAGAGTTGCAGATTTTGGCATGGCTAAGCTCATCCATTGTGATGAATCAATGTCGGTGATTGCGGGGTCCTATGGTTACATTGCCCCTGGTATGGCTCTTTTAGATTGATTAATATGCAATTTAGTCGAGATTAATGTGCAATTTTCTCGATATTTCTAATTTTTATTTGAATGAATTGTTAAAGGTGAAAAGTAGATAACTCGCTAACTAGAAAATGTACAGCAATAAGTTTAAACTAGAAAATGTACGGTAATAAGTTTGAGCCAAACTAGTCTTAAATCCCTTGGGTTAGCACAGGGAATGTGATTGTAGGTCCTATTAAGCTTATTGTTCCTGCTGGTAAGTTCGTTCTTACTGGTAGGCTAAGTTCGTTCCTGCTGGTAGGCTAAGTTCGTTCCTGCTGGTAGGCTAAGTTCGTTTTAGTTGTATTGATGTAGGAGAGTAACATTATATTGTCTCAAATGTTACTCATTAGTCATTGTAGAGTTTGCTGAAATGATGAGTAGTTTGGTTTGTTATGTGTCTTACAGTGTTAGTTTACTTAGTTATAATCTGTTATAAGCTCTTTGTATACAATATCGCACTACATGCTTATGATATGCATAACCTGAAAACTTGCTTTTTGACTTGAAGCAGAATTTCAGTGATGTAATTTGTGTGGAAGAAGTAGGCTAATGTCGGATAACAGTAACCATTATCGCGTTGTTAAATTAGTGGTTAGACTTTTGGAACGTGTTATAGTTTGGTGACATTAAGCCTAGCAGTAGAAGACCTATAAATGGAACCCAAATATTAATCTCAGATGATAATCAAATAACTGTTATAGTTTGGTGAGATTCAGCTGCAAATGTTGGTGTTTTTTTTAGTACAACTGGCTGTGAGAGTGCACACTAGGATCCTCGATCACGCGAATCTGTGCAAATGTAATTGGAGCAAAATCCACTCCATATATATATCACATACCACCCTCCATTACAAAAACATGCATCTTACAAGACATTTGTTATAAACCCTAACTTCGCTGGTATCACCATCCAGCCATTAATTATATCTAGTGGAGATGAAAAACCTGGATTTTACACTGAGGTTCAAACTAGCCGCCTTAAACTAGATCTTCCGCTTCCGTCTGTGCTGAAAACATCATTTGGTGTTGTCGATGGACTGAAAAGCTCAGCCGCTGGCAATCCAGGTTGATTTTATATTCGTAGTTGTGTTCGTTCGATTATTTTTAATGATTGGTGTGTGTGTGTGTTTTAAGTGTGTGCATGGAATGAGTGTGTGTGTGAGAGAGATGTTAATGCATGAGATCTGATCGATACGTAGGTTTATGTACGTGTTGTTAAAGAGATGATTGATTTCTGTTTTTGGAGTCTTAATTGTGTGTTCTTCTGAATGTTTTTGTATGATGTTAATGAGATCCCAACATTTAGAAGTTTGGTTATATATTGTTATATATATAGGGACGATTTATGTGTGTGTTTATGTACAATGAGACTATGATTCATTGTTTAATTAGCTGATTGAGTGATAGACACGTCGAATGTGGAATTTATTAGGTCATGAGTTGTTAGAGATTGATGATGATTGATGTTTTTCTTTGAATTTTTACTATGTACCGAATGAATGTGTGTGATGTAACATACTAACATCACTGATTTCAATGTGATCTAATACTTAGGCGACTAATGAATAATAATTTTTCATGTAAGTTGACAGAAGCTTGCGTTTTAACCACATATCAGACAATTTGATGATTTTCATCGAAGATGATAGAACCTTGTGTTTTTGATTCAAGGTTATAAGGCATCAATTGCATCAGTTAGTTGTTTTGTGAGTTGTATCACTTGTATGTGATATTCTCATGTATCAGGTCACCTTGAGTTGTCAATGTAGGGTAGAGAAGTCATTGATTTGTATACGATAATGACAATCGAGAAGTAAACAAAATTAATCTTATTATTTGAACTAAACTTTTAAGTCTTTAGATCATCTATTTCACGTATATTACCTTATGTATTTTGTGAACTTCAATGCTTGTATTGTAACAATGCAGACGAGATTGCCAAGCTATTTCCCCAGCTGTTCGGGCAGCCATCAGCTTCCTTGAAGGCTGGAGGCTCACTACCCGAGGCGAGTCTAAAGATTGGTGTTGTTCTATCTGGAGGACAGGCTCCTGGTGGACACAATGTGATTTCTGGAATATTTGGTGAGCAAATCATCAAATTCAATATGTTTATTTAACATATATGTTTTTGAGTTGTCGTAACTAGTTTTTACAATCGATAACTTTCTGATCAGTTTCCTAACATGTTACGGTTTATTTTGTGCTTTGGCTGGAATACAGACTACTTGCAGAAAAGTACCAAAGACAGCACAATGTATGGGTTTAAAGGAGGACCTGCTGGAGTTATGAAGGGTAAATATGTTAAGTTGACCGATGAATTTGTTTATCCTTACAGAAATCAGGTGATTTTCAACTGTTCCATTCTTTTTTGTGATTTGGAAACTAGATTAAGAACACACGTTATAGCTTGTAGATTGTAAATCATATGATTTTACCTGAAATTGTGCTCAATTTTTTGTCGTAATTATACTTTGTAGGGTGGCTTTTATGGGAAACTAGAATGGGGGGTTGAATAGTTTACCTGTTTAAAAACTTCTTTTAAAAATCTTGTTTTAAAAGTATGCTATTGGAAACTTTGATTCGAACTCTATGTGTAATCAATCAACACCAATATGAACTACACACTAAGCTAAGTAATAATAACAAATAAAAGTAAAGAGTAGAGTTGGAAAGATCAAACCGAGACAGAGGATTTATAGTGGTTCGGCTACGAAGCTCTTCTTCGCCCTACTCCACTCCCCGAGTACCACACTCGAGAGTTTCAAACACTATATTAACAACCTCCCTTCAGGCGGAGAAACCCGTACACGTCGCTTATCCTATTACCGACACTAAGCTAGATGTCGAGTGCTAATCTTAGCTAGCACCAATCTACCAAGGTCCACGTGACCAAACACTCAAGCCCAATGGCTTCAAGAGATCACCAAGATCTCAACACGATCACAATGATCAACACTCACTTCACTCTACTCGACTAACACTAACCTAATGACCCTTGATCTTCTTGATCAATCACACAAGCCCAATGGCTTCAAGAGATGTTCACTATCTCTATAGATCACACTTGATCTTCACTCTCACTCACAAAAAGAAAATAAACTTGATGTATGCTAAGACACAACAAGGTTGTAACAAGTGTTACAAAAACCTATCAACTATAACTCTAGTATCTTCTTGATTACTTGAGTTCTTCTCTTGCTAATGAAGAGGGATGACAAACACCTTGTATCAAATTGGATACTTGTGTTCTTCTCTTGCTAGTGAAGAGGTATGAAGAGGATCACTTGAAGGATGATTGGATCACTCTTGAAACAAAGAAAAACTAATCTAAATGACCCTAAGAAGTGAAAGGTGTGAGAGGATTTAGCTAAGGGATTTTTCTGTGTGTGAAGGGTGCCTAAAACTGTGAAAGGGGTTGGTATTTATAGGCAAAGAAAATCTGAACATTAGAAAGAAATTCTGTACGGACGGCTCCTTTAAATGACCCACGGCTCCGTTAAATTTAACGGTATCGTGGAGCCGTGGTAGACTAGGACGCTCCAAATTTTATCTTTTCTGGTGAAAACTTATTTGGGGAAGGTTGGAGCTAATTTTGGGGGGGGGGGGGAAATAGCTGTTGTGATTTTCAAACTAATTTTTCCATTAAAACATTTCTTAATATTTCAAAAATAATTTGTCATGTGTATTTTTGAAAAAATGTTTTGTCCCATTTAAAATGTGAATTTTCAAAACATAAATTCACTTATTTGATCACTAGTTCAAGTTGTAACTTTGTTCAAGAGTGATTTGCGTAGAAACGGGATCTTCCGATTAAAAACTTGTTAACGTTAATTTTAACGTAACGTGAGTTCATATTTTGTCATCCTCAAAACGTGAAGTAATCGAAAGATATAAATAACGTTTTTAGAACATTATTTGCATCAACAGCTTTGATATGATTTGCAGTGGAAGGGACAAGATTGAAACACCTGAGCAGGTTTTTAATGTTTCAATTTGCAATGCACCCCTTAAAACTTTAAGTTTGTTAAACGAGGTTGATTTTTTTGCAGTTTAAAGAAGCTCAGGAAACTGTTAAAAAGCTTGATTTGGATGGACTTGTGGTCATTGGTGGGGATGACTCGAATACAAATGCTTGCCTGCTAGCAGAAAACTTTAAGTATGTTATATTCTGTCTGTACTCAAATCCAAGTTCAACATGTTTGTCAACAAACAGATAATCGTTCATATGGATTTTTATTCATTTTTTTATTTTTATTTTGTAGGGCTAATGACTTGAAAACTCGGGTTATTGGATGCCCAAAGACCATTGATGGTGACTTGAAGTGCAAAGAAGTTCCAACAAGTTTTGGATTTGACACTGCGTGCAAGGTAATCCGCTCAAATTTCACTGCACCAGATTGTATTAAGGCGGCTTACTATCATGTTAATATATTCAAGGTTTTCATTCAAATTTTTATGTATGATATGCAGATATATTCAGAAATGATTGGAAATTTTATGGTTGATGCACGTTCCACTGGAAAATATTATCACTGTATGTTTATGTGCTTTGCCATTCTAGTTTATTTAGTGCTTTAAAGTTGCCTGCTTCTGTGTACTTTTGGTTGAAATTGTAACTTGCACTTATGTTTTCTTTCTTTTCGCAACTTTAACCGCAGTTGTTAGGTTAATGGGACGTGTTGCATCACACATTACACTGGAATGTGCTTTGCAGACTCATCCAAACATAACCATCATTGGAGAAGAGGTATCACTTAATCCATGTCATATGTTATCGGAACGATTTTGGGTAAATGAACTCTTTTTTCAATGGTTTAGATATAATGAACAAGAACAAAAGAATGATTTTAAGCTTTTCACCTCCAGCTGAAGCTGTCAAGATTGAACAAAGTGAGGTAAATGGAAGCCACAAGAAAGCAAAAGGTGTCAGTGTTACCCCTGGAACGATTTTGGGTAAAACAGTAATAGGGATTATGTCTTCTGACTCGGGCTCCGATCTCGATTTTAAGAACTCCCCTAACATGACTTCAGCTATTGTTACCATGGTGCCCAATACTGTCGTGCTTCAGGTCCATAGTGTATGTTTCTTTTATATGTCAGGCCTAAAGGCTTTAAAAAACATTCCTATTCATATTCTAGTGTTGAAATTGGATCATATAAATTATTTCCAGAATGAGCGAGAACTGAAGAGGGAGAGAAGAAAGCAATCTAACTGAGAATCTGCCAGAAGGTCAAGATTAAAAAAACAGGTACAATGAACTCTTTTTTATATTACGATCTTAGTCGTTTTGATGATTGTGGTTTTCTGTTAGAGAATACTGCCAAGACCAGTAGCTTAAATTATGAATTTGCAAACGTGGGATATTCATTACTTTGTCGCTCATCAAAAGGTGTCATAAGTTCAATTTTGGACCACCAAAAGACTGGTCCATTTTTACAAATAAATGGGTGAACTTTATTTTTTGAAGAATTTAAGTCATATTGGATTTCATAGTCCTTAATTTAGTGAAGTTACACATATGTAATCTTTTGATGATCGAGAAAAGTAGTTCCTACACCACAATTGCATTTTTGGTGTTTTATGTCACATTTATTGGTAATTTTTCCCTCTCCCTATTCAATGCAAACAATAAAATCAGTTTGTTTTTATATTTAAAACATTTATTTCCCACAACAATGAGGCACCATGTTGCATTAACCAATTGATCAATTTTCTTACAGACAGTGCTGGTAAATGTGATATTCTTAAGGAAATCAAATCAAAGTTACATAATCATTTAGTTGTTCACAGTTAGTAAAATAGGGGTGTTACATTCTTACTATTTCCAAATGACCACCAATTCCAAATTTTTTGTTTCAAATATTCCAATATCCAGGCTGAAGCCGAAGAACTTGGTACCAAAGTTTGTTGGGAATTATGATGCGTATCAAGAGCAGACAACTTAGGTCTGGTAGTTTACTAAGTTAGGTCTGTTTGTGATTTAGGTCTGGTTATGTAAAGTTAAGTCTGGTAGTACATGTTAAGTCTGGTTGACTTATAAAGTTAAGTCTGGTCGTGAAGATAGGAAAGTTTGTTAGAGTTATGTTAGGAAAAGATACAATACGTGTATGTATCTTTATAGAAGATTTGTGTATATCTTCTGTGTCGTCTAGGGTTTCCTTGTGTTATAAAAGGATCCCTAAAGTTTGTTAATTCGTGTGTGTGAGTTGTACGAATTGATCATAGTGAATATCAATATACGAAGTTAGTGATATCCCTGCTTGTGTTCTTAATTGTTCTTGTTAAGATTCCGCATTAACATTAACAATCACTTAGGGTTTCTCACTTAGATTGGTTCGGATTTATCCTAACCATCTACTAGGTATTCAAGACAACTTAGTGATCCATATACAATTTGTGGACCAACAAGTGGTATCAGAGCTTGGGAGAGACTCTGAATTCGTAGAACACTAAAACCTAATTCTCACTCAAATCACCCTTCACAATGTCTGAACTCGATAAGCCTGAAACTTTCTCAATCCATAACAGTGAGGATGAGCAATCAAACCATGAAGATGAAGGAAAAACCGAAACCAGTAACTCCCAAACACAACAACAACCCATCCCTTCCACAACCACAATCTCAAACATAAAACTTCCACTACTGAAGAGAGAAGAGTATGATATATGGGCCATGGAGATGGAACATTATCTGGAATACATTGATAGTGATGTATGGAAGGTTATTCAAAAGGGAAATTCTAAGAAGAGAATTTCACAAGGGAATGATGGGCAGCTCAGAATAATGCCACCAGTATCTGCTGAGGAGATTAGGGCTGTGGAGAAGGAAAAGAAGGCCAGAACCTTGCTTCTTATGGCTATTCCTAAGGAGCATCTACAAAGGTTTCATGGCATTCTTGATGCTAAGGAGATGTGGGAAGCTATCAAGAAACGATTTGGAGGTAATGCTAACTCCAAAAAGATGCAAAAGGCTGTTCTTAAACAGCAATTTGAAACATTTAGTGTTTCAAAGACTGAAGGTTTGGAGAAGGGATATGACAGATTTCAACATCTGTTAACACAACTGGAAGTTCATGGTGCAGCAGTCTCGAATGAGGATGCAAATCACAAATTCCTTAGATCTTTACCATCAGAATGGGGCAATGTATCTGTGGCAATGAGGATTAAGGAGGAAGTAGATTCTATGACACCTGATGACCTATACAATAATCTCAGGATGTTTGAAAGGGACATCAGTAATAACACTCAGGGTTCAACCAGTTCATCAAATGTTGCTTTTGTGTCTCAAAACAAAAGCAGTACTTACAAGGTTAGATCTGGTGTTAGGTCTGGTAACTATGAAACTCCTTCAAGTGAAAGGTCTGCTTCAAGTTTCACTGATGAGGTGATACATTCTTTCTTTGCCAATCAAACGGAAGATGAAAGCTTTATTAGTGAAGACCTTGAACAAATTAATGATGCTGAAGTTGAGGAGATGGATATAAAATGGCACATTGCCATGGTTGCTCTAAGGGTCAAACGATTTCAGAAGCAATATGGTAGGACTATCAACTTCAACAACAAATCACCAGTGGGATACACAAAGAGGACTGTTGAATGCTACAACTGTCACAAGCATGGGCATTTTTCAAGATATTGTCCAGAGAAGAAGTCTGCTGATGAGAAAAGAGTTGAAGATGGGAAGATGGAAAAGAATCAGATGAGCTTGCTGACAATGGAAGCTGGAGGAGTCAATTGGGGTGAGCATCCAAGAGTAAATGAGGAGTCTGATCATGCTCTCATGGCCATTGGTAATGAGGTATCATTATGCTCTAAATTATGTACTGACTCATATAATCATGTTAAGGCTTTGTGTGATGAGCAGCAAGAACAAATAGGTGATCTAGAAGTAAATTTATTAGCACATAAAAATGCTGTAAAAACTTTAGAGGCACAAAAGGTCACCCTTCAAAATCAACATGCTGCTTTAAATGAAAAACTATACTTTCAAGCTAATAAGATATATGAACAAGATGAGAAGCTTAAAAGGTATAGACAATTAGGGCTTAAAATTCAGAAGGAGAGGGATGAGCTGAGAAAAAGGGTAGATCAATGGAACAATTCAAATAAAAACTTGTTTAAGTGTTGGGATTCTCAAATTAAGTCAAATAAAAAATGTGGCTTAGGATATGAGGAAAATGAGAATAGGGATATATTTAAGAATAGAGAAGAGGACTATGCTGATAAACCTTTGTACAATAGGTTTGTTAAGACTGGTGACTTTAAGGGAGTACCACCACCTTTGAGTGATGACTATACTCCTCTTGAAAAAGAAGAGTTAGATGATTCACTCTTTGTGTATGGTAAGAAAGGTCCTCAAGTGCCTGAACCAACTACCTCAGAGGACAAATCTAGTAGATATTCTTCTTGTCAATCCAATGACTCTGAAGGATCTATTGATGGTTCCTCTGATCACTCTAAGACTGAGTCAAACAATGAGGAAAAAGAGAATCCTGAACCTAAGGTTGTTAAGAAGTGTGAACCTGTTGTTACTAAACCTTTAGTGACTGAACAAAAGGCTGAGACAGTTAAACCTAGTTGTGTCAATCACATAAAAACTCCTAGGGAATCTGTTAAATTGAATGAGTCACCTAGAAGCAATAGTGTTCACAGAGAAAGTAGGAGTAGTTACAATTATGCTCCTAAAAGATGCTTTGTGTGTGGAAGTTTGAGTCATTTAATAAGAGATTGTGACTTCCATGAAAAGAGAATGAAAAGAGAGACTGAGCAAAAGAGAATGAATGTTAATAAGGTTCATAGTTCAAATACACCAGTTTGGAACAATGCTAGTAGAGTTAACCATGCTAACCAGTTTGTCCCCAGACCTGTTCAACTAAATAACACTACCAGACCTAACTCTTTTGTTAATTCTGGTAGACCAAATTTTGGGTCTGGCTACAGAAACTTTAATGTGAATAGGCAAAATGTTAACTTTATGAGGCCTAAAGTGAATACTGGTTATGTTAACTCTGTGAGACCTAATGTGAACACTGGTTTTGTAAGACCCAAGCAACCTTTTCAAAAACCTCAGTTGAATGCAAATTTTAAAAGAAATAATTTTTACAAAGCTCATTCACCTGTAAGGAGACAAACAGCAAAACCTTTAAAGGGAAATGGGGATTCTGCTGTTAAGACCTCAGCATGTATGTCTTGGGATTCAAACAAAAATAAATCCATATATAAATCCCAAAACAACAGTGGATCAGGTTCAATTAAGAAATTCAAGCATATTGATCCACAAGGCGGACCCAAGCCTACTCAGGCCTGGGTTCCTAAGAGAAACTAATTTCTCTTCTTTTTGTGCAGGATCATCCACTTTGCTATATGGAAGATAGAGGAATACTTGACAGTGGATGCTCTGGGCACATGACTGGTAACAAGAACTATCTTAATGATTTTCATGAATTCGAGGGAGGTTCTGTTACTTTTGGAGGAAGCAAGGGACAGATAACTGGTAAAGGAAGAATTATTGTGGGCAACATAGAATTTGACAATGTATCTTTTGTGAAAGAACTTGGGCAGTTCAACCTTTTCTCAATATCACAGATTTGTGATACTCAGCATAAGGTGCTTTTTACTGAAACTGATTGTCTTGTGTTGACTCCGGACTTTAAAATGCCTGAAGAACATCAAATTCTTCTTAAAGTTCCCAGACAACACAAAATGTACAGTTTTGATATGAAAGCATCTTATCCTGCAAAAGGTGCTACTTGTTTAATTGCAAAAGCTACATTGGATGAATCTAAGTTGTGGCACAGAAGGTTAGGCCATGTGAATTTCAAAAACATGAATAAACTTGTGAAAAATAACCTTGTGAGAGGTTTGCCTTCAAAATTGTTTAAAAATGATCATACCTGTGTGGCTTGCAACAAGGGAAAACAACATAGGGCATCCTGTAAGGTTAAATTAGAAAGATTAATCACTGAACCTTTGCATACCTTACATATGGATCTTTTTGGCCCTACATCTGTCCATAGCATTAATCATGCATGCTATTGCCTTGTCATTACAGATGATTGTACTAGATATTGTTGGGTGTTCTTTATGTCTAGGAAGGATGAAGCTACCCCTTTGATTCAAAATTTCATTAGACAGATTGAAAACCTTATTGATAAACGAGTCAAAATCATTAGGAGTGATAATGGCACTGAATTTAAAAACAAGAGCATGCTAGATTTTTGTGGTAATAAAGGAATTAAGCAACAATTCAGTAATGCAAGAACTCCTCAGCAAAATGGAGTTGCTGAGAGAATGAACAGGACACTTATTGAGGCAGCTAGGACTATGCTTGCAGATTCACTTTTACCTACTACATTTTGGGCTGAAGCAGTCAGCAATGCCTGCTACATCTTTAATAGGGTTAGAGTGACCAAGCCTCAAAATAGAACTCCTTATGAGCTTATGTTTGGCCACAAACCAGTTGTTAGCCATATAAGACCTTTTGGGTGTCATGTTACCATTCTTGATACTCTAAGTGTTCTTGGAAAATTTGAAGGAAAATCTGATGAAGGGTTTTTACTTGGGTATGCATTAAACAGTAAAGCCTTTAGGGTTTACAATTTAGTATCCAAGAAAGTAGAGGAAAATCTGCATGTAAACTTTCTTGAGGAAAAACCCAATGTCAAGGGAATTGGTCATAGGTGGATGTTTGATATTGATTATTTGACTGATTCTATGAATTATGTTCCTGTCTCCAAGGAGAATCAAATTAACCCTATTGCAGGTACCCAAGAAGCTACTAACATTGCAGGTACCAAAGATTCCTCAAATTCAGGGAACATTGATGATATGGCTGAGCTTGTTGTGATTCCATCTACAGAGAACAAGTCTGATGCAGCTGAAGCAGTAATCAAGGATTCTTCCCCTCAGAAAACAGACTCTGAAGTTAAGTCTGGCAAAGTCAAATCCCCTAGCATTACCAGTACTTCACTTTTTAAGTCTGGTAGTGATGTTCTACCAGACCTTTCTTCAAATACTGAATGTGCTGATTCTGAGATGCCAGAACTTGAAGTATTTCCTAATCCTAATGAAGGTGTTTTTGATGGGGCTTCCTATGATGAAGGAGGTATTATTACTGATTTCAACAACTTACCCACTGAAGTGGAAGTAAGTCCAACCCCCACTCTCAGGATCCATACCATTCATCCCAAAAGCCAAATAATTGGTAACCCCAAGTCTGCTGTTCAAACAAGAAGTAGAGTGCAACATCAGTCTGCTTCTCTTGCACTCATTAGCCTGATCAAGCAACAACAAAGGGTCAACCATAAGGACCAGCAACATTGCTTATTTGCTTGCTTTCTTTCTCAAAGTGAACCCACTACAGTTTCTGAAGCTTTAGGGGAGGAAAGTTGGGTAGAAGCCATGCAAGAAGAGTTGTTGCAGTTCAAGCTACAGAAAGTATGGGTTCTTGTAGACCTACCTAATGGAGCTAAAGTTATTGGTACTAAATGGGTCTTCAGGAATAAAAGGGATGAAAGAGGGGTAGTTGTAAGGAACAAAGCAAGGTTGGTAGCTCAAGGATACAAACAGGAGGAGGGCATAGATTATGATGAGGTTTTTGCTCCTGTAGCAAGGATTGAAGCTATCAGGTTATTCTTGGCCTATGCATCATACATGGGATTCAAGGTATATCAGATGGATGTCAAAAGTGCTTTCCTTTATGGCACTATTGAAGAAGATGTGTATGTACATCAACCTCCTGGCTTTGAGGATCCTGCTAATCCCAATCAAGTGTATAAGGTTATTAAAGCTCTATATGGTCTTCATCAGGCTCCTAGAGCTTGGTATGAAACTCTTTCACAGTTTCTTGAAGAACATGGATACATCAGGGGTGTAATTGACAAGACATTATTTATCAAGAGAGATCAGAAGGATATTATTCTTGTCCAAATTTATGTGGATGATATCATTTTTGGATCCACAAGAAAGTCTTGGTGTGATGAATTTGAAGGTTTAATGAAGAGCAGGTTTGAAATGAGTTCAATGGGAGAACTTACATTTTTCTTGGGATTGCAAGTTAAGCAAAAGGATGATGGACTTTTTATTTCTCAAGACAAGTATGTTGCAGAAATTTTGAAAAAGTTTGAATTCTCAAATGTGAAGGCAGCAGTCACTCCCATGGAGAACAAAGTGCCTTTAACAAAGGATGAAGATGCTGCTGATGTAAATGTGCATCTTTACGGATCCATGATAGGTTCCCTCATGTATCTTACTGCTTCTAGACCTGATATTATGTATGCAGTTTGTATTTGTTCACGTTTTCAGGTTCAACCAAAGACTTCACATCTTCATGCTGTGAAGAGAATCTTTAGGTACTTAAAGGGCAAACCAAATTTGGGCCTTTGGTATCCTAAGGAGTCAGCTTTTGACCTGACAGCTTATTCAGACAGTGACTATGCTGGTGCAAGTCTGGATAGGAAATCAACAACAGGAGGTTGTCAGTTCCTTGGAAGGAGGTTAATATCTTGGCAATGCAAGAAGCAGACGATTGTGGCTAATTCAACTACTGAGGCTGAGTATGTAGCAGCTGCTCATTGTTGTGGACAAGTTTTGTGGATTCAGAATCAGATGCTGGACTATGGTTTGAATTTTATGAATACTGTTATCCACATAGATAATAAGAGTACTATATGTATTGTTAAGAATCCAGTATATCACTCTAAAACTAAGCATATAGAAATAAGGCATCACTTCATTAGGGATTGCTTTGAAAAGAAGTTGATTAGAGTGGAGAAAATACATACAGATTTTAATGTTGCTGACCTGTTAACTAAGGCATTTGATGGTCCTAGGTTCAATTATCTGGTAGTTAACATTGGTATGATGAACCCCTAGTTTGAATTAAGGGGAGGTTTGGCCTAAGGGGAGGTCAAACTGTGAAGTATGTAAAGTATGAATACTTACCAGCATTTAGGTTATTTTTAAGTTTTGTAGTTTTGATTTTAGTTCTGTTAATGATGTGATAAAAAAAAAAAAAAAAAAAAAAAAAAAAAAAAAAAAAAAATTTGGTTTGTTTTATCTATGTCTTTTATTTCTTTATAGGCAATGCTGGATTAAGTATATTTTCACAAGTTGTTGAGTGAGATTATTGGAACTTCTCACTTGGTGGAGGTGCTTTGCACTAACACATCAAAAGGTTATCAGTCCACCTTGTCTCATCAACATAAGGACTGGCTAATCCTGAGCAAACGGCTAACAGGTAAAGATTGCTCAAATCCGTTTATGGCTGACAATTTGCCAAAAATTGTATGGTATTCAACTCACCATATCTAAGATAAGTGAAGAGTTGGCTAGCCCACAAGGTTATGGCTTGTGGTAAAGGCTGTGGAAAACCATAAATGGTAATCAATTCACCATGATGAGGTGCTTTTCCATCAAAGAATTGACTAGTCCAGAAGCAAACGGCTTTTGGTAAAGACTTAACAAATCCGTTGATAAGCTGATGATTTGCTTAAAATCATATGGTTATCAGTGTACCATGGTCTTACACACCAAAACATTTGGCTACTCCAGTAGTAATGGCTATTGGTAAAGAGACATCAAATCCATTAAATTTCAATGATTCACCTCTCACAGGTGTTAACACACCTGGAAGTGATGAGAATAGATATGAAACTTAATATGAATTGATGTACATATAGTCATTGTTGCTGCCAAGTCCATATCAGAAGAGCTTATCAAGATTCAAGCTGCTAGAAAGGAACAAGACCTAAATACAGTTCAAAGTGTTCAAGATTCAATCCTCAGAAGGCTTAATCAGAAGAACTTGAAGTTCATGAAGCATGAAGATCAAGTTAGGGGAGGATTGTTGGGAATTATGATGCGTATCAAGAGCAGACAACTTAGGTCTGGTAGTTTACTAAGTTAGGTCTGTTTGTGATTTAGGTCTGGTTATGTAAAGTTAAGTCTGGTAGTACATGTTAAGTCTGGTTGACTTATAAAGTTAAGTCTGGTCGTGAAGATAGGAAAGTTTGTTAGAGTTATGTTAGGAAAAGATACAATACGTGTATGTATCTTTATAGAAGATTTGTGTATATCTTCTGTGTCATCTAGGGTTTCCTTGTGTTATAAAAGGATCCCTAAAGTTTGTTAATTCGTGTGTGTGAGTTGTACGAATTGATCATAGTGAATATCAATATACGAAGTTAGTGATATCCCTGCTTGTGTTCTTAATTGTTCTTGTTAAGATTCCGCATTAACATTAACAATCACTTAGGGTTTCTCACTTAGATTGGTTCGGATTTATCCTAACCATCTACTAGGTATTCAAGACTACTTAGTGATCCATATACAATTTGTGGACCAACAAAGTTGAAGCCCTCACTGTTGAAAATTTGAAACTCAAGTCTGAAGTCAACCGATTGACCATCAATGCTGCAAATTTGAAGCATCAAAATGCCAAACTACTGGTATACCTCATTGATCTCTTTGCTTTGTTGTTACTGAGGGTATCATTCTAATACACGATCAAACATTGCACTCATGGTTTCAAACGTGATTTTTTAATTACAGGAAAAACTCAAGAACGCACAACTTGAACAAGCTACAGATGACCCGCGGCCCACTGCTAACCTCCTCTCTACAGTCGAAAAAAGTTTGGGCTCTGCCTCTGTTGTTAGAAACGATGGAGAAGCCAACAGTTCTGGTTCTGGTGCACCGCTGCGTCAACTCCTAGATGCTAGTCCCAGGGCTGATGCTTTCGCTGCTAGCTAACCCACAACAGTCCCCCTTTAGTACATGCTACCTTAAAATTTCTAAAAGGTGATTGTGTAAACTCGGTCTGTTTATGTGACTGAAATTACTTCTAACAGTAAGTAAAGCATATGATCTATTCTACATAGATACTATTAAGAGTTTAGAACTTGGAGTCTGAAATTTCTGCAGCAAACTGAAATGTGTTTTTAGTTTCAGTGTCTGCTTTATAGTTGGCTGATGATAGTATGTTGTAATTACCTGATCTCATGGAACCTATATACAGAGTTTGTGTCATATATAAGATGTGTTGGTTGAATGTCTTAATTGTGATGTGTTTTGCACAAAAATATTTTTATGGGAGCCATGTTGCGGCTATCCTCAGTAGATCGCCCATATGTGTACACATGCTCAAGTAAACCACTACACATGAGTTCGAAAGATACTCAGATTCCTGAGTTTCATTCCCAATCTAAAATATGGATCCACATAACACATGAGTTCACAATACCCATCACCTATCATGTTGATAAGCAAACAAATACGGAGTATCACATTATATATTCCACATCTATAATTGACAACACACTAACACATGAGATGTTCCATTTCAAAACAAATATGTTTTTCACATCAAATTTGATGACACAAAAGAACCTCAACCGATAGAGATGACCCCACTTCAAGGTTTTTGTAACCCTGTTACTTTTGAATAACCGTATTAATATATTGTAACCCTGTTACTTTTGGGCAACTGCCAAGCGTCTATTTTTTTGGGCATCTTGTGTATTTTTTTGGGCAACTAATTGTATTCTTTGGGCAACTTGTGTATTTTTTTTGGACAGCTTGTGTATTTTTTGGGCAACTTGTGTATTTTTTGGGCAACTTTTGTATTTTTGGGGCAACTAATTGTATTTTTTGGGCATCTAATTGTATTTTTTGGGCAACTTGTGTATTTTTTGGGGCAACTTGTATATTTTTTGGGCAACTTGTGTATTTTTTGGGCAACTTTTGTATTTTTTGGGCAACGTTTGTATTTTTGGGCAACTTTTGTATTTTTGAGCAACAAGTGTCATTCTCTCAACAAACACTTCAATATATTCTCAAAAACAGCAACTAGAAGTACTAATTGTATTTTTTGTGAGAAATACGGAATCTTCAGGGAGATATACTTGCATGTGGGGTCATCTCTATCGGTGGTACGTGATATATATATGGAGTGGATTTTGATAAATCCATCTTCAAATGGAGAAATCATATTTGAGTAACATGTTGCTATTGTTTTTAAGTGTTTGATCAAAATATTTCACTCAAAAAACCATGCATAAAGTCTAAAAAAAGTTCAATAGAATGCAAGCTATGTGTTCTCTTGAGAAACTATACCCAAGACAGATTATTGGTTCAGTTCTCTCAGCTCAAAAATGGCATGTCAAAAGTGTAATTTCTTGGTATGAATTCGAGGATCCGTCAAAACACCTATGCTTGCGCTCCAAGCTCCAATTGTAGTGTGTGGTTGATAACATCAGAGTTTGGACCAACAAACTGAACAGGGCCTGAGAAAGAGAAGATTCAAAGTGAATATGATTTCTTTAAAAGTTTGATGTGCTTATAAAATTATAATAAGAAATAGGAGAAAATAATTCATATGACTGGAGATATAAGATAATGTACCTGGATTAATGTAGCGGTTCTTGATAGACCATTCGTCACGCATAGATGCAAACTTTTTAAAAGGAGCACCTGATATAACAGATATATAGGTGTTATACATAAACTTTGCACCAGATCAAAGTTGCACATATCAAATCCAACTAGTAAATTGAAGGTGTCAATTCAACCGTTTAATTTATAATTGGGTCGGTTTGGGTTGTGTTTGATCTCAAACGGTCAAATGAGTTCAATGAAAACAATCAAGACTGGGATAGAATGGGTCGAATTCGGTTAAAAGTCGACCAAAATCTATTTTCAAATATATAATATTATTGTTAGGATTTAGGAAACTATTGTTTTGTAATCATATTAACGCATTTTAATTTTTATTAACTTCTTTCAATGTGAACAACCTAACTTGACCCATTTCAACGGTTTTATCCAACTTGGTTGAACGACACCTTTTCACCCCTACATTCTCTAGAAAGACAAACAGACGTAAGGAATGAAGAATTAGTTACCTTCGAGTTCCACCATTGCTTTCTTAATCACAGGCTTAAACTTGCCTGAAAAAATTTTACGGTATAATTTTAGAAAACAAAGACAGTAAAAAACAGTGAATACTAAAAGTGAAAATTTCTGGGTAGATTTCGCTATCTGCAACATTGAGCAAAATAAATGATTCTACTTTAAAAAGTTACCAAAAATATGGAAATATCATGATTTCCATGACCACACAATATGAAAAGTAGTTTATCATCAATAATGGGTATAAACATAAAAAAATAGGACGTAAAAAAGAAGATACTGCAAGTTCAGTCGAACAACTGTATGAAAATTCCTAAAAGATCTTATTGGGACATGCTAACTAACAACCGTAAGTGAGTTTTAATCATGAAGAAGCAAAGAGAAAAATGTATACCATGTCTCCTCTCTACATCATTAAAGATGTCAATGTGTCCCACCTACTGTCCAATCTTCAACCGGAGCTCCCAAATTTCCCACCTAAATTTAATAACATAACCATACATACATAGTAAGATTGGCATACGAAGATACAGAGTTAAGAACGATGAATATATATATATATATATATATATATATATATATATATATATATATATATATATATATATATATATATATATATATATATATATATAAACGATTTACAGATAAAAGAAAGTTTGAAAGCCAACCGAGGAAAATCAATCCAGTCTTCCCAGCATGGAGTAGAGCTGCAGCTCCATAACCCAAAGCATAGCAGTAGTTTGAGTCGAAATTGGTGGGCAAACCGCACCTACCTTCATAGCTACATAAAGAGAGAGTGTTTTAGAAGATATGGAACCAGTGACATGTAACGGATGATTTGAGAAACTAATTTCATTAAAAATATTAGATTTATTGGGGAAAAAAGTTTTGACCCGCCCGTTTCAGTCCATACAAAAGTCACCTATTTTGATCCATTACCCAACTCATCCGACCCGACCAATTTTCCACCTCATAATATAACTTCAATTGCATAAAAATCATATCAGCTTTTACTTACCCAAAAAAGTGAGGTTGCCCTTTGAATTCCTTCGTATATTTACCATCCTTTTTCCTGATCTCTAGCTCAGCTTCCACCATTTGAATAAGCATCTTTTCAGTTTCGATTTTTGCAACCTATACTCATCGCATCCATAGAAAGAAAACACATTAACACTTTACCAAGAATAGAAGATGCAAAAAGATGTGTCAGATACTAATAGTTAATGATGATATTATTCAACATTCATGAACCATATCTACCTGCACATTTCCATGAGGATCTCTTTCTAGCAGCAATTGTTCCTGAATTGCTTTTGGTAATATCTCAAAGAGCTCATGAGACTAGCTTCTAAGTTTCTTCTTCCATGCTCCTTCTTGATCGACAACATCATGTGCTAATATTTCATTCAGCTCTGCAATAAGTTGTTGCACCTGCGGATCATAATGAACAATGACACAGTTACATAAAAAATGATGGTCAAGATTAAATTATTACAAGTTCTCTAAGGGTCAGCTTGTATACCTCTAGAATGAAATCAATCAGACCTTCTGGTATGATAATAATACCATAGTTGTAACCAGCATCAACACGTTTCAAGATTATATTTGTTATATAATCTGTGACGTTCTTCAGAGTCTGCTTTTGGGCAGCTACCTGTAATAAAAGAAATAAAATTATGAAGATTTTATTATCAATCTAAATACTGAGAAAACGTTTGATCATTTATTCCGATAACATATGACATGGATTAAGTGATACCTCTTCTCCAATGATTGTTATGTTTGGATGAGTCTGCAAAGCACATTCCAGTGTAATGTGTGATGCAGCACGTCCCATT
The DNA here is from genome assembly GCA_021014915.2 of Artemisia tridentata subsp. tridentata. Taxonomy (NCBI): domain Eukaryota; kingdom Viridiplantae; phylum Streptophyta; class Magnoliopsida; order Asterales; family Asteraceae; genus Artemisia; species Artemisia tridentata. The sequence goes on from CP139505.1 coordinate 37,323,005, forward strand.
AACCTAACAACTGCAGTTAAAGTTGCGAAAAGAAAGAAAACATAAGTGCAAGTTACAATTTCAACCAAAAGTACACAGAAGCAGGCAACTTTAAAGCACTAAATAAACTAGAATGGCAAAGCACATAAACATACAGTGATAATATTTTCCAGTGGAACGTGCATCAACCATCAGATTTCCAATCATTTCTGAATATATCTGCAATCATACATAAAAATTTGAATGAAAACCTTGAATATATTAACATGATAGTAAGCCGCCTTAATACAATCTGGTGCAGTGAAATTTGAGCGGATTACCTTGCACGCAGTGTCAAATCCAAAACTTGTTGGAACTTCTTTGCACTTCAAGTCACCATCAATGGTCTTTGGGCATCCAATAACCCGAGTTTTCAAGTCATTAGCCCTACAAAATAAAAATAAAAAAATGAATAAAAATCCATATGAACGATTATCTGTTTGTTGACAAACATTGAAACATGTTGAATTGGATTTGAGTACAGACAGAATATAACATACTTAAAGTTTTCTGCTAGCAGGCAAGCATTTGTATTCGAGTCATCCCCACCAATGACCACAAGTCCATCCAAATCAAGCTTTTTAACAGTTTCCTGAGCTTCTTTAAACTGCAAAAAAATCAACCTCGTTTAACAAACTTAAAGTTTTAAGGGGTGCATTGCAAATTGAAACATTAAAAACCTGCTCAGGTGTTTCAATCTTGTCCCTTCCACTGCAAATCATATCAAAGCCACCCTACAAAGTATAATTACGACAAAAAATTGAGCACAATTTCAGGTAAAATCATATGATTTACAATCTACAAGCTATAACGTGTGTTCTTAATCTAGTTTCCAAATCACAAAAAAGAATGGAACAGTTGAAAATCACCTGATTTCTGTAAGGATAAACAAATTCATCGGTCAACTTAACATATTTACCCTTCATAACTCCAGCAGGTCCTCCTCTAAACCCATACATTGTGCTGTCTTTGGTACTTTTCTGCAAGTAGTCTGTATTCCAGCCAAAGCACAAAATAAACCGTAACATGTTAGGAAACTGATCAGAAAGTTATCGATTGTAAAAACTAGTTACGACAACTCAAAAACATATATGTTAAATAAACATATTGAATTAGATGATTTGCTCACCAAATATTCCAGAAATCACATTGTGTCCACCAGGAGCCTGTCCTCCAGATAGAACAACACCAATCTCTAGACTCGCCTCGGGTAGTGAGCCTCCAGCCTTCAAGGAAGCTGATGGCTGCCCGAACAGCTGGTGAAATAGCTTGGCAATCTTGTCTGCGTTGTTACAATACAAGCATTGAAGTTTACAAAATACATAAGGTAATATACGTGAAACAGATGATCTAAAGACTTAAAAGTTTAGTTCAAATAATAAGATTAATTTTGTTTACTTCTCGATTGTCATTATCGTATACAAATCAATGACTTCTCTACCCTACATTGACAACTCAAGGTGACCTGATACATGAGAATATCACATACAAGTGATACAACTCACAAAACAACTAACTGATGCAATTGATGCCTTATAACCTTGAATCAAAAACACAAGATTCTATCATCTTCGATGAAAATCATCAAATTGTCTGATATGTGGTTAAAACGCAAGCTTCTGTCAACTTACATGAAAAATTATTATTCATTAGTCGCCTAAGTATTAGATCACATTGAAATTAGTGATGTTAGTATGTTACATCACACACATTCATTCGGTACACAGTAAAAATTCAAAGAAAAACATCAATCATCATCAATCTCTAACAACTCATGACCTAATAAATTCCACATTCGACGTGTCTATCACTCAATCAGCTAATTAAACAATGAATCATAGTCTCATTGTACATAAACACACACATAAATCGTCCCTATATATATAACAATATATAACCAAACTTCTAAATGTTGGGATCTCATTAACATCATACAAAAACATTCAGAAGAACACACAATTAAGACTCCAAAAACAGAAATCAATCATCTCTTTAACAACACGTACATAAACCTACGTATCGATCAGATCTCATGCATTAACATCTCTCTCACACACACACTCATTCCATGCACACACTTAAAACACACACACACACCAATCATTAAAAATAATCGAACGAACACAACTACGAATATAAAATCAACCTGGATTGCCAGCGGCTGAGCTTTTCTGTCCATCGACAACACCAAATGACGTTTTCAGCACAGACGGAAGCGGAAGATCTAGTTTAAGGCGGCTAGTTTGAACCTCAGTGTAAAATCCAGGTTTTTCATCTCCACTAGACATGATTAATGGCTGGATGGTGATACCAGCGAAGTTAGGGTTTATAACAAATGTCTTGTGAGATGCATGTTTTTGTAATGGAGGGTGGTACGTGATATATATATGGAGTGGATTTTGCTCCAATTACATTTGCACAGATTCGCGTGATCGAGGATCCTAGTGTGCACTCTCACAGCCAGTTGTACTAAAAAAAACACCAACATTTGCAGCTGAATCTCACCAAACTATAACAGTTATTTGATTATCACCTGAGATTAATATTTGGGTTCCATTTATAGGTCTTCTACTGCTAGGCTTAATGTCACCAAACTATAATACGTTCCAAAAGTCTAACCACTAATTTTACAACGCGATAATGGTTACTGTTATCCGACATTAGCCTACTTCTTCCACACAAATTACAACACTGAAATTCTGCTTCAAGTCAAAAAGCAAGTTTTCAGGTTATGCATATCATAAGCATGTAATGGGATATTGTATACAAAGAGCTTATAACAGATTATAACTAAGTAAACTAACACTGTAAGACACATAACAAACCAAACTACTCATCATTTCAGCAAACTCTACAATGACTAATGAGTAACATTTGAGACAATATAATGTTACTCTCCTACATCAATACAACTAAAACGAACTTAGCCTACCAGCAGGAACGAAATTAGCCTACCAGCAGGAACGAACTTAGCCTACCAGTAAGAACGAATTTACCAGCAGGAACAATAAGCTTAATAGGACCTACAATCACATTCCCTGTGCTAACCCAAGGGATTTAAGACTAGTTTGGCTCAAACTTATTACCGTACATTTTCTAGTTTAAACTTATTGCTGTACATTTTCTAGTTAGCGAGTTATCTACTTTTCACCTTTAACAATTCATTCAAAAAAAAAATTAGAAATATCGAGAAAATTGTACATTAATCTCGACTAAATTGCATATTAATCAATCTAAAAGAGCCATACCAGGGGCAATGTAACCATAGGACCCCGCAATCACCGACATTGATTCATCACAATGGATGAGCTTAGCCACGCCAAAATCTGCAACTCTTGCCTCCATCTCACCATCCAACAAAATATTGCTCGGCTTCAGATAAAGTCAGAAATGAAAAGTAACTACATACAAATGAAATGAAATGAAAACGCCTGTCCATAACTACATACAAATGAAATGAAAATTTACAAAATCAGAAATGAAAAGTATACCGACGAGCGGCGGACGGTGACCGCCGGAGAGTGAGGTTCAATCGCCGGAAAAAAAAGTGATGTTAGGGTTTTGCCCCGCTTGTAATCTGAAATGAAAATTACACGGATGTTCAGTGTTCGTGGAGTCCGATGGAGGTGGCGTCGGATGGCGGTGGCGATGGGTTTTTGGGTGGTTGTGGTGGTGTGAGTTGTGAGAGGAGAGGGCTGTGAGATTTATATTATTAGTTGGTTTAATCAGTAAGAGTAGAGTAGAGCAAGTATAAAATTACCAAAATATCCCTATAAACACAAACAGTACTGTCACTATTTGGTCGGTGACGTGGCATCATGTGGTTCGTCGGATCAGTTGCCCTGGTCTAAGGGGAGAATTTTGTGAGATCGGGTCGGATAGTCTTAGCACTTGGGCCACCGGGGTATTTTAATAATTATCCCTTTATATTTTACGATCTTTGCTTAGTTTCGTTAATGACAATTACAAAGTATATCTTTAAGCAAATTATAAAGACTAGCTAAAGTCTCTTTAGAACACATTTTACATTTCACAAGTTTACTTGGAAATACATTTCATATACATGATTATTTCCTTAAAAGGAAACTTTATTTCTTAAATGATACAATGACATCATGGCATGCATCATACATGTAATCTTGGTAAGATCTTGTAATATCTTGGATAGATCTTCAAGTAAGATAGTTGACATTGGATGATCTTGATATGAAAACTCAAAGATATGGAGAGATTGGAGAGATTTGGAAAATCTCTTAGCTGTCTTACCTCTGGCAAGTCCACGGATCCCTTCGACATAAAGGACGGATCCCTTTTAAGGGATCCGCCGGATCCGTCGAGTGTGTATCAGCTTGCCTATAAATAGCTAGCTGATCACTTGGCCTTCTCATCACTCATATAGCTAAAGTACATACTCATTCATATTACTAACATCATTCATTCATATCATTTGATCTATCTTTTGTAGCAAAGAAGATTAAGCATCAAGGTTCAACACAGAAGTGTAAACCTTTAGTATAGTTACTGTGTGATCTTTGTGTAATTCACACATCATTATTTGTATCATTTATCTCAGTGAGTGTGGTTAGTGTTTTAGTCCTCAAAACACAAAAGAGTGTAGGGAGTGGTTGTACGCTTGTGAAAGAACTCGACATTTAGCTTAGTGTCGGTAATTGTATAGGCGACGTTGGGTTAGTTCTGCCCTGAAGTAGAACTCGGTGTTTAGCTTAGTACCGGAAAAGGAAGTAAGCAACGTGTAAAGGTTTTCTCCACCTAGAAGAGAGTTTGTTTCTTAGTGAAGGATAACTCTCGAGTTAGAGGCTCGAGGAGTGGAGTAGGGCAAGGAAGAGAGTTCTTGTAGCCGAACCACTATAAACATCCGTGTTGTGTGGTTTGATCTTTCCTCTCTTTACGTTTCATATATATTGTGTGAATACTTGTCTGAGCTTGTTTCCTTTGAATTAACATAAAGTAACAAAGCGAATTAATTTTAATCGGTAAAACTATTCAACCCCCCCTTCTAGTTTTCCACAATTGGCATCAAGAGCTACGTTACTTAAGACTTTTAAAATATATTGTATTTTAAAACTTAAAACGATCCATGGATTTTGAAAACTTTAAAGAAGGACAATCTATGCAAAGACCACCTCTATTTGAGACATATGTAAAGTCAAAGGACATAGATCTGTGGTATATTATTGTTGAGGGTGATTACAAGCCCATTAGTAATGATATTTCGGGTGGTCGGGATGTAGGAGCTTCTCTTACTCGTCACAGTGATGAGCAAAAGAAGTTGATTGCCAAAAACAATGAAGCCAAAATGATGCTTTACAATGCCTTACCTAAGAAAGAATATGAAAGAGTTTTTATGTGCAAAACGGCTAAAGATATTTGGCAATCTCTTATTATCACTCATCAAGGGAACTCACAAGTCAAAGATAACAAAATTGATCTTCTTGTTCAACAATATGAACAATTTGTTATCTCTGAAGATGAGACCATTAATGGTGCTTTTGCTAAGTTTAATACTATTATTACATCTCTTAAAGCACTTGACGAATCTTTTTCTAGTAAGAACTTTGTCAGGAAATTTCTTAGAGCACTTCATCCTAAGTGGAGAGGTGACGGCTATTGAAGAATCCAAGGATCTCTCAAGCATGACACTTGATGAGCTCATAGGAAATCTCAAAGTTCACGAAATGGTGATGGAAAAGGATTCAGAAATAGTTAAAGGGAAGAAGGAGAAAATAAAGTCCATTGCCTTGAAAGCTAGAGTTGAATCAAGTGATGATGAAGACTCTTGTTCAAGTAGCGAAGACGAAGAATATGCCATGGCCGTAAGAGATTTCAAGAAGTTCTTCAGAAGACGAGGAAAGTTCGTAAAACCACCTCGTGAAGAAAAGAAATCTTTACGAAAAGACCGTGATGATAAAAAGGGCAAGTTAGATAGGAAGTGCTATAGATGTGGTGATTCCGGTCACTTTATAGGTGAATGTCCAAAGCCTCCAAAGAACAAGTCTCAAAAAGCATTCGTTAGTGGAGCTTGGAGTGATAGTGAAGGAGATGATGATGAGCCTAAAAACAACGAAGTTGCCTTTATGGCTCATGACACAGAAGAGGTACATTCTGACTCATACTCCTCTATAGATGATGAAACCTTAGAAATAAAATATAACAAGCTGTGTGATATCACATTAAAAATCATCAACAAAAACAAATTCTTGAAAACTAAAACAACACTTTTAGAAAAAGAAGTGTATTGGCTTAAAGAAAAAGAGATACGAATGGAAAAAGGGAAAAATAGTAAAGATACATGGTCTCTTGTCAAGAACTAAAATGAGAATTAGATGCATTAAAAACTTCACAGGAAGATCTCATTAAGCAAAACTCTAAGTTTAAAAGGTTTGATAAAAACATAAGTTATGCAGATGAGATAATGAAGATGCAAAAACTTCCTCATGATAAAACCGGATTAGGTTTTATGAAACTAGGAACCTTAAGTGACTTTAAGAAACAAACTGTGAATGAAAAAGAAACTGTTTCAACTAAGTCAGAGGTTCACGGATCCGACGGATCCAGTATTTTGGATCCGCCAGTTGTACCCAAGGGATCCGCAAGTACAGAATTTGAACAGAAGGTTCAGAAAATAGACCGTACTGAATTTGTTAAGGTCACTAGAAAACCTAGCACTAGTACAACTAATAACAAGCTAAAACCAGCTGTGTTCATAGGGAGAGGTCAAGCTAGGGATGAGTATAGAGTTAAAACAACACAACAAAGACCTCATACTAGTTTTCCCAAACACCCCTTTCCTAAGAGTAATGTTAATTCACAACATCATTATCAAAATAATTGGAACCAAAATATGCCTAGAAACTTTCAAGGTCCCAATTACATGCCATGTAACTATTATCCTCCATTTGCTTACATGAACCATGATAATGTTATGTTTAACACAAACGGACCCATGAGATATTGGGGACCAAACGCTTGAGTCTTTATTGAACTTAGGTGTGCTTAAAAGTTGAACTTGAACCTGATGAGTGGATCAAAGATAGTGGGTGTTCAAGACACATGACGGGAAAAAAAAACCTTTTCTCCACTTACCAAATGTACGACGGAGGTAATGTCACATTTGGTAGAAAGCTTAAAAGTAAAATCATCGGAAAAGGTACAATCTCTCATGACTCTCTCTCTATTGATGATGTTGCTCATGTTGATAATTTAGGTTTTAACTTACTTAGTATAAGTCAATTGTGCCGTAAAAAGTATAACGTCCTTTTCAGTGAAAATGGAAGTAAAATACTTAAAGATGGCATAACAGTAGGAAAAGGTGTCTTAAAGAATAACGTATATGTTATGAAATTAGATAGAACACCGAAAGACAAGCTTTATCTTACTTCTCTGGATGAAAACTCAACCTTATGGCATCGACGTTTAGGTCACGCCAATATGAGGTTAATTAAATCCTTATCATCCAAAGAACTCGTTAGGAACCTACCTAAGTTAAGATATGACCAACACTTTTGTGATGCTTGCAAAATTGGGAAACAAGTGCATAATAGCCATAAGGCTAAAAATATGGTATCTACATCTAGATGTCTAGAATTGTTACATATGGATTTGTTTGGCCCGTCGGCTATACAAAGTTATGGAGGTAATTTTTACACATTGGTTATAGTAGATGATTATTCTAGGTATACGTGGACTAAATTTTTGAAAACCAAAAATGAGGCTTTTGATAAATTTGAAATTCTAAGCAAGAAAATTCAAAATCAACTAGGATGCAACATAGTATCTATTAGAACTGACCATGGTAGAGAATTTGACAATGAAATCCAATTCGGAACATTCTGTGATAAAAATGGAATAACTCATAATTTCTCGGCTTCTCGAACTCCACAATCTAATGGTGTAGTAGAACGGAAAAATAGGACAATTCAAGAAATGAGTAGAACTATGTTAAATGAACAAAACATACCTCAAAAGTTTTGGTGTCACACAGTAGATACTTCTACATATATCCTAAATAGAGTTTTAATTAGACCATTTTTAAATAAAACTCCTTATGAACTTTATCGAGGCAAAAAGCCTACTTTAGGATATTTTAGAGTGTTTGGAAGCAAGTGCTTTATTTTAAACACTAAGGATTATCTCACCAAATTCAACCCAAAGTCGTATGAAGGTGTATTTCTAGGATATTCACAAACTAGTAAAGCATACATAGTTTTGAACAAGGAAACCTCAAGAGTCGAGGAATCATTGAACGTAACATTTGATGAATGTCCACCTCCCTCTAAGGTATCACCTTTGGTAGATGATGACTTAGTTGAAAACCAAATGGTTGATAATCAGGAAAATGTTGAAAATGATAAAGAAGATGAACCAATAAAAAGAGATTTAGTCAACATCAAAGAAGATAAAAGTCATCCATTAGAAAACGTCATAGGAAAACTCAATGAAAGAACATTAAGGTCTAAAGCTCAAAATGAAAGTAATTTCTTTTGTTTTGTTTCAACAATAGAACCTAAAAATATAAATGAAGCAATAAAAGATGAATCTTGGGTCATTGCGATGCAAGAAGAATTAAATCAATTTATTAGGAATGATGTTTGGACATTAGTTCCTCAACCTAAAAATCAAACCATAATTGGTACCAAATGGGTTTTTAGAAATAAAATGGATGAAAATGGAATAGTATCTAGAAACAAAGCTAGACTAGTAGCACAAGGCTACAATCAACAAGAAGGAATAGATTACGATGAAACATTTGCACCCGTAGCTAGACTTGAGTCTATTAGAATACTACTTGCATATGCATGTGCACATGATTTTAAATTATTTCAAATGGATGTCAAAAGTGCATTCTTAAATGGCTTTATAAATGAAGAGGTATATGTAGCACAACCTCCCGGCTTTGCCGATTTTGAAAAACCAAATCATGTTTACAAATTAAAGAAAGCTTTATACGGACTTAAGCAAGCACCAAAAGCTTGGTATGATCGACTTAAGACCTTCTTAGTTGACCATAAGTACTCCATGAGCCTAGTAGATAACACTCTCTTCACCACGAAAAAGGGATCACATATTATCATCGTCCAGATATATGTGGATGACATTATATTTGGTTCAACTTGTCAAGAGTTATGTGATGATTTCTCAAAAATCATGCATGATGAGTTTGAAATGAGTATGATGGGGGAACTTAACTTTTTCTTAGGTCTCCAAATAAAACAATTAGAAGATGGGATATTCTTCAACCAATCAAAGTATATCAAAGATATGCTTAAGAAGTTTGGTCTTGAAGACTCAAAACCAACTAAAACACCTATGTCCTCCGAAACCAAACTCACAAAGGATGAAGAAAATGAATCCGTAGATAACACTAAATATAGGGGAATGATTGGTAGCTTACTCTATCTTACGGCTAGTAGGCCGGACATTATGTTTAGTGTTTGTCTATGTGCAAGTTTTCAAGAAGATCCCAAAATATCTCATCTTGAAGCCGTTAAACGGATATTTAGGTACATCAAAGGCACTATACATGTAGGATTATGGTATCCCAAAGGAACGGGTGTAGAAACCATAGTGTATGCCGACTCAGACCATGCCGGTGACTATGTTGATAGGAAAAGTACTAGTGGTATTTGTACTTTTGTAGGATATTGTCTCACCTCATGGTTCGCTAAGAAACAAACAACCCTCGCAATCTCAACAACAGAGGCAGAGTATGTGTCTGCAGGAAAGGCGTGTCAAGAAGCACTGTGGATGAAACAAGCTCTAGTAGACTATGGAATCGAACTCAACGACATCCCTATTCTTTGCGACAACAAAGGAGCTATCGACCTCAGCAAAAATACGGTCCAACACGCTAGAACCAAACACATTGAAATACGTCATCATTTCTTACGCGATAATGTTCAGAAGGGAAATATCTCAATTGAGAAAGTTTCCTCAGAGGACAACAATGCCGACATTCTCACAAAACCTCTCAAAAGAGAACCCTTCAACTACCTCAGACTTGGATTAGTATTAATGGAACTTAGTGATTAGAATAGACAATAGCATAAACCTTAGTTTAACCTAACTTGACACTAAACCAAAAATTGTGTTTTGATCCCGCGGATCCAAACGATAACAAAGGCGGATCCTTTGTTAGGGATCCGCCGGATCCGTCACATGCACAGGTTGATATATTATAAAATATACAACACCATGTACTATTCATCACTCTCCTAAAAATTATCACCTACTGAATTCATCCCATACTTCACAAAATTCACAAATTAAGCCATTGTTCTCAATCAAATTTTGCTCCAAACATCACTGTAAGTATCCTTATCATGTTTATACTCCTGGTCTGCGTCTAGGATTTCTATTTCATGCACAAAACCAAACCTTGGGGTTATGCATAATTCTTGAAAAATCATGAAGCATACTTTCTAAATTGCATAACAAATCATGTTTTTTTAGTTAGGAATTGCATCTGATAGTACATTTTCATCATTCATCAAAAACCCCATGAGAAATTTTTGCTAAAATATTCTCACGACTAGGAAAAACGGTTTTTGGACATTGTTCATACAAATACAAAAACGTTAAGTTTTAAACATCACTTGCATCATGTCTCTTGAATGCTAAAGGGAATACATAACTAATATGTATTTTCAGGTACATTCAAATGTAGCTACATTGAAATAGGAGCATTTGGGTTATCTCTTGTTTTATTATAAAACTTGCATAAACATAATTTTCATGCATCAAAATGAGTCGAGATAATCGCACCTCCACATTGTCCCCATGTAGGCACACACTAGACATATATATTTCTTTTTGATAATTTCAACTAAACTATATATATATTTTTCATGTCTAGGATAATCATGCCTCCCGTCACCAACTATGATCACAAACACACCGTCAATTACCTACCTAAACACCATAAAACCAAAGGACTTAGTGACCAACAGGTTGAAACTTTCAAAGCCCTAGAAAAACACTACGTACATGAGGGTAGGTTTGTAGAATCCTCATTCTATGAAGGAACAAATCTTAGAGAACAACTAGCAGGCATTCATTTTGATTCCCTCCTAGATATCGACGAACCAATCATTCCATGATTCATTTTAGAATTCTATGCTAGCGTCATTCTAGAGTCAAATGATCATGGTTACATTAACATTCGCTTCAGTGTCAATGGAACACAATACAACATCCCCTTAAATCAATTCGGTGAGGTCCTAGGAGTTCCAAGTTATGGAACAAGTGTCTATACCGATAAATGGTCATTAACTATTCTTGAGTCAAATCTTGAACGAACGGCACCATATGCCACTCCTTTAGCCTCAAAAGAAGTCATTCGTGAGCATCTCTTCATTCCTAGAAACAACCCCACTAGGATGTATTGAGGTAAAGAAGTAGCTAGAGATAAGTTGAAGAAGAAATTGAGTTGATAGGAGTGTTTGGAACTAATCGTTTCTAGACAATGTTATGTTGAATGGTTACGTTATTAACTTGTTATGATACTACTTGAATTGTATGTGAACTAATCAATCCTTGCAGGTCGATAACACTTAGTGTTATCAATTTTCCAAAAGTAAGCCTATGTTTGGCTTAACTTCTATTAAGGTAAATTCATATGATCGGATTATTCTATGATTAAATATGTGTTGGTATCATCATATTTAGTTGTTTTGCATTACATATTAGATGATAGACATGCTCCAAGAAAATTTTTGGATTTTCGTCAAAAAACGCGAAATATGACATTCTCTCTGTGATGATTTAGCATTTTTGCCAGACGGATTCGGCGGATCCCTAACTTTGGATCCGCCAAGTGTTAGCGTTGGCTCCGTGAATTAACAACCTGCGGATCAGGCGGATCCCTATTTAAGGATCCGCACGCCTTGTCGTTTGGATCCGCAGGTATAACAGTCAAATTCTTAAAACTTTTCGACTCATCCCGATTCTTTGATTTTAGTCTCTAGTGTTCTCTAGATTAGGTTCACTAATCACTAATAACACTTAGAATAATTAGGAAATTCTTAGAAACCTAAGAACAAAATTTCCCACCAAAATTTGAATTTTCAAATCTTAGGAGTAAGTTACCTTTCTGTTTCAAGTAAGGAACCCTTTTTAGGGATCCTTCAAATCCGTGGATACATCACATCACAGGATTTTCCACTACCCCTTAGCATTTACTGCATATCTTCTTCTTCTTACTCAACATAAGTTCTATGGATTGACTTATGTGATGTGATTTGCACAAATTTTTGTTCCAAATCATTTAGAACCAACATTCTCTATTGGATTCACATCAAATCCAAACACACAGACTCATATACCTTCTACCTATAAATTAGTGCTTTAGGATCATCACTTCACACAACAACCATTTCCTATCCCGTACATCTTAGCTATCATACTTCAACATGACTAAGTCAAACAACTCTTCCACATCTAGACCTTCAAGAAGAACAGCCCGCATTAGTGTTAAACCTTGTTGTTTTATCAACTTAGCTAACTCCTCATCTGAAGAAAATTCTCCTCTCAATATATCATCACCCATTGCTAGTGAAAATTTCCTTACACTCTCCACCCCAACACCATCAAATGTTGTTATACAAACACCACCACCAACCAATGAACAACAACAACAACCATCCAACAACAACAACAACAACCAACCACCACCACCACCACCACCACAAAACTTGGAGCCTAGTCTTTCTCCCGGTTTTTCAAGTCATGATTGCGCGCATTGTGAGAGAACATCTCACTTGGCCCAAAGGACCAACATTTTGGTCCATGAGCTTCAAAACGAGATGAGGTTCATCTTGAACCATGTTCTCGAGCGTCTCAATGCCATCTCTCATCCTCCTCAATAGGAGCTTTCTAGTCTAGTTGTTATTGGTTTAGGACTTTTTATTTCTTGCTAGGATGTCTTCTTATTGTACTTGTAACATCATTTTATCATTGTGACTTTTGTCACAAAATTTTCAATATCTATGAATGTGATGTTTTATGCTTATGAGTGATCAACATATTGCATATTATCATTATCTTTGATAACTAACATCTTTATATAGCTTGTTGTACTCTATATCATGATTGCTTTAGGTACAAATCATCATCAGACACTTACTTTGACTTTTTAAAGTCAAAACATATTAAATGGCTTGTTTGGAAGAACACTTCACATGCATTCTACTTTTTCATTGAAGTTATCCATCACTAAAACTTCATTTGCAGCATATCATACCTTTCAAATGTATACGTTGGGACTCTTATAATGGGGAGTATACACCGAGGGGGAGCATATCATATTCTAACCATTTGTTTTGTAGGATCATGCATCATTACCTTGTTACTCCATTTAAGGGGAGTATCAAACAAGGGGGAGCTCTTAAAGTTCTCAAAATCGCATTCCGCTACGCAACTCTTCTTTTTGTTTCGACAAAAAGGGGGAGAAAGGATTAAGTTTGCATAACTGTGAATCATCACAGTACATACACCTTTTTGCATAAAAATAGTTTTTTTAAACAAACTTAATCTATATTTTAAAGAACTCATGCTATACTTATGCTTTTGCTCAAAAATATACTTTATGTTTTGTCATCAACAAAAAGGGGGAGATTGTTAATACAAATATTGTCCCAAAAACGTTATTTATATTTTACGATCTTTGCTTAGTTTTGTTAATGACAATTACAAAGTATATCTTTAAGCAAATTATAAATACTAGCTAAAGTCTCTTTAGAACACATTTTACATTTCACAAGTTTACTTGGAAATACATTTCATATACATGATTATTTCCTTAAAAGGAAACTTTATTTCTTAAATGATACAATGACATCATGGCATGCATCATACATGTAATCTTGGTAAGATCTTGTAATATCTTGGATAGATCTTCAAGTAAGATAGTTGACATTGGATGATCTTGATATGACAACTCAAAGATATGGAGAGATTGGAGAGATTTGTAAAATCTCTTAGCTGTCTTACCTCTGGCATGTCTACGGATCCCTTCGACATAAAGGACGGATCCCTTTTAAGGGATCCGCCGGATCCGTCGAGTGTGTATCAGCTTGCCTATAAATAGCAAGCTGATCACTTGGCCTTCTCATCACTCATATAGCTAAAGTACATACTCATTCATATTACTAACATCATTCATTCATATCATTTGATCTATCTTTTGTAGCAAAGAAGATTAAGCATCAAGGTTCAACACAGAAGTGTAAACCTTTAGTATAGTTACTGTGTGATCTTTGTGTAATTCACACATCATTATTTGTATCATTTATCTCAGTGAGTGTGGTTAGTGTTTTAGTCCTCAAAACACAAAGAGTGTAGGGAGTGGTTGTACCCTTGTGAAAGAACTCGACATTTAGCTTAGTGTCGGTAATTGTATAGGCGACGTTGGGTTAGTTCTGCCCTGAAGTAGAACTCGGTGTTTAGCTTAGTACCGGAAAAGGAAGTAAGCAACGTGTAAAGGTTTTCTCCACCTAGAAGAGAGTTTGTTTCTTAGTGAAGGATAACTCTCGAGTTAGAGGCTCGAGGAGTGGAGTAGGGCAAGGAAGAGAGTTCTTGTAGCCGAACCACTATAAACATCCGTGTTGTGTGGTTTGATCTTTCCTCTCTATACGTTTCATATATATTGTGTGAATACTTGTCTGAGCTTGTTTCCTTTGAATTAACATAAAGTAACAAAGAGAATTAATATTAATCGGTAAAACTATTCAACCCCCCCCCCCCTTCTAGTTTTCCACAAAGCATACAATAAGCAGTAGCACAGTAACTTTGACTATGGTTGACCAAACAAGTAAACTTCAAAATTAAATCTGAATTATAAGACTGGAAAGATACAATAACAATAAACTTAAAAGAAATGAAAGTACCTTAAAAATTTAAGCTAAATTAAACCTGCCTTTTTTTGGCTACAATCACTAACTATTTATTCTAAATAAACTAGGGGTCTTCTCTCTCTTGTTGTGCTAGTTCTGTGAGATAAAACAGCATGGGATCTCATTTGTGCTTCTTGGGATTAAATCCCACCCATTGGATTGAGTTGGGATGATCTCAGCCTTCGGATTACATTTTGGCTCCCAATTGGTTGTGGATTGCTGACCTGGCTTGGTATCTCGTGAAGAGGGGGAGGGATACACGTGAACTAGCTGGAGCAGAGGAGTAGGGTGGGTGGTGGCGTGTAGCAGAGGAAGAAATGATGGGAGATGGTGGGTTTTTGTTTGGCGGGAAATGGGAAAGGGGAAGAGTTGACCGGGTTGACTATCTGATTAGCTAAAATAAAAAAACGGGTGGTGGGTTTATATTATTTGGGCTTGGGAAATGTTTATGGGCTGGGTTAAGGTTTTAGGTGGTGATGGGTTGGTTATTTGGTTTAAGTGGATTTAGGATTAGTATTTGGAATGTTATTAAACCTTGAGGACCAAAGTTGCCAAAGTTGAAAAGCCAGGGACCTAGGCTGCCAAAATTGAATATTAATTCCAAGGACCATTTGTGTTGTTTTGGTATTTTTGGGTGTTGACTTTGACTTTTGTCTTCACTTGATCAAATGCACAATTGTTGTCGAGTCGATCCAAAAATGCCCGTTTTTGCTCCGTTTTCAATCCTTTGTACCTGAAACACATAAAAACACAAACCAAGGATATCTGCAATATAATTTGGGTGTTTTTGGTCATTTTTGTGTCTTTTATGGGTGTAAAATGATGTGTATTTACACACTCATCAATCCCCCACACTAAACTATTGCTAGTCCCTAGCAATCCGATTATATAAAGTAATGAAAGGATCAAAAGAATACCAAGTATACCCCGTTTCGACTTTTTATTTGATGCAGAAATTTAAACTAGAACAAAAATAGATAACATGCTTGATTCCCAAAAATGGTATCATGGAACGGGATTCACACAAACTGGGTGTCTCCAGGGAATTGAAATCGTCATCCTCTTTTTTATACTCCCAACTAAGCTTAAACTCAATGTGCAAATGTTTTTGTAAAATGCTAACACTACTTATACTAATAATCTATGTAAGCCGAAACTTAACTTTCCACTCCCACAATTTATTTAAGTTAGATGACTGTGCTTGATTTTCAAAATTTTGATCACAAAAATCGACGTTTTTATAAGATTTTGACTAATACTAGTTGAAAGATAGATTTAAAATTTACAACAAGCAAGTTTCACAACTTTATTCAACACATCAAAACTTATTGCATTTTGCAATATCATTCCATTTTTGCATTTTGCAATATCATTCCATTTTATTTTATTTTTTTCTTTTCATTTTTTTTTTTTTTTTTTTTTACTTGTGCAACATAAACTACCGGAGTTTCACGGGAACCAAGACCTTACACCTTCCGGAATAAAGGATCCAAGGGCCGTTACAACGGAGAGTTCCAACTTCCAAGACTCTAAAAATTCCTGAAATGAGGATCCAAGGGTGTTAGACCAAGACCTCACACATTCTTGAATTAGAGGTCCAAGGGCCGGTGTAAGAGGGTAGCCAAGACCTAAACGCCTTCCGGAAATAAGGATCCAAGGGCCGATCTTGAACCGTAGTTTTTTTTTAGTACATACATTTATTACTGAACTTTTGCAACTATGACATATGCTTGTTCCGAAGTTTAAATAAATCTTTGAACTAGTATTTTTCAAAATCGTATGAAAAAATGATTTTGTGTATTCAAATGTTTGAAAATAAGCACTTATTAAGTCAGATTAGTTATCTTCTGGGAGGAAAAGCCATAGATTACTTATATAAGCTCTAAAGAGAACCAACTACTCTACGCTTAGCATTTTCATTTGCACAAATCGTAAAACCTTAGTCTATTCGTTAAGGAAGCAGCCAGATCAATACTCTGGCAGAGTTGGGATTCCCTTTGTTCTAACTTAATCAAGACTAAACATAACACACTTTTTATTTAAAAACGACACAAAATTTTTAAATTTTGGATCAAAACGGGGGTACTAGGGCACTAGAAGGTACATATGTGACAAAATTCGTGAGAATTCCCCCCCACACTTAGAATTGAATATTGCCCTCAATATTCAAAGTACCAGCTATTATGCCGCCACTTAGAACGTAAAAAGGTAATACTAATAGCTAAGTGTGTGACAGAAATCTCCATTTTTCACAAACAGGATTAATAAGATATCCCTAGATAATCATTAGTAAAAAGATCGGATATTGGGCGGCTGGATTGAAAACAGGTGCATCAATCATCACGATCTAAGGGAAATCTGCAAACAAGAGCAAACACACAAAACAAAGCACAGTAGAGGAGTTCCCCCACACTTAGGGTTAGAAAGAAGAGAGAAGTCAGAAACATGGGCGTTTACCCATGCAATGCTAATGTTTTTGTTTACCGAGTCACTAGCTTGACTCGACCCCGAATTCATTGGTTCATGGGGAAGCAAGTGGAAGAAACAATCTCCATCGGACTTTCATTCAATGTGTTTGGATAAACATATGAATATAAGAAAGTTCCACACCAACGAGATACCCACTGTATTTTAATAGTATAAACTATAAGGGATGATACCGGGGTCAAAGATAGTGTCCTCATTCCCGTAGGAGAAAAGGGAAAGAGAAATCACACCATATGTGATGAAAAGAAGCAAGATTTTTATGATTATCATTAAAAACTCTTCATCATCAAAAACAATTTGGTCATCAACGGGAGGGAGGGTCGGGATGAAATCTTCAAGAAGTAAATTCTTATGATCCATAACACCTCCCCCCACACTAGAATCATGCTCAAGATTGAAATAAAAATGATCAAATTGCGG
>CP139505.1:37340938-37547053 GCA_021014915.2 Artemisia tridentata subsp. tridentata
AGATCATCTAACACATAAAGTTCATAACATGACAATAATTAGATCAACAATTTGATCTACACTAGAGAAAAGTTCATTTGTATAACGACTTCTACATGTAGTTATCAAAGTAACACACTAATTCATATAATTATGAAATTAACGTGAACTCACATTAACAAGAGCATATTAATAGCAATATAATCACTTTATACACCAAATAAAATATGCAATAATTATTATTACTTTTTTAAAATCCTAAAATTAGTACTCAGTCAACAAAAAAAGCATTTCATCCATTGATTTCACAAATGATCTTTACACTAAAAAGCTCAATCGAACAACACTTCTATTAAGCCATAACAATAATTAGAAATTGACCTTATAAATGACAAGATGTAAACTTATTAAAAAAGACTTTAAATACTTTGAAAAAAAAATATAAGTTTGTAAGATTAAATCTTAGGTTAATCCTCACCATTAGATGAAACTAAATGGATGTTGGCGATTAGTCCTCAGTAAGCACCAAAATAAGAGTAATCAAATGAACTTTTCTCTAAAATCTATGTGAAAAGTTTTAGATTATGGAAATGATCACGTGTATACGGATTGAAGCTTTGGAGTTTTCCCTTTTTATATACCATATGAATGTATCAAACACCATATTATAAAACTAATCGTTGTGGTTATCAATGTTGTGCGACTAGGGTGGAAAGATTAATCATCCTAATAAACATGAATGCATAACACACTTAAACATGTATTGTTAGATGATGAGGTAGATGATGCTGAAACCAACATGCTTTATATGATATAAGTCTAGTAATAAAAATTAATTATTAGGATGTCTTTAGTTATTAAGACACGTTATTGCAAGCTGACTTTTAAACTTTTTGTCACCAATATTATATATTACTAGCTTATACACGGGCAGCTAATAACAGGTTGTATGTAAAAAAAATAAACTTAAAACAAATTGAATAATAGTAGAGCTTTTTATAATTGTTTCTTTCTGTTCTCAATTTAATTGAAGAAACAACCATTACAATATGTAATAGCTTATTTTATCAGGTTGTTCGTTTTGATTTGAAATAGATAAATATTAGTTGCAAATTTCGACCACGATTGTGTTATCAGTGTTGATTATAAATACACTTCAATCAAGTGCTTAAATAGATCCAAAACAATCTTGAACTCAAAAAATTCAAAGACTGTATTCAAAGAAAATTCTTACATCATTTTTGCAAACAAAACGTTAAAGTTCAACTCAAATATACAAATTCTCTTAACAACTCGTTAATATATAACACGATTGCTGCAACTCTCTCTAAATAGTTTTAATAGGTTGGTTCAAAAATCATACATTCAATCTATTTCGACCAAAACAACATGTTCCTTTCATCTAACCCATTTCCTACTGAGCCAATTTGAATAAATTGGTCATTGACCCGTTAATAAATTGGTGGGTCAAATTGCCACCAATACTCGAAATCTTAAGCTATAAAAACCAATGCTTTAAAAACCGGGTATCTAGTCGACCCAGTCGAGTCACCGGTTTAACCACCAGATCACCTGTAACATGTATAAGTAAACACTAAACACACATAAAATATGAAAAATATAATACGGACCACATAATAAGTTTACCAAACATATAATCCAATGCAAAACACACACAATCAAACGTGAATACGAGTTTCAAACTTCAAAACAACATTACGAATAAAAATATTAAATAGTTCGAACATCGAACAACAATTATTATTATTTTATTTTATTTGAAAAGCAAATTTTATTAGAACCAACTTGGGCATCGAACAACAATTATTTCAATCAGACAATCACCCAACCAATCCAAACATATCACAATTAATACAAATCACGGCAACATCATCACTTTTATTTTTTACAACACCAACAAAGAATATAAATACATTACGATCAATCTAAGTTAGGTCGCCATTACATATAGTTTGTGTTATTTACAAAGCCTCATAACTTAACTGAATTTCAAAAACTGAGCAAAGATTCAATTTCATATAGAGGGACAAAAGGTGAAGTCTATTTGCAATTCACTGTGATAAAGATAATCAAAGGCAATGGATTTTTATCGAACAATTAAAACCCAAATCACACAATTAGCGTAATGAACCTATCAAGATTGTGAGAATACGTTAGTCGAACCTTTTGGTTAATGTCCTAAATAGATTGAGGTTCTCATTAACTAAAATTTAAAACATTCTGTAATAAAAAGGTTGAAAAACGGAATTAATGATTTTCTATGCCACATGGATTTAATGACGTGGAAAGAGTGCCAACATGGCTTAAATGACATGACAAGTTTTCAAAAAAACCTTTGTTTATTATATATATAGATAAGAGTTTTATTTAAGAGTGATAATTATTTAAATGAAACTTGTTAGTTGGCACGTTATTATACTAAAATAACCATAAACAATGTAAGTTCACACACAATTTTAGTTGACTTTGTTTTTATTAAGTAATCGCAATATGTCATCAGATAATAATTATTTTTGAAACAGTCTTTAATTTTTATTTTATTAACGAAAAAAAACCCAAGCTGAAACCCGAGGCTTCACTAACCTTTGAAACCTATAGAACTAAACCACTAATATTACTAAAAAATATGGATTGTTTCGCTTGAGATGGTCGCCCTTGGAGGTTCAAGTTGTCGTGATTTGAACCCATAACCTCTCATGATGGATCACAACATGCCACTTATAAGGTAAAAGTTGTTTAGCGTAATTTTTCAATATTTATAATAAAAGAGCAAGGCTTAGATCAAGTGGTTAACACACTTGCCTCTGGAGATAGAGGTCAAGGGTTCGCTCCTCACTCCTTGCAAGGCCAAAGGTCCTTTTTTACATTTGGTAGAACCGGAAGCAGCCTCTCTACCTTAGGTAGAGGTAAGGTTGTCTACGTCTCAACCTCTCACATACACCGTGGAAGACGATATTGGGACCCATAACCCGTATAAGACCGTATTGGGAGTTACTTTACTTTTTTTTTTTTGTACAATGTTAATAATAATTGCATGCAACTAATCCATAAATGAAGGATTTCTTGTTGGGTAAAACACCAATCTTGGTTAAAAACTTGCAATGAAACATCAACGTGAATTGAATCCCACAATAATACAAGTTTATGTTAGGTTTTATGGATTAATATTAATATGTTTATGTCCGGTTTCGAACCCGAGACTCGGGATTGCACACAATAACGTGAGAGTTCCAATGGATGAATAAATTAAATATGTTTATGTATTTTATTTATTCATTTCACAAACAATACTTAACGACAGTTAGTATTTAACAGAGTTAGAGATAACGACCGTTAAAGGACTAAAAGTGAAAAGAAGGATCTAGAACCCATGAAGTGGGTTGGGTCGGCTGGAAACTAGCTTTGGGATAGGGTGGCCGGTTCTAGGGTGGAGTAGGGAACAAGTTTTGTGATTTAGGGTTAGCCTATAAATACAATTCATTGTGTTTAGGTTTTCCTCTAATCTAGAATTCCCTACAAGCCTAATTTCTCTTCTCTTCCCTCTCCTAAGCATAGAACCGGTCGACTCTTTTATATCCACTAGGATATTCGACCCTAGTAAAGCTTTGCAAGTATTTGGCTTGTTTGTGATTCTTGAACCTAGCTTATCCCATTGGAACGCTAGATTACGTGTGTACAAGAACGAGTGACTAGTTTATTTTAACTAGTGTTTTTCCCTATACTTGGATCGACATACCCTATATTTATTTAGGGTTCATACTTGTTCTTGGTGATTGCAAAAAGGTACGTGTCTATTTAGTTTTAATTAATTACTAGTTCTTGTAGATCTTCCGCTGCGTGTGCTTTGATGTTTTTATATGTTTATAGTTTTTTATGATTCATATAATTCAACAGTGGCATCATGAGCCTCGTTTAGAACTATGTAATTAATTACTAAAACCTAAAAATTGGATCTTGATTAGATACATGCTTTTAATGTTCTAGGGTTTTAATTTGAAACCCTAATTTTCTATATATGTGGATCGATCCACATTTATTTTTTAGGGTTTATGTTAGTTTTTATTAAAAACTTGTTAGAAACCCTAGATTATGCATGGCAAATTTTTAGGGATTAATTTGTGAATACTATGTGATGTCACCAATTAATTAGATACGTACTAGATATTAACATGTTTATATGGATTTCATGATTATGTGTTAATATGGTATCCATGACAAAATCTTGCATATTTTGTCATGGTTTGATGTATGGGACGATTTGTATGTATTGTTTTGCTACATGATTTAAATAAATCTTAAATTGGGGAAGACCTCAATATATATTAATTAACAAGTTATGTGCAATGTGGTATCTAACTAACTAAAACTTACGCGGTCAAGTTATTTGGCGTCTGTGGACCATTGGGCACAATGAGCTCGAAAACCAATGGGAGTTTTGTTAGTTACATACATTTAAAATTTCACATAGAATTAATATTAGGATTTATTAAAAAGGTTTGCATGTGGCTATATGATATCGTGGATGATCATATATATTTGTTATTATGTGTTTATTTATTTTTTTGTAATTACTTGATCTTTTGTGTTTATATATTATGATGGATTGCAACACACAAGAGGGTAATTTTCATAATAAAAATAAATAAGACTAATAACTATGAAACCTTTGTAGTAATTTTATTTTTGCCAAGTCTTATGTGCCGACAGTGGTTCGCTTCGCACGGTAATTTGCTCCCAGGCGAGACTAGCAATTAATAAATTATTACATAAATTGTTTTAGCAAGAAAATCATATTTTTTTAGTTGATTGATTGCAACTGTACAAAAGTGGTCGAAGCGGCGGACCTATTATTGACAAACTATAAAGTGGGTTTAAGGTTGGTTCACATTAAATTGTGACCTTAAAGGGGCACGGTTTTAACCAGCTTCGGCGGCTGTCGTCCCTCCGCTCGCCTGTGCGTCAATAATAGACTTACCAAGTACACCATGAAAAAGTACGAAGCATCTTAAGGCAATGTTGTAATTTGCTCAACGCCTCAATTAAAAACTTTGATGATTTGAGCTACGAATGAGTAAATGGTTTGTTTTGAAAATATATATATGATACAAAGATGAATGCATGACATCTTTGTACATATTTTTTTTTGATTTTACACATCAAAAATTTATTACCCTAAAATTTAAGTAATATGCCGACCAATTAACAAGGAAACACCTAAGATGACATTCTATCATTACTAGCAGCCTCAGCTGATGTGATGATTCAAAGAATGAAGTCAATAGGGGTAAATTGAGCACTTCCATTACTAGCAGCCTCAGCTGATGTGATGGAACGGCGTCAATTTACACGTTTCTAAATTGGTTAACTTAATTGAGCACTTTCATTACTAGCAGCCTCAGCTGATGTAATGAAACGGCGTCAAGGCATAAAGATTTGGGGATGAAACATGCTTACATTTTGCAACTGATGTTGGCAATATAATGTAAGTCCCAAGATTTCTAGGAATTGCAATTTGACATTGGCAATTGGGTGATCCCGTACCTTGTTGAGTACTTTCATTGCTAGCAGCCTCAGCTGATGTAATGAAACGACGTCAATTAGGATCCTAGTTTTCAGTGAAAATTAAATGGTTTTTAACCAATGGGTGTTTAATTTTCATGAAATGTTTTATTATCGAAAGTACTAACTTTTGAACTTTTTTCTATAGAAATGGCCCAACCCGAAAACTCGTCAAACTTAACCTCCAGTTTCAAGATGATGCTTGAAAAGGAAAAATTGACTGGGACTAAGAATTTTAACGCTTGGTATCGAAATCTAAGGCTTGTTCTTAGAATTGCCAAATGTTCAGAATGTCTTACTGAGGACCTTCCTGAAGCTCCTCCTGCAAACTCGCCTAATGAAATACTTAGGCAGTACAATGAAGCCTATGACAAGCACAATGATGCGGCTTGTCTCATGCTATCGGGGATGGATGATCAACTGGTAAAACAGTTTGAGAAATATGGCCCGAAAAACATGATTGATGAACTGACACGTATGTTTAAGAAATCTCCTATGGCTGAATTGTATGATGTACTTGACAACTTGGGCAAGTGCAAGCAGGACGCGACAACACCCGTAAGTGATCATGCGATTAAAATGAAAGGTTATCTTGACCAACTAGATGCACTTAATTGCGGGTTTGTGGAAGACGTTAAAGTTGGCCTCATCAACAAATCCCTCAATGAGGAATTATATGGTGATTTTGTGCGCAACTTTAACATGCATTGCAAGGGGAAGACATTTTCTGAATTGCATGCAATGCTTATTGAGCATGAGAAGGCACTCACTAAGAAAGCTCCTACACCTGCTGTTATGGCAATAAGAGGTGGTAGAGTAGCTAAGCCCGGTAAACCGAAACATGTGAACAAGAAAGGAAAGGGCAACGCTGACAAGGGCAAGCAGATTGTGACCTATCAGCAAAAGCCGAAGAAGCAGAATCCTCCTCCCAAGAAGGATTATCCCAAAAAGGATGCGGCTGCTTGTCACCACTGTAACACTCCTGGACACTGGAAGCGTGACTGTCCATTGTTGCTAGAGGAGTGTCGCAAAAATAAGAATGCCAAGGCTGGGCAGGGCGTCAGCACTTCAGGTATTTTTATGGTTGAATTATTTTCTTTTCCTCGTAAGCAAAATGCCTGGATATATGATACAGGATGTGGTACTCACATTTGTAATACATCGCAGGGGCTTAGAGGAGCGAAGAAGCTGAACTATGGGGAATGCTACTTGTACGTGGGAAATGGAATACGTGCAGCAGTAGAAGCCATAGGGACTTTTGAGCTAGTTTTACCTTCTGGTTTAATATTAGTTTTGAACAATTGTCATTACGCACCTTCCATTGTTAGAGGTGTCGTTTCAGTTTCTTTGTTATTGGATTTGGGTTTTCAGCATACTTTTAATGATAATGGAATTTCTGTTTCTTTAAATTCTGTTTTTTACTTTAATGTTATTCCATTAAATGGTGTGTTTGAAATTGACATGGAAAACCATGTATCCAATAAAAATAATTCTATGTATAGCATCGGGAATAAGAGAGTCAAGTCTAACTTGGACTCGTCTTATTTATGGCATTGTCGCCTTTGCCCACATAGGCAAGAAACGCATGGAAAAGCTGCTAAGTGATGGGTTTTTACCTAATATCAATGATGATTCAGTTGATAGATGCGAATCTTGCATATCTGGGAAGATGACGAAGAAACCTTTCCATAGCAATATGGAGAAGGCTTCGGATCTACTTGGATTGATACACACGGATGTGTGTGGTCCACTTAGACACGTGTCAAAACGCGATGCTACCTACTTCCTAACCTTTACGGATGACTATAGTCGTTATGGTTGTGTTTATTTACTTAAACACAAACATGAAGTCTTTGAGACATTCAAGGTTTTCAAAAATGAAGTAGAATTACAACTCGGAAAGAAGATTAAGGCCCTTCGATCCGATCGTGGTGGTGAGTATTTGAGCCAAGAGTTCAAAGATTATCTAGCTGAGTGTGGCATTGTCCAACAACTCACTTCTCCTTATACTCCACAACAAAATGGTGTATCTGAAAGGAGAAATCGTACCTTGCTTGACATAGTACGATCTATGTTTAATCTTACAACTCTTCCATTATCCTTTTGGGACTATGCTCTTGAAAGTGCTGTTCGCATACTAAATATGGTTCCAACTAAGAAGGTTGATAAGACTCCATATGAATTATGGACTAGAAAAGCTCCCAACTTGTCTTACTTAAAGATCTGGGGCTGTGAGGCGTTTGTTAAACGTGACTCACCTGACAAGCTCCAACAAAGATCTGTTAAGTGCATCTTCGTAGGATACCCTAAGGAAACAAGGGGTTACTACTTTTACTTCCCACCAGAAAATAAAGTCATAGTGGCTAGATATGGTGAATTCCTTGAGGAGAGTTTCTTAACTCAAGAATTCAGTGGGAGAGTATATGATCTTGAAAATGATCAAGAAGATGTGTCACCTTCTGAGAACACTAACACACTTCCTGTGGAACCTGAAAGCTTAGGTCCTCCACCTGAAGTTGAAGTGGTACCCGTCCGTAGGTCTTCAAGATCTACAAAGGCTCCTGAACGTCTATGTTTAAACATAGATGATGAGGAAACTATGCTATTGGATCACATTGATGAGCCAACTAGTTATAAGGCTGCCATTAATAGTCCTGAAAAGGATAAATGGCAGGTAGCCATGGATGGGGAAATGCAATCCATGAAAGACAATAAAGTCTGGATTGAAGTAGACCTTCCACCCAATGCTAAGGTAGTTGGGTGTAAATGGCTCTTCAAGAAAAAGACTGACATGGATGGCAATGTACACACCTACAAAGCTCGTTTGGTGGCCAAGGGCTATACCCAAACATATGGTGTTGACTATGAGGAGACCTTTTCTCCTATGGCCGACATTAGAGCTATTAGGATTCTTATAGCCATAGCTGCCTACTATGACTATGAGATTTGGCAAATGGATGTCAAAACTGCCTTTCTGAATGGTCGCCTAGATGAAGATATCTATATGGCGCAACCTGAGGGGTTTGTGAATCCACAATTTCCTGAGCGTGTATGCAAACTTCAAAGATCCATTTATGGATTGAAGCAAGCATCCAGGCAATGGAATAAGAAATTTGATGAGGAAATCAAGAAGTTTGGATTTACTCAAAATTTCGATGAGCCATGTGTATACCACAAAGTTAGTGGGAGTAACACTACTTTTCTTGTCCTATATGCAGTGTTGCAAAACAAGGCCGAGTTGACTGATTACTCCCCGAGTACTCGCTCCAAGGTAGGTCGCCGAGTATAGCCGAGTTGGCCGAGTACTCCGAGTACTCCCCGCATAGGCCGATTTGAGCCCCGAGTACTCCCCCGATTAGGCCGAGTACTCGCTCCAAGGTAGGTCGCCGAGTACAAGCCAAAACCGAGTTTTGCAACCTTGCCTATATGTCGATGACATATTAATCATGGGAAATGATATACCAAGCCTTAATGAAGTTAAGGATTATCTTGGTAATTGCTTTGCCGTGAAGGATTTAGGAGAAGCAGCGTATATTCTTGGAATCAAGATCTATAGAGACAGATCTAAACTGTTAATCAGATCAAGCCAAAGTGCTTACATGGATAAAATATTGAAGAGATTCAATATGCAAAATTCCAAGAAAGGATATTTGCCCATGCAAGTGGAACACGGCTTATGCAGTGATGAACTCAAATAAGTACATTTTATTACTATCATTTATCCTATTAATTTGACTTGTTTTACTATATTATGTATGAGGATTGATACTTAATCGTTTACTTTTGTAATTCTCAGTTGAAAACAAGCATTTGGTGAAACTTGGCGATTTTGGACTAATTATGGAGCAAAACATGCACAAAGTGAAGAGTCTACCGAAATGAACAAGATCAAGACTATTCTGCTCCAGATGCGCCGCATCTCACTCATTACATGCGCCGCATCACTATCAAGATCTCACCAGATACGATCCAAGATACAAGAGGACATGCGCCGCATCCAAAGATAAAGATACGCCGCATCTTCTGGCGGTGTACGAATATTCCTGAATATTATAATCTTGGACCCCACGCGAAGTTAAGTACATGCGCCGCATCTACTTACAAGATGCGCCGCATCTCACCCTCAGACAGAAACTATAAATACCCCAAGACCAGACGAATTTCGTGGGACATATATTATAACCGAAGACCGAAGGGGGACATATAGATTATAACCGAAGACCGAAGGACAGAAACCTAGGATGAATTCAGTCAAGGTAGCAGCACAAGACACACCTAAATCAAAGATACATGAGCTGTAAGAAGGTGCTGCATGTGTTTAATTCATTAAGTAGTTTTGTTTTATTGTGTTAGTAAACTTTAATTCATCAAGATTGGTGGCTTGTGTAACGTGACAACGGAAAGGTTGCACTCCCTTAAAACTGCTTTCTCATTAATTAAAGTTTATATGTTGATGTCATTGGTGACTTTTATTAGTGTATTGATAACCTCTGTGTCTAGCTGAGCGTTGATCGGGTCGCCATGCCTCTGCCCTCGCCTGTTTATTAGATGCCTATGTATTCTATGGTCTGTAGAAAAGTAGGAGAAAGATAAACGGGATAGTCATAAGTAATCATTAAGGGTTTACTCGCCGATAAGATTAGAACCAACGAGAAAGGACTTAATCTCGGTGCGTTGCATCGAACTATACACTTCATATAACACTAGCAATAAAACAAGTGACAAACTACTTATCATAAGGACAGCCCTCTTATTGTCTCGAGTATTTATCTGTGTACGTGTGTGCTACTTGCTGATTCGTGCCTATTGGTTTTGTTTATTATTTAATTGCAACCAAATCGTGCCAGTCTCTCAGGCTGAACCCCCTTGCGTTAGACTAGATTGTATAGCTAACTTAATATATTAAAATACTGATTAGAATAACTAGATAATACGTTCCACTCTTAGTGATCGACACTCTACTTACCATTATATTCATACTGACCGGGTACACTGCTCGTTAGGTGTGTGTGTTATTGATAAGTCGGCTAAATATAAATTTAAAACTTGAGTAGGCATTAAAACTGCTAAACCGCAACGACACACGCAGCAACATCAAGTTTTTGGCGCCGTTGCCGGGGAGTGAATTGTTATTATCTGTTAATTTGATTAGTATTTTAATTAGGTTTTTAATTTTATCTAACCGCTAATTTTGTTGTGTATTAGTTTAATTTGCCTTCATTGTACTATTTTGCATATTTTCTGTTTTTGTGTGTTATTTGTTTGCTTTTAGTTGTGTTTATTTTTGTGTGTTTTTATTTGTTTTTATTTTTCGTATTTTTTGTGTGTTCTGCTATCGTTGTACTGAGCTAAATCGAACGATACGGCGCATCTGATTTTTCAGATACGGCGTATTGCGTTCAATTTTTATAAAATACAACGCGTTTAATTAATTCGATACGACGCATCTTTTCCCCAAGATACGGCGTATCTGTTTTTAATAAGAAAATTTTTCTAAGCGATAAAGTGATACGACGCATCTTTTCCCCAAGATACGGCGTATCTGTTTTTGATAAAAAAAAAATTTCTAAACGTTAACACGATACGACGCATCTGCTTTAGCAGATACGGCGTATCTATTATTTTAATTAAAAACAGTTTGCGAATTATTAAACAGATACGGCGTATCGATTTTTATCGATACGGCGCATCTTCTGAATCAAAAATCTTATATTTTGAAACGTAACGAAAATACGGCGCATTAACCTTTGTTAATACGACGAATATAATTTGCTAAATATATTTGATTTTTGATATTTACTTTGATCGGACCGCTACTCTCGTGTGCAAGTTGTTTATTCTCAGGATAAAAGGATGACTCAAGCATCACCATGAAAGATTACGTTCTGAATAAAACTGAGAAAAGCCAGCTGGAGTGATCATACGTAAGACAACGAGAGTGGAGGAAAACTCATTACTGGTAACGTTAAACGCCCTGAATTCTTGAAATAGAACTCCAAGTAACCTCGACGATAATTCAACCAGCCCAAAGGGAAGTTCTCTACATTATAATCTCAATTTTATTATCCATATTATACATCTGATTCAAATTGTAATCTTAATTTTGTATGCTTAAAAACGATATTTGTTCCTAACCTCGGAATAAATTCTTATCCTCTAAACTATAAGATTACAATTGTTAATAAAACATTTATGCCTATTGCTCTTATTTTGAATTCAATTATATCATATGGTATGACCTTTTAACCCCAATTTGTTGTATAAAGAATCGTGTTGCGGAGGCCAAGGTACGTTCCTAATTTAAATT
The DNA here is from genome assembly GCA_021014915.2 of Artemisia tridentata subsp. tridentata. Lineage (NCBI taxonomy): Eukaryota > Viridiplantae > Streptophyta > Magnoliopsida > Asterales > Asteraceae > Artemisia > Artemisia tridentata. The sequence continues at coordinate 37,352,805 of CP139505.1, forward strand.
TCGTTCACTAACATAGCGATACGGCGGATCTAATTATCCAAAGCGCCGTATCTCTGACCAACTAGGATTCATTGACTAGTCAACGAAAATAAATAGATACGGCGCATCCCAATTTCCAATACGGCGCATCGTTTTGCCCTATAAATACGACGGGTATGCGCCGGATCTAAAACCTTTACCGCATAAACACACACAGTTAAGAACTACACACAGTGAAATTATACCCTTAATCCGAACATCTTTTCTCGAATCCACACTTTAATCCGAGCTATAATCCTTCTCCGAATCATAAAAATTAAGGTAATTGTTCTATTTCGATTTAATCTTGGCTAATACGAAAATTAGGGTTTATGTGATTAATTCGATTAGGGCATATAATATAGAGATGTGATTAGGGCTTGTGTTAGATGATCTTCCCCGTACTTAACTTGCGTAAATAATCGAATTTCTAGGCTAGTTTGATTTGAACGAAAATTTGAGAAAATAAATTCGGTTTTGAATATTTAGCGGGAAGGTGGATTAGTAAAATGCAATAAGCTATTAGAACTGATATAAGGAGTATATGATACTGTGATACTTAGTGTTAGTTTACGTCACGGATACGGATTCTTGAAAAGGCCTACCTGATCCCCTTTATTTATACTGATATGCTTTTAGATGCGGCGCATCTAGGTTGACTGATGCGGCGTAACGACCTATTTCCAAATTAATAAAATTCTAGATACGCCGTATTGATTAATCTAGATACGACGCATCTACATACGCCGTATCTCAACTCTTGCTCCGCATCTCTTATATTTCATGCAGATACGCCGCACTGATTAAATCAGATGCGCCGTATCTACCTATCTAGCAGACTGCTTACTAACTTTGAAAATTTATTTCAGATGGCACTACCAGAAGCAGCACAGAGACACCAGTGGTTACGATTCGAGGACATGGGGCTAACCCCTGGCACTTTGGAGGACTACTTACGGAGACTTGAGTCGATTTACTTTAGGAGGGTATTCAGGGTACAGGCTTTGGATTTCGATGATGTGGATTGATTGGAGCTGGGCATGCTGCTGAGAGTTTACAGCATAGGATGGAGATGGTAGTCACTGGAGATGATGAGGAGGTGGTGTTCAGGTCTAGTGCTTGGGAGAGACTGTTCAGGATCGATGAGCCTCTTATCAGGGAGCTTATGTTGGAGTTCTTTTGCACGATTCATTACAGGGAGACGGATTTGGAGATTGATACAGCTGACACTCTGGTGTTCAGGTTAGGAGGGGTGCATAGGCAGATGTCGATGAGGCAGTTTATTTTGGCCATGGGTTTGCATACAGCTGAGGAGCTTGAGTCAGATGGGTTTGATAGGTATTGGGATGATAGTTTGCGAGCGGTCCCTGACAGAGGATTGTTCAGTGATTACTGGGATAGGATTTCTTCGGGGGGTGATATCACTACTTCCACCCCCTCATACACTTTTATCAGGGAGCCGATGAGGAGGCTGTGCCACAGGCTGATTGCACTTACTATTGCTGGGAGGGGTCAGTCACCTGAGAAGGTGACCACTCTGGACCTCTTCCTACTTAGGAGCATGGATGAAGGGTTGTCGGTGAACATCCCCCACTTTTTGGCACACTACCTCCACCGATCAGCTGCGGGGAGAGATCGGAGGAGCCAGATGACTGGCGGGCATTTTGTTTCTCGGCTGGCCCGCCATTTTGGAGTCATTGGAGCGGAGATTCCAGCGGGGCTGGAGGTTGTGGTGACTCGTCTTCCAGTTATTGACAGGGATTACTTGGTTAGGCTTGGGATATGCCAGCTGGCTATGGGAGAGTACGTTTGGGTAGCATTAGGGCCCGCCAGAGCAGCAGGACCAGAGGCGGAGCAGGGAGGCCCTCAGGGACCTCCGGCTGCTGCTCCAGCCCATCAGGAGGAGCCGCAGGCACCAGTACCCCCACCAGTCCCTGTACGTACCATGGGTCAGAGACTTAACGCAGTCGAGGGAGAGTTGAGAGCCCTGAGGAGGGACTCAGAGTGGTTGGTTATGAGTGTGAGCAGACTATTGGAGCAGCAGGGTATTACCCACACACGTTCAGATGGTACTCATGTTGCGGGAGTGACACGTACATACGAGCGCAGAGTCCGCCCTAGGACTGATGGAGCCAGCACTTCCGGGACCCATCCAGACGACCTCGCTCACCCATGATCTTACTCTCTTGATTTTACTGACATTGTTCCACATATTATTATTACTTTTTGGATTGTACTGATCACTATTCTCGTGTGTATATTTAATGTTTCAGTTTATGTTTCTTGTTATATTTGATGAAGACTGGCATTAAGTTCAGCATGAGGGTACGAGAGGACGTGAGAAATCAAACCGTGGAACGAGTCATTTTACAGCAGACTGTTATCAGTCTGTTTGGTAAACACATGCGCCGCATCTGGTAAACAGATGCGACGCATCCTATCCTTTATTTAGTTTTATTTTATAGTCAGGCCGCAGAGGATACGGCGCATCTCAATCCTGAGATGCGACGCATCTCCTGCAATGGTCATATCTTTATTTTATTTTTCTGCATTTTTTATTTTCGAATTTAAAACTTTTTATCAGTTTATTTTAATGCGGCGCATCCCTGGTTAAGGATGCGGCGCATCTTCTATTCTGATCCGTAATTATTCCAGGCTCGATACGGCGTATCTTCTTCCATAAGATACGGCGCATCGACTGACCTGATGATTTTCATTTTTATTTTTATGTTTTATTTTTACCTAACTACTAATGTATTATGCAAGTTTGAACCTTTCTTATAATAGGTGTGTTTTAAAGTGCTGGTGGTATTATAGATTCCTGCATTTCCTGTGGATACATTGATTATGAAGCTTAAACGTTCTAATCCACAAGAAAGATGATTTTTGCTCTAATACTAATGGAGGATCATACCGAGCAAATCTCAGGGGAGTTTTTCTGTTCTAATTCTTTTATTTTCCAGTTTTTAACCTTTTATACAAACAACGAGGACGTTGTTTAACTTAAGTGGGGGGATTGGAGAATTAGAACACTTAACACTTACTTGTCCAAAAAAAAAAACTTTTCAAAATATGCTTAAAAAGTGCTTAATATATCAAAATTTAAAATTTTTTAGCATGTTTTTGTTTAAGATCTAAGTTGCATAGCTGCACACATGACGTTATTTTCAAAAATTGTGATTTTTCAAAATTCACAAATCTATGAGTGTGCCGGTGACTTGTAAACTTTAGAACTTGGCTTGTATACTATTCGAGACCACCATAATAAGTATTATTTATATAATTGGAATGACTTGTCTAAATTGGTAAAATTCTAGGATTACACCCAAATAGCCCTTATATGTTTTGTGTTATTAGCTAACTACACTGGTTAGTTAACCCCCGTATAACCCTTTTGTTACTCTCACTTTTAGAGTAAGATACCCCTTGAAAAACATTCAGAGCCATTCCTTTCGTTTCTTACACCTATGTTTAAAATGTTTCGTTACACCCTTACACCTTAGCCTACCATGTAGATTAGAATCCGTGGTTGGTTAATTGCTATAGGCAAAGTGTGTTTCCTTACATTACCTGTGTTCGCGTGCGTAATTCATTATCTATGGTTAGGTCGGGAAATTGCACAATGCAATTGGAGTGAAAGTAAATATTGTATATTTTTGAGTTTATTTTTCGTGTGTTTACTACTTTCACTATTACCGTTATTTCTGAAGTATGAAAAGTATGGAAAAATTATCCAGAATTATCATTATAGTGATGGTGTGAAATTTTACACATCTATCTTTATGTTAAAAAAAAAAAAAAAAAAAAAAAAAAAAAAAAAAAAAAAAAAAAATCGAAAAAATGAGAAAAGAAAAAGAAAAAGAAAGAGTTGGATGTTTGATTAAACCAACGATGTAAAGTTATGTAAGTGGTCGATATCACCACTAATTGTTGTATTATATCTATGGATTGAATGGGAGTTGGCAGTTATGGGAACGTCAACTAAGGTTTATTCTTTGATTAAGATCTTGTTGAGTATAATTCGTGTCTACCTAAAGCGTGTGTTTCAAGTGTTAAAGCGTGAGTTATTCAATGATATGAGTCTTATTCATGGGATGGTTGGATAGTGATTAACCACACTTAGGATTTTAATTTATTTGTTTTGTTTGTTATTTTTATTTTTACACCAATTTATATCCAAAAAATTATCCATACCCTATTATTCTTTATCCAACCAAACCTTTGATTTATTGAGATTAGGGATTTGAGCAATCTTAAGTATCGTAGTCGTGGATTCGGCTATGTATTTATGATTTTGTCGCCCTTTTTGATATATTATTATTGGTGAAAGTTTGGACCTATCTTTAGCCTATTCGAGTTAAGGATTTGAGCAATTGCAAGTATCGTGTTCGTGGATTCGATCATGTATTTGTGATTTTGTCGCCTTTTCTGGAATTTGAGATCGATAGTGAATAAGAATAATTAACCCTTAAGCCTAAAAACCCTTTTTACCGCTTTAGACTTGTTATTCCTTAGCTTTAGTGGTGGAGATGTGTATACTTGCCAAGCTTATGATAGAATATTCGTCACGACTGGACAGTTAAACGATTAGATTTGCTTTTATCAGATTATTTTATTTTACTTCTAATTCGTTAAGTGTTTAGTTGTGTGATTATGATAAAACGAATACATGCTTTAATATAAAAATACATCCTAATATCCTTTAGGATACGTTTTCATAAGTTTTAATCTAAGGTTTACTTGGGGACAAGTAAAGTTCAAGTGGGGGGATATTTGATGAACTCAAATAAGTACATTTTATTACTATCATTTATCCTATTAATTTGACTTGTTTTACTATATTATGTATGAGGATTGATACTTAATCGTTTACTTTTGTAATTCTCAGTTGAAAACAAGCATTTGGTGAAACTTGGCGATTTTGGACTAATTATGGAGCAAAACATGCACAAAGTGAAGAGTCTACTGAAATGAACAAGATCAAGACTATTCTGCTCCAGATGCGCCGCATCTCACTCATTACATGCGCCGCATCACTATCAAGATCTCACCAGATACGATCCAAGATACAAGAGGACATACGCCGCATCCAAAGATAAAGATACGCCGCATCTTCTGGCGGTGTACGAATATTCCTGAATATTATAATCTTGGACCTCACGCGAAGTTAAGTACATGCGCCGCATCTACTTACAAGATGCGCCGCATCTCACCCTCAGACAGAAACTATAAATACCCCAAGACCAGACGAATTTCGGGGGACATATATTATAACCGAAGACCGAAGGGGGACATATAGATTATAACCGAAGACCGAAGGACAGAAACCTAGGACGAATTCAGTCAAGGTAGCAGCACAAGACACACCCAAATCAAAGATACAAGAGCTGTAAGAAGGTGCTGCATGTGTTTAATTCATTAAGTAGTTTTGTTTTATTGTGTTAGTAAACTTTAATTCATCAAGATTGGTGGCTTGTGTAACGTGACAACGGAAAGGTTGCACTCCCTTAAAACTGCTTTCTCATTAATTAAAGTTTATATGTTGATGTCATTGGTGACTTTTATTAGTGCATTGATAACCTCTGTGTCTAGCTGAACGTTGATCGGGTCGCCATGCCTCTGCCCTCGCCTGTTTATTAGATGCCTATGTATTCTATGGTCTGTAGAAAAGTAGGAGAAAGATAAACGGGATAGTCATAAGTAATCATTAAGGGTTTACTCGCCGATAAGATTAGAACCAACGAGAAAGGACTTAATCTCGGTGCGTTGCATCGAACTATACACTTCATATAACACTAGCAATAAAACAAGTGACAAACTACTTATCATAAGGACAGCCCTCTTATTGTCTCGAGTATTTATCTGTGTACGTGTGTGCTACTTGCTGATTCGTGCCTATTGGTTTAGTTTATTTTTTTATTGCAAACAAATCGTGCCAGTCTCTCAGGCTGAACTCCTTGCGTTAGAATAGATTGTATAGCTAACTTAATATATTAAAATACTGATTAGAATAACTAGATAATACGTTCCACTCTTAGTGATCGACACTCTACTTACCATTATATTCATACTGACCGGGTACACTGCTCGTTAGGTGTGTGTGTTATTGATAAGTCGGCTAAATATAAATTTAAAACTTGATTAGGCATTAAAACTGCTAAACCGCAACGACACACGCAGCAACATCAACACCTGAAGAGGTGGCATACATGAAGAAAGTTCCGTATGCTTCGGCAGTAGGATCCATCATGTATGCAGTTAGATGCACAAGGCCAGATGTGGCATTCGCTCAAAATTTGACCAGTCGTTATCAGCAGAATCCAGGGAAAGATCACTGGCATGCTGTAAAGAACATTCTTAAGTATTTAAGGAATACTAAAGATATGTTTCTTGTTTTCGGGGGAAATCCAGACGCAGAACTGAATGTTACAGGTTTCTGCGATGCGTCCTTTCAGACTGATAAAGATGATACGAAGTCTCAGACGGGTTATGTTTTTGTCATCAATGGAGGAGCGGTAAACTGGAGCAGTAAGAAGCAGAGTATAACGGCCATGTCTGCTACAGAAGCCGAGTACATTGCTGCATCGGAGGCGGCAAAAGAAGCTGTTTGGATAAGGAAATTCATTAAGGATCTTGGAGTGATGCCTTCTATTGAATTACCTATAAATGTATATTGCGACAACTCTGCTGCAATTACATTCGCCAATGAACCTGGAGTTATGAAAGGCGCCAGACACTTTAAAAGGAAACTTCACTATGTGCGAGAACAAGTGAATGATGGTGAAATAAATGTACTCAAAGTTCACACAGATGACAATCTGGCTTATCCTTTCACGAAGGCATTACCTAAGGAGACGTTTAATCGTCATGCTCAGGGTATTGGTCTTCGTTTAGCAGATAGTTTCATGTAAATCTGTTGGATTAGTATTTCGATAGGGACGTGTAAACAATTATTATTTTAATGAAATAAAGTGCGGATAACGTTTATTATCATTATTAATATTTGTGTCCTATATTTGCATGTTTAAATCCATGAATAAGTTATTTATTCTAAATAGTCCATTGTCAATTAATAATATGGGAATATTATTGAACTAAGACAAATGTGTGGATTGGTAGAATGTACTGTAAGGTTAAGACACCAATGTCACATGATATTCAATATTGGATAAATTGAATATAGGACTTATCCCAACCGCATGATTATACTTTATGGATCATAGTCATTAAGTATATCATGTATATTTATCCTCTGACTTGAGATGCCAGATAATTGCCGAGGATGTAGCTCATTTTCTGTGAGATAGTCTAACGCTATCCGTAAAAGGTAGCTATAAGGGCTATTTTCAGAAATGATGCAAAGTTCAAGGGTTATGCTCGCAGTCAATAAGGGATTTGTTCCTTCAACTTTGTGTTGAAGTTTAATACTGCTTGGCCACTCGTGTGATTAACAAGATGTTTGCGTGCGCACGCCCAAAGTCTATCTGGAAGACGTTCAGATGTTTTGGTAATCTTGTTCAATTATGTATAAACGAGAAACTACTGTTAATTATGGAATGACAAGATCCATATCCAAATTAACGCAGTATTAGTAACAAAAGGATAAGTATGATGATTTAATTCATCACGTGGTTTTTCCAGGAAAACCATACTCGGATCGAGCTGGAGGCATTGGGATCTGTTAAGCTAGACTAGCCCATGTCATTAATATTATTAATAATAATCCAAGTGGGAGCTGTTAGGTTTTATGGATTAATATTAATATGTTTATGTCCGGTTTCGAACCCGAGACTCGGGATTGCACACAATAACGTGAGAGTTCCAATGGATGAATAAATTAAATATGTTTATGTATTTTATTTATTCATTTCACAAACAATACTTAACGACAGTTAGTATTTAACGGAGTTAGAGATAACGACCGTTAAAGGACTAAAAGTGAAAAGAAGGATCTAGAACCCATGAAGTGGGTTGGGTCGGCTGGAAACTAGCTTTGGGCTAGGGTGGCCGGTTCTAGGGTGGAGTAGGGAACAAGTTTTGTGATTTAGGGTTAGCCTATAAATACAATTCATTGTGTTTAGGTTTTCCTCTAATCTAGAATTCCCTACAAGCCTAATTTCTCTTCTCTTCCCTCTCCTAAGCATAGAACCGGTCGACTCTTTTTATATCCACTAGGATATTCGACCCTAGTAAAGCTTTGCAAGTATTTGGCTTGTTTGTGATTCTTGAACCTAGCTTATCCCATTGGAACGCTAGATTACGTGTGTACAAGAACGAGTGACTAGTTTATTTTAACTAGTGTTTTTCCCTATACTTGGATCGACATACCCTATATTTATTTAGGGTTCATACTTGTTCTTGGTGATTGCAAAAAGGTACGTGTCTATTTAGTTTTAATTAATTACTAGTTCTTGTAGATCTTCCGCTGCGTGTGCTTTGATGTTTTTATTTGTTTATAGTTTTTTATGATTCATATAATTCAACAGTTTACAAGATCTTATAGTGAGATTTGGCTGTAAATCTTTCATTTCCATGAACTACTAGACCTGCACTTAGAGGTTTGGCTGTAAATCTTTCTCCATTTTTAAATACACCCTATTAATACTTTCAAAGAAATTACAGAAGACCGTCTAGTTGGGCGACTAATCGAGGACAACCCACATCTATCAATAACAACCCGAACGGATCTAACTGAGAACAAGTTCGATTTGTTTAGCAAAAAATTCCAACTGTCTTCCCCTGTTCCTAAACGGAAGTTACAAAGTAAATCCAAGTTCATTAATTTCGGACGCGACAACCTGACAATTGTATAATAATATTAATATTTGTTATCATAACTTTGAGCTATTAAATAATTTGCTTTTTTCCTTAACCGCGGAATCATTAGATTGAATAGCAAGTAGCTAGCAAAAAATTAAGTGTACAAAACAATTGCATTCAAAGTTATGAGAGAAGTATGACCACTCTATCCAATTAAGCTTCCCTTTCTTGTTCCTACTCGATATCCATGTAAATGAAGACTTATTTCTGTTTCATTGCCTTTACCGGCCTCTAGAGTCTAGATCAAAGGTTGCAGTGTGTGTGAACGCCGTAATTGGTGTGTTAATTGGTTCAAAGTCTTCTTGCGCTGCACACATTTTAAGCTTACCAGGTGATCCATTACGGGTCTTGTTTTATATCATTAGCCAACTTGCAATATAAATATGTATCATTCATTGCTTCTATTGTTTTTTTAACGGATATGACATTAAAAGATAGCATAAAAATTACAAATTAAGATTTTGTAACCCCTAAATCCACTAGTTGTCTGTCATATCTATTTCCAACCTTAAATCACCTCTGAGTTGGATTGTTGTTTAGATTGACCCTTGTCTACTAATTAAATTGCAAAATGAGCTGGGGATGATGACACTTTAACTACTACTTGACCGGTGCTAATCATAGTCATAAAAATTAAAATATAAAGACTATAAAGGCTAGATTCAAGGCATTCAATGAAGCAATAGCGTGTAAACATATTTAATTACAATACTTAATTGTACAAATTAATTACAAATTTACAATACTTAATTGCACAGATACTTACAACAACTATTAGAGCACTAGGTACCCTGTGGTGCCGTAAAAGTGCTGACACCTCCGCACTTTTTACCATCACACCAAAATCTATGACACCACACAAAACATATCTCCCTCTTATTTCTGGTGCCATGAGACACCCTCTGTCTCTCACATAAACCACTAAAACACAAATACAACACATAAAAACAAACTAGAAAAAACAAAATAAAATAAAAAACCGGACCATTTGGGCTGACAACGACGGCGCGAGACTCCAAAACGCGAGCCACGGTATGGTTGTTGGCGTTTTCGTGTTGGCTGCACCACACACGGTATCGTGCGCTCTTAGTAGACTTGATCAAGTTGTTGACATAATATTTTTTAGAAAGACATTTCTCACGAGCGCTAGGCCAATGGCCGTTTGGTAGTTATATCATTAGCACAATTACTAATTAATTAGAAAAACCAAAATACCATCTTGCACAAGCAGGATTCGTTTATACTAGTTTGATGATTCATGAAATCCGCATTCTACCGAGGGGTATTTGGCGCAGTCAGAGGCAGCCATGTGAAGATTAGAGGGGCGTTGCCCTCTACGAATTTTGAAGAGAGTGCATATATGTAATGATTTCCATTCTAAAAAAGGTTTAATTTGACTGAAATTTGTGATGTGCCTTCATCCGGCAGTCCCACGTGCACTACTTTTATCTATTTGTTTTTGTAGCTATGTCGAGGTTGTTTTGCAATTTTTTTCTTTTTATCAAATCTCCAAATTACTTATTCAAATTTAATTACATGTATAACTACGTAAAGTATGAGTCTATAGCATCATTATTTTAAATATATACATTATGTTTTACCTTTAGAAAATAGTAAATAAATTCAACCGCTTATGAAAGTTTAAAACTTAAGGTATTAACATTAAAATTAAAAAACAAAACAAATACATTTATACATTTGTGAATTATATTTTACTATTCATAAGCAAACTAATTAAATTAATTATTATCTACCTTTTTTATAATTAACTGTAGACCATCAAATAAAAATGAAATAGAATTGTCATTTATTAAGTGATGAAGATGATTTTTTATTTTTTTATTTTTTTTTAATACACCGATAGTGACAACCTATCAAACCCATAAAAATGATATAAAATTTAGCCTCATAATTTATTTATAGATTTTAATTTTGGATGTACATGAATTGCAAGAATATCAAGTTCTTCCCATGTTAATTTAGCTATGACATCTGAAAATTTCAAACTCCATCATTTTCACACCTATTTTTATAAGTATCATAGACTTTGTTTATAATTCATTGTAGACATCAATTAAAAATAATTAAGCATCCATCACTTAATATAAGATGTATTGAAATTCGTCAGTGCATATATCATCGATCAAAATGTTTAACAACAAAATTTATAGACTACATTTTGAAAGGTTTATGCATATAATTAATATACGTTTGACCGGATTCAAACACGAGCCTATGAGATTGCACACTTTACGTATGAGAATCGATGTTAAATAATTAATATATAAATAGTTATATTTAATTATATAATCACAATAAAATAAATACTTAACGGGCGTTAGTACTTAACGGAATTGACTAACGGTCGTTAAATAAAGAAGGGAGAACGAATATATGGTAACTAACCAAGAAGGATCTAGAATCCCTCTTGGTTTAGTATGTTCGGCCGATTAGGGTATAAGGAAAGGTAATCCTTCCTTGACTTGGACTCTAAGTTAACACACTATAAATACAAAGGCTTGTATTCATTGTTGTTAATCTTGGTTCACATAAAAATTATATTAAATTTAGCCTCATAATTTATTTATAGATTTTAATTTTGGATGTACATGAATTGCAAGAATATCAAGTTCTTCCCATGTTAATTTAGCTATGACATCTGAAAATTTCAAACTCCATCATTTTCACACCTATTTTTATAAGTATCATAGACTTTGTTTATCTATATCTATACTACATATAATGTAGGGATGAATCTCTCTCCTCTTAGTCTTAAAATTAAGAATTACAAGCTATAATGCTTATTGTACAATACACAAAGCACTATTAATAATCTTTCTCATCAATCTTAATTTTAAGACTTACAAGTCTTAAAGCTTAATGTACAAAATACAAAACACTATTAATGTGGTCAAGTTATTTAATATAGTCAATTAATTAACTGGTCAATAAATACAATTAATGCAGTTATTAAAACACCCTTACATAAGAAATACAAATTATAAAGCATATTGTACAATCAACTTAAACACAATTCTTGCATTAAATGTTACTAATACAAATAATAAAGCACATTATACAAAAATTCAAGCCCGAACGGGCAACGGGCCAAATGGGCTGAAGCCGGAACGTGCACGGGCCAAATGGGCTAGAGCCCGAACGGGCACGGGTCAAACGGGCTCATGTTATACGAATGGCTTTAAAAAAGACCAAAAAAGACGAAATTAAAGTTATGGTGTTGAAATACGTCACATGAAATTCTCAATATCCGTAAATTTATTGTAAAAAAGAACATAATAAACTAAAATACATGATTCACCGGAAAATATTATTTTAGAGTACCCGCCGCTGCAACGCGCGGGTACCTGCTAGTAATTAATTGTAGACAATCAATTAAAAAACAATTAAGCATCCATCACTTAATATAAGATGTATCGAAATTCGTCAGTGCATATGTCATCGATCAAAATGTTATTGATATATATGAGTTTTGACGTTTTCTTACATGTTGTCTACTAATTAAATTGCAAAATGAGCCGGGGATGATGACATTTAACAACTACTTGACCATCGCTAAGTCATACAATTAAAATAATGGGATAATTACTAATATGCCCCTGTTGCCCGATGTGTTTGCTTATCCGACCCGATCTCACAAAATTCTGATATTAGACCAGGGTTTTGGGCAACTGCTAAGCGTCACTTTTCTGCAAGTGACAAGTGTCACTTTCTGACTATTTTTTGGGCAACTTGTGTATTTTTTGAGCAACTTTTGTATTTTTTTGGGCAACTGGAGGACACTTGTCATCGTATGGGTCGAGATGCCCAATTGCCTGGTCTAATATCAGAATTTTGTGAGATCGGGGCGGATAAGTAAACGCATTGGGCAATTGGGGCATTGTACTAATTATCCCTGAAATAAAATACTATACAGGCTAGATTCAAGGCATCCAATGCAACAATAGCGTGTAAACATATTTGATTACAATACTTAATTGCACAATTACTTAAAACAACTATTAGTAGACTTGATCAAGTTGTTCACATAATACCTTTTTAGAAAGACATTTCTCACGGGTATCGCTAGGCCTAATGCCGTTTGGTATATATCATTTGCACAATTGCTAATGAATTAGAAAAGCCAGAAATACCATCTTGCACATGCAGGATTCGTTTATACTAGTTTGACGATTCTTGAAATCCACATTCTACCAAAGGGTTTTTATCTGTGAAAAAGTTATGTCTACTCTAAGGATGAATATGAGATTCACCTGGCTGGATGAGAATGCATATTATAATTAAGTGGGTGTGTAAGTTTTCCTTACAAAAAAAATCGCATTCTTGCAACTTTTCGAAATAATGTGTGTGTATTCACCAGCAGTTCCATGGGGTTAGATGCCCAGAGAATTAGAGTTGTCTAGTTTTATCGGACAGATTTTGCAATAAGTATGTACATGATCCAAAAATAAACTACTCCCTAATATTTAGTAGATAATTGGGGATCAAGGATTTCTTTTTGAGCAAATAACAAGAATTGGTTGAAACGGAACACAAATTGAAAACCACTAGAGCACAAGCTCATGAAATGATATTTTGCTCATTCATGTTTCATTTCAAGACATTACTAAGATGCTATAAGTTTTCCCCAAAAAAACATCTTATTTGCCTGTTAATTAATCTTAGCTGTTATTCAGTAAGAGGTCGTCATAATTAAAAGATTTTGTTTTATTCATGTCATCAAGAGGCGGTAAGAGATAATTACTAAACGTGGTGACTACCCACTTAAATACAATCCTAACCCGTTTATTTTTGTGTCGATTTCGGATCTCGTTTCGTGACGGGTGAAAAATTGCCACCCATAATTATATTGATGATAATGGAGATGTTGAACCATATGAGAGTCCTATTAGTAGCATGACTGGTTTCTGAAATTGTGATTGTTGTTTTAGAGTCCAACCTTAAATCACCTCTGAGTTGGATTTTTGTTTTAAATTGACACTTGTTTAAATGTGGGTTTGACGTTTTCTTGCATGTTGTCTACTAATTAATTTGCAAAATGAGCTGGGGATGATGACAATTTAACTACTACTTAACCACTTTTACAAATTAATATAAAAAGGATATACAGGCTAGATTCAAGTCCAATGAAACAATAGCGTGTAAATTTAATTACAATACCTAATTGCATAAATACTTGTAACAACTATATATTAGTAGACTTGATCAAGTTGTTCACATAATATCTTTTCTAGAAAGACATTTTGTCACGGGTACCACTAGGCCGAAGGCCGTTTGTTAATTATATCATTTGCATAATTGCTAATTGATTAGAAAAACTAGAAATACCATCTTGCACAAGCGAGATTCGTTTATACTAGCTTGATGATTCATGAAATCCGCATTCTACCAAGAGGTATTTGGCGCAGTTAGGGGCATCCATGTGAATACACACACATTATTTCGAAAAGTTGCAAGAATGCGAATTTTTACATGTATAACTACCTAAAGTATAAGTCTATAGCATCATTATTTTATAGATTTCAATTTTGGATGTACCTGAATTGCAAGAATATCAAGTTCTTCCCATGCTAAATTTTCCCATGTTAATTTAGCTATGAATTTTGAAAATTTCAAACTCCATCATTTTCACACCTATTTTTATAAGTATCATAGACATTGTTTATAATTAATTTTGGACAATCAAACAAAAACAATTAAGCATCCATCACTTAATATAAGATGTATCGAAATTCGTCAGTGCATATGTCATCGATCAAAATGTTCAAAAACAAAAGAGTCAATTGCAAAAATCTTCCCTAAAGTTTGGCCACATTGAATGGACCACTAATTTCTGCTATGTCTATTTCAGTAGAATCCCCTCAAAGATGCCCATCGGCATGATAATGGAAAATACAACAGTTATTTAAGGTAATTCATAACTATATTAAATAAGAGTGTTCAATTAAATTTAATATTGAAAACCTTTTTAAGATGCGAGTTTGGGACTACTTTTAATAGGTTTATCAAAAATAAATAAATAAATAAATAAAATAAAAAAAAAAAATAAAAAAAAATCAAACTCACAGCATAAACCAGCAAAAACACGTCCAACATATTTGACATGTAAGAACAACAAATGGTAGAACTTATTTGAACACAATCTTGAGTACTTGACTCGTATGCAATTATTAGTAAGGGTAACAGGTCAGGCAACTACAAATTTGACAAAAGTCTAAATCTAATGCAAGCTTCCTAACTCGTTATACAAAAATATAGATTAATACTGTAACAATTTTGTTTTTTGTTTTGTATTTTTGTTTGGTGTCAATATTATCAAATTAATTGCTTTTAAAGATAACGGACCAAAAGAAAATGTTTCCAGGTGCACCAAACCGTCCGACCCAACCATCTTGCCATTCCTACCAAATAATGACTGGAAATACCTGAGATGTTATGAATATGCGATTCAGAGAGTCGACATCAAGTCTAGCTTCACACATATTCCTTAACCCCTGTGCAAGGCTATTGTCAGAGCTATGGAGGTACACCTTTGCTTCCAGGCTGGAACCAATGAGTTATTTACCTCAGTTCTCAACTACCAAATTCATAAAATTCACAGATATGTTATCAGCAAGACATAATTATGACATAATTATTATACCATAGATGATTATTTAAAAAAAAAATGAAAAAGAAAAACCAAAATGCACAGATATGTTATCAGCAAGACATAATTGTAGTTAACTCAAGTATATTTCCCCAAAAATCAATATCATTTTCAGGAAAGGCGGGCCATCTTTCATCGACTTCGGGCCATTTTGACTCGAAAACAAATTTGGCTACATCAGTGTTGCCAATGCTATACTCGAAAGGAAGATCTTGCCACACGTCTTCAGCTAAATGAGGTAGAATTGGAGCAATTACTCTCACTATCGAGAGCAAATGAGCTGCAAGCATTGTTTGACAGCTTCTCCTTGTAAAACTTTCATTTTTAGTATATAACGAGCTGGGTAGCCCGCGCGTTGCGGCGGGGTGTTGTGTTTTACGTTATTGGATATATAGTTTTTAAAACATGTATGGTTGTGCAAATTTTGTAATTGAGTCATTAGTTTAGGACATCAATTTCATAAATTCAGTGACAATACAATACAAATAAACACATAGACAGTTCATCGAGATAAGTAACGGCCCGATGAGCAGATTCAAACGGAATTTTTTGAAAAGTTTTATTAATATTATTATTATTATTATTATTTTATATGAATATATATATATATATATATATATATGTATGTGTATTTTTTTTTTCAATTAATATTATGTGCATTGAAGTTTTGGGGCCTTTTTTTGGGCTTTTGGTATCTAAAGACAAAATAAAGTCCAGTCCAATAATCAGCTAACACACTAACTAAACCTAATCCTCCACACACAATATAACGCAGCCACTCTTGTATCTTATCTTTTCTTTGAGATGCGACAATTAAAAGAGAAGTAAATGTATAAAAATTGTTCAGAGTAGTGTTTCATTTGAAGGAAAGGAACCAAGTTTTGTTGAGTGGGTATGAATCTTTATCAAAGATAAAGTTAGGAATATCAAGAATTTGAATGAAATGATGAAGAAAAATAACATACGGAAGAGAATGAGGCCGGCAGATCAATTAAGAAATGCATCCTATTTTGCGTTAAGGTTGTGAATCTCTTTGCTTTCTGCCATTTTTATGTTTTCTTTCGCTGCTACAGTTGATGCAATGTGGTTGGTTTAAAGTAGTGTTGTATAAATGTGTTGTTTTTTTGCGAATTTGTTTTGATAGGTATTGGTCAATTGTCGTATATAGTATGTCCATGTGGTGTGCTCAGGTGTAACAGTAGAATTTCATGTAGGATTTGAGGAAATGCTGTATGGTATGTTGTTGTGATGGTTGTAAAATATTAACTCCTGTAGGATTTTAGGAAAAGCTTATGGTAAGATGTATTTATATATATAGTTTATGTTTGGCTGCAGCATAGGCATTTTACAAAAGGATTATGTATTGTTGGTTAACATACGCATGTACAATAGCATTTATCTAAGCTTATGGTTTAACAGCATACTGTTAACAAAAGTGGTGTTGTTGGATGTGGTTTTTCGGCTTCTGAGGCTGCTTCTATTCTTTTTTGTTCTTTTTTGCATCCGGCGCCTTGTCTTGGAAAAGTTGTCGCCTAGCAGCTGGGAGTTTGTCAGCGTCTTCTTTTGGTGATTTGGTAGATGTTTCGGTGAAGAGGGTTTCTGTTAGTGGTGGGGTATCGCCTGTTGCAAATTAACAATTAAAAGTTTAGAAAGCTTTTTTTTTTGCATTTTTTTTTTTTTTTTTTTTTTTTTTTTTTTTGCATTTAAATATGTGTGTATGTCTGCTAAACTATGTAACCTGAACTTTGTGTTATTGCTTGTTTTCCTTGCCGTGATCTTGTTTGCATGTATGTGTAAGTTTGTGCTGGTGCCGCCACTTCAGTTGGTATTAAGAAATTGGAATACCTGTGTTAGACTAAAAGTATTTTTTTTCTTGTTAGTTTTTTAAAAGCAGTATTTGTTTACCTGGGGTGTCGTGTTGTTGTGGTGCAGGCGTCATTGATGTTTCTGGATTGGTGATTGCTGGAGCTGCTTTCATATAATTTATGGCAGCAACTGGTTGTTGGTATTGAGGTACATACTCAATTGCAGAAACCGTTTGTTGGGACTGAGGTATGTTCATTTCAATGTTTTCATATGGTTATTCTGTTGTTTTCGACCCTGTAAAGAAAAAAGTAAAAAGTAATGATGTTTTGTAAATCATGTGTAGTTGATTCACCACTGTTAACTTTTATGTGGTAGTAAAATTTTTTTACCTGAGGGTTTGTCCGCAAGCTGTTTTGGTGTATCTGAACCAATGTCAACCTGTAATGGATAAATTTGACTTAAGAATTGTTTGTGCACTATATTTTTAGTTGTGTTTGACACATCGCACGCATCAGTGCGTGTTCAGCATCAGGTGTCAATAGAATCTTTAAACCATAAGGGGATGTTGCGCGGGATAATGCAACATATAGTTGACCATGGCTGAAAACTGGCTGTGGAAGATACACACCAATTTTGTTAAGAGATTGACCTTGACTTTTATTGATTGTCATAGCGTAGCACACTTTTACTGGAAACTGTTTACGTTTGAATGTGAAAGGATAGTTTGGGTCTTTGTGTGTCAACGACATTCTTGGAATATATACTTTTTCCCCGATTCTTGTTCCTGTAATAATTTCTGCTTCTATATGTTTTGACATGAGGTTTTTGACTATCATCCTTGTCCCATTACACAGGCCGCCTGTGAGATTTACATTTCTGATTAGCATGATGGGGACTCCGATTTTTAGTTGAAGTTTGTTTGGAGGTAAACCTGGGAATCTAAAAGTGTTTAGATATTCTGGTGGGTACAACATTTCAGTTGCAGCCCCATCTCTTCCAACAGGAATTGCTTCATCTGAGCTTATGTATATTGTAGGTTCTCCTGGGAGTTGGGACAATATCTTTTCATTTATGGCATCAGCAGTTTCATTCTTCGGGCACACGATGGCTTTCTCTTGTAAGATTTCTGCTGTCGGTCTTTTTAGTGTTTCTTCATCATATATGAAGTCAATAAGTTCTTGTATGCTGTTATCACCACTTGGTATTTGATATTGTGCAGGAATTGTAACCCACCTAACTTCCTGTACGAAGCCACAGTTGCCTTCATTCAAATTGACTGGCCACTGTTCTGGTAAATTTCCAGCTTGTTGTAGATCTTGGGAATCTGTCTGTAGATTTTTCAATATAGACGGTCCTTCGTCTTTCGTTTGTAGGTTTTTCAATATAGACGGTCCTTCGTCTGTAGGGCAACACATGTTGCTATATTGTTGCGGTATGATATTGTTTCTTGGTTGGCAGTAGTGACCCTGTTTTCTGAACCATTGCCGCTGTTCTATAGGATTCAATTTACATGGGGGTTGCATATACAATACACGCTTACCATTTAAGTTGTGTGTATAATTTTGAAATTGGTTTGATGAATCTACCCTTAAAGATCTTGTATTCCTAGGCATCTCTTAGGTTAGCAAATATGCATGTATTCTACAGTCCTGGGCAACAATTTTTTTGTAATAATGCATAAGTATTATCTTAGGTTGCAAATACATATATGTATACAATATAGGTAGCAGCATAGACATAAAAAAAAAAAAAATTACCTGTAACTACAAAATGGAAACTTGGATTTCTGCAATCTGTTTAGTACCTGTATGGGTTCAAAGTTGGCTATTGTAAAGTGAGTTACTTAAAACAAAGATCCTATTTTTTTGTTTCTTCTTGTTTTGGATACTATGTTTTATGAACTGAAGGCAGATTTTCTAATAGAATTTTCTGGGTTTTTTTCTTTCATGTGCAGCCAACTCCAAAGCATCATATGCAGTTTTATCTAGTGCATTTACAATTCCAAGAGTGGGAAAATATCTACACTTGAAATTTGGGATATCTACAGTGACCATTTTATGTATAATTTCAACACATGTTTTGTATTTACTTACTTTTGTGTTGTATTAAACAGTAGTGTACAACTTGGATGCATCAATTACTGTTATTCCAACTGTTGGGAACAACAAATTGAAGCATCCAAGCTCCCCATCTTTAGATATATATATAATCAGCAGCTCAAGGGCATTATGTAGAATTGGAGCACTGGAAGATCATGATATGCAATAGAATTTTCTGCCTACAAAATAAAAGCACAATATAAGGTAATGCATTACCTGTATTTAAACCAAAAGCATATCAAAGGAATATTTGAAAAGAAAAAAAAAATATATATATATATATATATATAGGGGGACTTTCTTACGAGAACCATTTTATCTGCGAGAACTGAGAGAACCACAAAAAACATACATGCACGCCTTTTAAAATAAAATAAAAATACATGCAAATCATCAATAATCGTAAGTATCCACCTATGTTCTTCAATATCATCATGAACTCATCCTCTTTTTTCACAAAAACCTTACACAAGGCCGCAATATTGTCGTTGCACGCCTTATAAGAACATACATGCACACCTTCAAAGAAAAATGTTGTATTTCCAATTTCTTATCAAATTCTTTAGAACAACTATGTTTTTTTAAAAACATATATGTTGTTTTTAGAACATATGTGCAAAAATACAATTATTGAAGGCGTGCATGTATGTTTTTGGTGGTTCTCTCAGTTCTCGCAGATAAAATGGTTCTCGCAAGAAAGTCTTACTATATATATATATATATATATATATATATATATATATATATATATATATATATATATATATATATATATACACTTTCCAATCATGAAGATTTCCCAAGAGAAACCGCAAAGTCCCTCTTAGTTTTCAGTATATGTCCGACAGTTGACGGAGGACTTGAGGTCCAATTTGAACGTCTCCTGTAAAATCTACACTTGAGACCCAAAGCCGAAGCACATCTGCTCCATACGAAGGTTCTTGCTGGAGAAACAAATAGAAACATTTGATTTACTATTAAGCAATATTATGAATTTTAATCATAGCTAAATGACCACTAACCTCTTGATTATTCCCTCCTTCAATCACAGTAAGTGGATCAACAACATTACCCACAGATTTACTAATTTTTTTACCCCTCTCATCGAGCACAAATCCATGCGTTATAACTCCAGAATATGGAGCTTTTCCTGCCACATATAATGAAAAATATAATAACAATAATGAAATGAGTTAAATTAAGAATATACTGATGGTCACGATACCTTTGGTTGCAACACTGGTCAATAAAGAGCTTTGAAACCAACCCCGATGCTGATCGGTACCTTCAACATACAAATCAGCAGGATAACTGAGGCCATCTCTACTTTCTAAAACAGCAGCCCATGAAGATCCTGCAGTTTATGTATGTTTAATAGCTTAATATACAGATCCAGTGGCATATAACTGATACAAGAACTGTTTATGTTTAACATGTAACTAACAAATAGACCTGAATCAAACCAAACATCCATCGTATCAGTTCCCTTCACATAATCTGATGCTTTATCACGATATTTTTCAGGAAGCAACTCTTCTACTGACATGTACCACCATGCATCGCTGCCCTTTTGGGAAATGATTGCTGCCAAACACAGATTCAAATGCACATTCCTTAAATGTAAGCTCAACATGTTTAGGGCTTACATTTGATATGATCAATAGTCTCTTCATTTAGCAGAGGTTCCTTTGTCTCTGTATGATAGAAAACAGGAATTGGGACACCCCATGTCCTCTGGCGAGATATACACCAATCTGAACGGCTAGAAGTCATTGTAGAAATTCTGTTTTCTGCCTGCATGACAATGATCATAATAATTTAGAGGAATACTACCAATAAAATGCATAAACTATTTGGCAGCATAGGATAGTCATAATTTCTTAACTACTCATTATTATTTATAAACTAGTAAGGCACATTACCTACCAACAAGAGGTCAAGGGTTCAAACCTCACTAGGTACACAATTGTGGGTAGCCATGGAAGGGTTGGAAACGGTCACGGGGATATCCAGGTTAGGCCGCGTACATCTGATTCAAAGACTCCCCTTCCCCGGGTAACCTAAAGAGGGAAAACCTCATCCGTTTATCCGTTTTGCAAACATGTACATATACAAAACTGTAGCTGCCATTAAAATGGTTTACTTATCTATGGTCCTATCATATTTTGGTCTGTATAGTGTTCCTAAATCATTCCTACTGTTGCTTATGAAAAGGGGTTTACTAATTGTTCCAAACTCAGGTTCTAGTGTTACATGAACATGAAACCAGCCTAGAAACTAAAAATGATAACTCTTATGAGCTTACGTCAATCAAATCCTGGAAGTGAGCAATTTCGAGTTTTGAAGATCGAAACAATATTATGTACCAGTTATATATATATATTTGTACCTGAGATGGAGTCCATACTACTTGATTAATCGCATTCATAGCAGCCTCTCTGAATCCTTCAACAGAGGCAAACCATTGTTCTGTTGCCCTAAAAATTGTAGGCTTTTTTGTTCGCCAATCATATGGATACTTGTGCTCTAAAAAAATAAAGAATAATGGCATTCAGTTATACCAACCATATGGCATCAAAGGAAGCAAATAAAAAAAGCAATTTTATTGATACTTCTGGATGAATGATACTACTTACTGTAAGGTTGTTATAACTCCAGAATACGGAGCTTGTCCTGCCACATATAATTAAATTTAATAACAATAACGAAATCAGTTAAATTAAGAATATACTGATGGTCACGATACCTTTGGATGCAACACTGGTCAATAAAGAGCTTTGAAACCAACCCCGATGCTGATCGGTACCTTCAACATACAAATCGGCAGGATAACTGAGGCCATCTCTACTTTCTAAAACAGCAGCCCATGAAGATCCTGCAGTTTATGTATGTTTAATAGGTTAATATACAAATCCAGTCGCATATAACTGATACAAGAACTGTTTGTGTTTAACATGTAACTAATAAATTAGACCTGAATCAAACCAAACATCCATTGTATCAGTTCCCTTAACATAATCTGATGCTTTATCACGATATTTTTCAGGAAGCAACTCTTCTACTGACATGTACCACCATGCATCGCTGCCCTTTTGGGAAATGATTGCAGCCAAACACAAAGATTCAAATGCATATTCCTTAAATGTAAGCTCAAATTAACTCAAAACTGTCCAGCAACTATGTTTAGGGCTTACATTTGATATGATAAACAGTCTCTTCATTTAGCAGAGGTTCATTTGTCTCTGTATGATAGAAAACTGGAATTGGGACACCCCATGTCCTCTGACGAGATATACACCAATCTGAACGGCTAGAAGTCATTGTAGAAATTCTGTTTTCTGCCTGCATGACAATGATACATAATAATTTAGAGGAATGCTACTAATAAAATGCATAAACTAGTTGGTAGCACATGATAGTCAAAATTTATTAACTACTCTGTATTAATTATAAACTAGTGGTAAGGCACTTGACCAAACATCACTAGGTAAACATTTGAGGGTAGCCAGAGAAGGGACAGTAACAGTCACGAGGATACCCCGGTTGGGCCACGTACATCTGAGTCAAATACTCGCCCTATCGGGTAACCTAAACAGGGAAAACCTCATCCGTTTATCCATTTACCCGTTTTCAAAGAGAAACATATGAAAGAACAAAAAGTTTTAACTTTCTTTTATTATTCAAAGACTGAATGGTGTAGCAATTAATTGTAAAATTTATAAATATGACTGAAAATTAAACAAAAGGAAAAAGGTCAAAATGTGCCATCAGCCATTGCTATAAACGTATAAATGTTTTCAAATGTTTAGAAATTTAAGCAATCTGATGTGTTAATTTATTTGCTTGGGATAGATTTATACTAAATAGATGAAGTCGAATTTCAATAAATAAGTATGCTCCCTCAAGCTAATAATAATTGTGAAATGACTAGACATACTAATACTCCAATTAATTGCATAAGAACATAATGAACTTCAATCAAACTTCTAATTTGGTCGATGAAATTGATAAAGTTTTATATAAGCTATGGAACTTGACTCCAGTTTTTATTTAGTACTCCAACTCGAACGATATGCAAAACTACTACTTTTTTAGTTTAAAAAATATTCACAGGCATCCGTATATGTACATGTATATTCATACGCACATGCAATAATGTAAGTAAGTTTTCCTCATAGTTGACACATGAAAATAATGTTCTAATTGCTTCATTGATAATTACCATTAAACTTGATCCTGCAAGCATGTACAGATACAAACCTGTAGCTGCGATTAAAATGGTTTACTTATCTATGTTCCTATCCTGTTTTGCTCTTTATAGTGTTCCTAATTCATTCCAACTATTGCTTGTGAAAAGGGGTTTACTAATTGCTCAAAACTCTGGTTCTAGTGTTACATCAACATGAAACCAGCCCAGAAACTAAAAATGATAACTCTTATGAACTTAAATCAATCAAATCCTGGTAGTGAGCAATTTCGAGTTTTGAAGATCAAAACAATATTATCTACTAGTTATATATACTTGTACCTGAGATGGAGTCCATACTACTTGATTAATCGCATTCATAGCAGCCTCTCGGAATCCTTCAACAGAGGCAAACCATTGTTCTGTTGCCCTAAAAATTGTAGGCTTTTTTGTTCGCCAATCATATGGATACTTGTGCTCTGAAAAATTAAGTATAATAGTTTTTAATTATACCATTCATATGACTGGCTCTCATTCGGAAAAATGTTGATAATTATGGATGAATGATGCTACTTACTGTAAGGTTCTACGATGACTATTGATGAAAGTTTATCCAAGTGATTTATCACAGCAGCATTGCCATCACCTAATACATCAAGCCCGCAAAGGATTCCAGCTTCTTCTGTGAACTTTCCTTCATCGTCCACTGGGGATACTAAAGGCAAACCGTATTTTAATCCGGTTATATAATCATCCTGACCATGACCTGGAGCTGTGTGGACAAGCCCAGTTCCTGATTCTGTCGTGATATAATCTCCAACAATGACAACAGGACATTCTTGACCATTTATCGGGTGTGCGTATCTATCACAAAATATAAAAGATGTACATAAGTAATTTTTAGAGAAGAATATTTTATTTAAATTTTAGTCACCTGCAATTTTCAAGATCTGAGCCCAAAACTGTCTTTATGACAACAAGCTTCACACCCCATTTGGCTTCCAGTGTTGGCACAAGGTCCAGTGCAATAATGAAAAATGGTTTTTCATCGTCATGTAAAATACTACCAAATCTTTTCTTTTTGTCTTCAGAAGATGAAGCAACATCAGGTGAGCATGAATGCACTTCAACAATAGCATACTGGAGCTTGGAATTCACGGCAACAGCTGAAATAAAATACAGAAAGAAAGGAAGTGCAGATAAGCATGTGAATATATTATATATGTAGATAACTTCACAAGCGTACCAAAAAAAAACAGTAGCGTTAGCAGGAATAGTCCAGGGAGTGGTGGTCCAAATTGATAGGGATAATTTGGGGAGAAATTCATCGAGTAATCCACCATTAGTTGGAGTACTTAGTATTTTGAAAATTGCATACATGCGCTCTTTGAAATATGGCCTTCCTCATACTGCATGAAAAATTCTATTTGTTACTAGTATATATGAAGAACTAAAACTAGAACCTACGAAAGAGTTGCCAATTTTGATTAATCAAAAAATCCTATATTATTCACCAAAGAAGCTGTTAATCCATTTACCTCTAACTCAGCCTCAGCAAGTGCAGTGCACTGGCTTTCTGCCCCGATATATGTACCCTTTGAAAACCATCTGCCCAAAAACTTGAATCTGGAAGGCCAAAAGGTATCATATAATAACGATAACAACAGCAATATAACAATAATTTGCTATAGCCTCATTTTACCTGAGCAGCTTCATATTCTGGATCAAGGGTGAGATACGGATGATCCCAATCAGCCCATACTCCAAATCTCTGTAGACAAACAGTAAAAATGTTTAATGTTCTATTATTAATCCTTAATACTACATGTAAATAAGTCCAAGTACATGACCTTATGTAGGATCTTTAGTTATGTAAATCTGCTGTTTAAACTGATCTTGGTCTAAAGAAAATTACCCATGATTGAATCTAAAAGTTACAAGAAAAAAAATAAATAAACTGTCACTTGCCTTTCAACTCCATAGGTAGACCATGGCAAGGAACGTATTGAACTTTACAGTTCAATTGTATAAGTAATTCCACACAAAAGAACTCTGCTTGGTAATGACACGTGTCTATTTAGTGTGTGACTGGATCTACATTTGGGATTTTCATTCTTGTTTAAAGATTTGAGTTAAGGGTTATGACAATTGGCATGATGGTTGTAGATGGGTACAATGGTGGCAACTATGTTTAGGTTGATGATTCATGGGGTGGTGTTTATGAGTGGTCAAATGTGCTTGTGTGTCACTCTGTTTGGCTAAGATTATCATGAGTTTATAAATTCTTTGTTAAGTATTTGTGTTCGCTTTGCTTATTATAATTAATAAAATAAAATATAAATATTAAATTAACGCATAAAAAACTTTTTATATAATATAAGCACACCATTTTTCAAAGTCATCAAGTTTGAGCTTATCAAAACCACCTTATATAAGTTTATAAAACCCACTCATATATGCTTAGTCAAAATACTTAGTTTAGGCTTATTTAACATACATAAGCTAATAAGCTCATAAGCCCATCATATAAGCTTAGCCAAACACTAATGATGTTTATGTTACAAAGAAAATTGTGACGTTATACTATAAGTAATGGTCACATCATTTCAGCATCAACGTAAGCGTCATCTTAGCTTTCTCTCTTTATTCATTTTCCCTCACTCTTTCTCACCTTCACCCTTAGTGGTCACACCCCCTCACCTTTCAACCTATTTTTTTAATTAAAAACTTTTATAGAGTTATTGATTGATGTATTTTTCAGTACACTTTTAAAATTAAAACGTAACCGTAAATGTAAACGAACGGAATTAAAAACTTAAACTCCGAATATTAAAAACATTACATTTAAAATAAATACGGATATTAAATACATAAATTAAACATCACGAGTGTAACACCCCCAAAATACCGCAGCAGAAGATTGTGTCACTGGGGTGCTACTTCATAATACAAAGTACAATTTGTATAAAACGATCTCTAAATGAGACGTTTTGAAAAGTTATCATTCGATAAATTAAATCAGAGTTACAAACATGAGGTTCCCAAGTGTTTTTATAGCGTATCGAATGGTAATGATAAAAGTATAAGTCTTCAAAACATGATATATGACTCTATGCTCCATGCACCTGCTATCGCCTTATTAACCTGAGATAAACATGCTAAAAAGTGTCAACAAAAAGGTTGGTGAATTCATAGGTTTGTTGTAAATAAGTTGAAAAACCTATAAAGAATGTTCATGCAACAAAGGCATTGTAAATCCATTTAGTTCCAAGTTTTGCCCATACAAAACTTGCAACCTATGTGTTCACAACCCATTGCTTAAAATAGTATGTCAATTATGTACACACGCATCATAGTAGTTAAAAGTATAAACATTTTAAGTATGTAAATAGTATATTGGTCATGTCATATGCAATTAATCATGCTGCTCCACTCCATCTTCGGGAACCTCATGTGGGTATGTTGCTCACAAGGAAAGTAATATCACTGGCTCCACTCCATCTCCAGAAACTCAACGCATGTTTTATCACCAGGAGACTTTATGCTGCTCCAATGTTGCAAAAAACGCTAAGCGCTAGTCGGGCGGTCGACCACCGCCTAACGCCTAGGCGGATTGAACTTTTCTATAGAAAAATTTTAAAAATTATATGTATTTAGTACAAAATATGCATACTTTAAATATTTTTAATAATTTTATTAATGTTTTTATTATTCTTAATTATATATCTTTAATTATATGTTGCAAAATTTATTATATATGATTTTGATTAAGTTTTGAGCTTAAAATCCACTAATTTATTTATTAGACCTATTGTATAAGTTATTAATGGGCCAAAAAAATATCACTATACTATATTAGGTTACACCAAATTCGGGCACAGCCCCCATTCACTCTTTCACCCTCTTCTCTCTCTTCACCCTTTTCTCTTGTCCACTTCAAGAAAACAAAGGCTTAAATTAAAACAAAATCAACAAAAATCGAAACCCCAAAAATGTGTTACAATTCGTGCTAATTTGAATGTAAGGAGAAGATCGACGAGACATCTATATCGAAACCCCAAAACCAGAAACCCCAAAACCAGATCTGAAGATAAACCAATTCGTGCTAAACAAAAGGCTTAAATTAAAACAAAATCAACAAAAATCGAAACTCCAAAACCAGATCTGAAGATAAACCGATGTTGACCGGCGTTGACCGACCCGCCGCTGATTGGTTTTCAATTATATCTCCAAGGAATTACAGAGGAAATATGTAAAACCCGAGTCGTTTTCCCGACGAAGGTGTGAATGGAATTAAGAATTCGTGTCGTGAAACGTGTCGTGAATAGTGAAATAGGAGATATTTTGGATTTTAAACTAAAATTGATAAACATAAACTAAAAACAACTTAAAAGGCAAGTTAAACAATAATATGAGGCACGAGATGCGATCCTTTAGAAATTAAAAAAAATTAAAAATGCTAGAAAGCCACACTCAATATGACAAGTGTCCACCACTTACTCCCTCCCTTTTTTCTTATTAAATTCAGTTAGGAGGCATTTTGGTCATTTTAACCCTTTTTTTTATTCCACCCCAAATCTTCAAATGTAAATAACTTTCAAACGATAAACTTTTATGAAAAACCGATTTCACCATAATTTTTAAAATTTAATTCTCTTTAATTTGGTATGCATTATGATATATGAATTGCAACTTTTTTTTTTCAACTTTTTAAGTGGGTGTTGATTTTCTTGAAATTTTCGGCATTTTCGTCTCTAATTTTACCTAGTTTAAAGGCCGAATTTTGCAAAACTTAAAACACGGAAGTTGTAGCTTTTTGGCCATTCTTTACCCATAATTTGAATCACTCAAATCTAATATGATATGTGTGAGATATCGCACGTTAAAGATGAACAATAACTGATGAACGTTTTAAAAAATAGCTGATGAACGTTATAAAAAAATAACTGATGAACGTTATAAAAAATAACTGATGAACAATATCAAAAATAACTGATGAACGTTATTTTTTCAAAAACTGTTGAACATTATAAAAGATAACTGATGAACGTAATAAAAAATAACTGATGAACAATATAAAAAATAACCGATGAACGTTATTTTTTCGAAAACTGCTGAACATTATAAAAAATAACTGATGAACGTTATCAAAAATAACTAATAAACAATATAAAAAATAACTGATGAACGTTATTTTTTTGTAAAAAAATAACTGATGAAAAATAACAAAAATAACTGATGAACGTTATTTTTTCAAAAACGGCTGAACATTATAAAAGATAACTGATGAACGTAATAAAAAATGACTGATGAACAATATAAAAAATAACCGATGAACGTTATTTTTTCGAAAACGGCTGAACATTATAAAAAATAACTGATGAACGTTATCAAAAATAACTAATGAACAATATCAAAAATAACTGATGAACGTTATCAAAAAATAACTGATGAACGTTATAAAAAATAACTGATGAACAATATCAAAAATAACTGATGAACGTTATTTTTTCGAAAACTGCTGAACATTTTAAAAGATAATTGATGAACGTAATAAAAAATAACTGATGAACAATATAAAAAAAACCGATGAACGTTGTTTTTTCGAAAAATGCTGAATATTACAAAAAATAACTGATGAACGTTATCAAAAATAACTGTTGAACAATATCAAAAATAAGTGATGAACGTTATAAAAAATAAATAATGAACAATATCAAAAATAACTGATGAACGTTATTTTTTCGAAAATTGCTGAACATTTTAAAAGATAACTGATGAACGTAATAAAAAATAACTGATGAACAATATAAAATATAACCGATGAACGTTATTTTTTCAAAAATTGTTGAAAATTTTAAAAAATAACTGATGAACGTTATCAAAAATAACTGATGAACAATATAAAAAATAACTGATGAACTCTATCAAAAAGTAACTGATGAACGTTATAAAAAATAAGTGATGAACAAAATCAAAAATAACTGATGAACGTTATTTTTTCGAAAACTGCTGAACATTATAAAAGATAACTAATGAACGTAATAAAAAATAACTGATGAACAATATAAAAAATAACCGATGAACGTTATTTTTTCGAAAACTGCTAAACATTGTAAAAAATAACTTATGAATGTTATAAAAAATAACTGATGAACAATATCAAAAATAACTGATGAACGTTATTTATTTGAAAAAAAATAACTGATGAACGTTATAAAAAATAACTGATGAACAATATCAAAAATAACTGATGAACGTTATTTTTTCGAAAACTGTTGAACATTATAAAAGATAACTGATGAACGTAATAAAAAATAACTGATGAACAATATAAAAAATAACCGATGAACGTTATTTTTTCGAAAACTGCTGAACATTATAAAAAATAATTGATGAACATTATCAAAAATAACTGATGAATAATATCAAAAATAACTGATGAACGTTAATAAAAAATAACTGATGAACATTATAAAAAATAACTGATGAACAATATAAAAAATAACTGATGAACGTAATAAAAAATAACTGATGAACGTTATAAAAAATAACTGATGAACAATATCAAAATAACTGATGAACTATATTTTTTTGAAAACTGCTGAACATTATAAAAAATAACTGATGAACGTTATTTTTTTGAAAAAAATTAACTGATGTACGTTATAAAAAATAACTGTTGAACAATATAAAAAATAACTGATGAACGTTATTTTTTTGAAAGCTGTTGAACATTATAAAAAATAACTGATGAACGTTATCAACTGATGAAAAATATTAAAAATAACTGATGAACGTTATGTTTTCGAAAACTGCTGAACATTATAAAAAATAACTAATGAACCTTATCAAAAATAACTGATGAACAATATCAAAAATAATTGATGAACTGATAAGCATTATGTTTTTAATAGAAAAATTGATGAACTGATGAACAATACTAACTTGAACTAATGAACATTATAAAAAATAACTAATGAACAAAATTAACCGATGACCAAAACTAACTAATGAACTGATGAACATTATTAAAACTAAGCGGATCAAATAAAAAGTTGTATAGTTACTATTTAACAAAAAATCACACCTTTTTATAACAAAAAAACTCTCAGACTTTTCATCAAATACCTTATATACACACAAAAAAACCTCAAATGCGTTACTAATTACATCGCTAACTCTAACATTGATAAGCCCAGCTGAAAACTGTTGACCAAGTAAAAGAAGCCCAACACCAAACTGAACTCATTTACTACTTTACTTTATGCATATGACTTATGTATGAATACAAATAAATACAAAATATATCTTTTAAATTCAAAGATGATGAAAAGAAGCAGCAGTGGCAATCGACGACCGAAACAAAACAAAACAACCTTTATGACGAAAACTGGAGTTACAGACCACTTCAACAACCTCATAAACTTCAAAACAGTAACAACATTAATAATCAATATTGTTCTTTTTCTTCTGATCTCGTCAAACTCACAGGCGGAGCCTGAACATGTATTTTCGTCGGCGGAGGGGGAGGACTGGCGGCGGAGGGGCTGTTGGAGAGAGGTTGGATAGGATGAGGAGATGGGGATTGTGTTAGATCTGAAGATGATGATCGTAGGTGGGAAGTTATTGAGAAGAATGGTGAAATGTCGAGTATGCCTCTATATGTATATGTCATTTTTTAGTTTGATCAGATCTTGTTTTATGATCTAACGGTTGTAAATACTTTTTAGACTTTGTAAAAGAATCACACTTTTCAAAGGATCCGACTTCTATGTGGCACACTTAAAAAAAACGCAAAGAAAAACAAAAAATGCGAATTCCCGGCTAATCCCGAGAATAAAAAGTGAAAATTATAAAATACTAACCCTAAAGATGCAATTATATTTTTCCTAAGTCTTAATTGTTAAAAGAAAATTTTAGAAAAAAGAATTTTATTTTTATTTTTTTATTTTATTTATTATTATTTTTTTTCCCTTTTTGAAAACTTAACAAGTTTATGAAATTAATAAGATTTTGCAAAAACAACTTTTTCTAAAAAACTAAGATAAACTGAGAATTAGGAGAAAATGAAATCAGTTTTGATTAAAAACTAAAAAAAAACAAACTTTTGAAACTGCATAAGCTACTTAATAAGCTTAAAAGCTAACACCTAAATCTAAATAAGCTAATATGATCTAAGAGTCTAAATAATCTATGGGAATCAGAATAAGCTATGAACATAAGCAAAAAGCACTAGAATTCAATAAGCAATAAGGGCTACTGTTGGCAGGCCTAATTTAGCCTGTAATACTAGATAAATGAATCGAACCAACCCTTAAACACAACAAACTAAAGCTATAAATGATACTACTCGAACAGTAACTATATGTGACGTTCTAATGTAAGAAAGAATAATAAAGATGGAGAGAAGTATGGAACGTGTATGAGATATATTAATGTCGAATGATTAGAATAATGCCATAAGTGAACAAACAATAATAACAAACACACACACAAAGCACACACACTCTCACACCTTTACTAGACTTAGAGGCACACCTAAACTTGAGTGAGAGTGTGCTATTTATAGTGAAATGGCCGGCACATATTTTGCCCTAAAAGGCTTTTGATTGGGCCTTGGTGGGCTTGTATTGGACTTAGGCTTATGTTCTTTACTTGAGCATTTTTTGTCAAAGTCCACCACAAGCCTTACATACTTGATAATACCTACACGACACACTATTTAAATTACAACAAATGACCATAACTTTTTCTTAAAAAATAAATGCTAACAATCTCCCCCTAAGGGATGGTCATTTCCATGAGGTTCCCAATGATTGGTCTTTTGTCTTTAGCGTCTTGATCTTTGTGTGTCGTTGTAGAATAGTCTTCATACAATGTTCCTTCATGCATTGTGATCTTCAATGTAGTCGACTTAAGTTCTTGCCTTGATCAAAATCTTCTTGTGATGATGCGTCATGTCCTCCAACATACTCATACATCTTGGACAGTAAACTTATGATAACAATCTTCCTTAGCTAACAATCTCCCCATAATCTTTCATTATTTGACATATGAACTTGTTCTTGACATCTTGATTAGTGTTTTGACTTTGTTGTTACACTCTGTCTTTAACTTGATCCTTTTTTTAACTTGATCCTTTTGTCTTGAACTTTTTACCTTTGAGCTTTGTTGGAGATATTCTTCATCGGTATGAGTATGCTGAGGTGAAGATGTTTAACGTATCTGATGATGGTTGATGGATGTTTATAGGTAGCTGCATAAAACTGTTAGTAATAATCATCCAGCGCTTATGGGTTAGGACTTCGAGATCGTCAACAGCATAGTGTGTAGACTTTCTCTAATCTCCCCCAGGCCGTTCTGAACCGGATACCCCCAAGAGGGCTTACACGGACACACCGAAGTGCACCCACGATTCAGTGAGTCGCTGGAGATCACCCCACGACTGTAGACCATTTGAAGCACGTAACCATCATGATATAAATGGCAAGATCCTTGGATCTCATTATGACTCATGTACACCTTATGTCCTTTTTTGGTGAACACAAGGGTATTCTATGGAAAGTGTTCCTAAGAGATTTTTGATGAATCTCATGGCTCTAGACTCTATTGTGCGTTTTGGTTTTAGTAGTCGGAGGCATGGAGTAGAGTGCCACCTTTTCAATATCAACACATCTCGGAGTGAGAGGCCGATAGATTATGCAGTGTTCTCCGTGAGAAATGAAACAAATATTTTTTAAGAGATATCTGAGTGGCTAGGAGGGGTGGTGCAGCGCGTCACTGGGTCCATGACGTCTTGTCTTCAATATCAGTATCAACTTTGTGATAACCGATAGCAGATGTATTGACCCGGTTTCTGCCCTAAGTTTTCATGGAGGACTATTTCTTTTCACCCTTTCATTAAACTTTTTCTTTTTAATTCTTCAACCCCTTCTTTCCCTTTCTCATTTACTCCCTTATTTTTTTATTTTTTTTTTCAATCTTTCTTAAGGACTTCTAATTCTAATCTATTGGAATTGTCCTTGGGTAGATCCCTCCGGCTCTGGCGGATCATTGGACATAAACCTAATCATAATCACCTTATTACTCCATGATTATCCTAAATTTATTGATCACATACCATAAAACCTTTTGCGAAAATCTCTCAAAGTGTTTATGAGTAAAACGCATTTAGATAACACTTTAGAGAGTTTTACATTTTCTAAAATACTCCCCTTCACATGTGCTCATGCCTTTTTTATAAAATTGCACTTGTTGGGTAGAGTTCGCACATTTTGAATTGATCGATTTTCAATGAATGTGACCTACTCGAGACACGCTTACATCACTAGTTAGACTAGCTTGAAATTATTACCCGTCCCGGTCATATTTAATGATTATCTCACGAATTGGTACATTCTACTCAGACAAGTCCTTTGCGAGACACGTTTACATCACTGGATGAACCAGCTTGAAATTATTACCCGTCCCGGACAAGTCTTTTCGATTACGGACATTTAATTTTTCGTCAATTCGAGGGTTCATGCTGAGTCTTTTTGTAGAGCTCTTTTGAGATTCAATCCACAAATTTTGAACATTTTTGATCACATTTTAATCACGTCTTCTCCCCCTTATACCTAATCTCCCCCTCAAAAATAGCACGTAGTGATATTTTTGAAATTGAGATTAAAATGAAACCTTTTTGGAGAGATAGACGGATCATTTTTGCATGATTTGGAACAATTTGATTTTTGTTTTATACTCCCCCTTAAATAAAGCATATTCTTTAAACATTTTGAGTTTAAAATCATTTAAGGGTATAGAAGGAGTTTTCATATTTAAAGAATCTTTTTTGAAGAATTTTGAGCACAGAATTTGGAGAAAGATTTTGAAAAATCTTTTTGAAAAATCTTGATCATGTGCTCAAGGATTCTTTGTTTTCTTTGCCATTAACAATGCGAGTCCTGATCAGATATAATCAGAAGTCATCATTGTAGCACGGGTTTCGTACTGAAATATAAAAAAGCCGTCATTTAACTGCGGGTTTCGTACTGAAATATACGAAAGCCGTCATTTTGAGGATAAGTGCTTGTAAATGTTTTGATAAAGCACTCTCCTTTCTTTAAAGCTCGGGTCCGAAACTGAAATGTTCCGAAGCCATTATTTAGAAATTTTTGAGAAACGACATGTTTTAGAAAACATTTAAATGAACTCTCGCTCAAGCATCTGTACATGCCCGTATCATTGTTGAATGACATTTCTAGGTACGTACAGAATATTGATTTATACGAGAGACATGTCGTGAGAAGAATATTTTTGGTTTTTTTAATTTTATATTGTTTTTGTATTTTTGAAATTTTCTATTTTTATATTTTGTTTTTGATGGTTTTTAAATTTTGTATTTTGTTTTTTGAAAGATATTTACATGCGAAGCTTTTTGAGATAAAATTCAAGAAGTTTCGAGAAGACTTTCTAACTCTTCGGGAGTTAGGCTTCGCATTCCAATTCGACGAACTAAGTTATCAAACCGCTCTTTTGGGAGGGCTTTAGTAAATAGATCGGCAAGTTGGTATTCAGTCTTTATGAAAAATAATTCAACAGTACCCTCTTCGACGTGTTCCTTTATGAAGTGATAGCGGACTCTAATATGCTTGGTCTTCGAGTGTTGCACGGGATTGCACGAGATGGCTATGGCACTTTTCGAATCACAATAGATAGGAATGCGATCGAAAGAGAAACCATAATCTGTGAGTTGTGTCCTCATCCATAGAACTTGGGCACAACACGCAGATAGAGACACATACTCGACTTCAGCAGTTGATAATGCCGTACAGTCTTGTTTCCTTGATGACCAGCCTACTAGCTTTTCTCTCAGAAATTGTGCTCCCCCGGATGTACTTTTTGCGATAACTTGGCAATCAGCATGATCGGCATCTGAAAAGGCTGTTAGTGTAAACTCCGAATCCTTCGGATACCAAAGTCCCATGTTAATGGTTCTTCGTAGGTACCGGAAGATCCGTTTAACCTCTTGGAGGTGAAGTTCGGTAGGCCTTTCCTGAAACCGTGCTAATAAACATACAGCAAAATGTATATTGGGTCGACTAGCAGTTAAATACATGAGAGACCCAATCATGCTCTGATATTTCTTCGGATCCATGGGTTTCCCATATAAATCAGCACCAATTTTGGGTGAAGTGACCATTGGTGTACCAACAGAGTCACAATTTTCCATTCCATGTTTCTTTAAAATCTCAATAGTATATTTAGCTTGATTTATAAAAATACCACGTGGGGTTTGATGAATTTGTAAACCCAAAAAGAATTTTAATTCCCCATCATGGACATTTCAAATTTGCTTTTCATGAGATTTGCAAAAAGTTTTGAATGTTTCGGATTAGTGGACCCAAAGATTATGTCGTCCACGTAAATCTGAACAATCAAAATGTCATCTTTGAATTTTTTAGTAAACAAGGTTGGGTCTATTGTTCCTTTGGTGAAATTATTATTCAGCAAGAATGATAAGAGTTCGTCTTACCACGCCCTTGGGGCTTGTTTCAAACCATAGATAGCCTTTTTGAGCTTGTAGACATATTCCGGATGATCTTTGTCAACGAATCCATCTGGCTGACTCACGTACACCTCTTCTTTCAGAGTTCCATTCAAGAAAGCCGTCTTGATATCCATCTGATAGACCGTGATGTTCTTGTGAGCCGCATAAGCTAAGAAAATCCTGACTGCCTCAAGTCTGGCTACTGGCGCGAATGACTCTTCAAAATCAATCCCTTCTTCTTGTCTGAATCCCTTGGCCACTAGACGAGCTTTGTTACGAATTACAGTCATCTCTTCATCCTTTTTGTTCTTCCATAACCACTTAAGATCAATGACGAGCTTGTCGATTGGTCTCGGCACTAAATCCCAAGTGTCATGTAATTTATGTTGGAGAAGTTCTTCCTGCATTGCTTCAATCCATGCATTGTCTGCCATTGCTTCCCAAATGTTCTTTGGCTCTTTTAAACTGACTGAGTAGGCAAATATGCACATATCACAATCGCTGGCAAGCTGTTTTCTTGTCTGAACTGGCCTTGAAGGTTCACCAATGACATGTTCTATTGGATGGTCTTTAGTCCACTTTAACGTTGAAGGGTACCTTGGATTTGACGAATGCGTGTTAGATGGTTCACGTAATCTTGAAGAAGATTCAGCAGATTCCGTTGCAAATGGATTTTCAAATGGTTCTTCTTCATCTAACACAGCATCGTTTTGATGTTGTTCTTCTTGAATTGGTGGTGTTTGGTTTTGCTCATCAACTCTTGGTAACACAATCTCAATTACTGGAT
Organism: Artemisia tridentata subsp. tridentata; assembly: GCA_021014915.2. NCBI lineage: Eukaryota > Viridiplantae > Streptophyta > Magnoliopsida > Asterales > Asteraceae > Artemisia > Artemisia tridentata. The sequence continues at coordinate 37,389,720 of CP139505.1, forward strand.
TTGCTGGAGTAGATGTAGATGATGTTGAGGGAGTTGATGCGTCAGCTTCGATTGTAGTAGATGCATCTTGTGGTGGTGGTGGTGGTGGTTGATGTTGTTGAGCGGGTGCAGCGGAACGTTGTTGAGATGCATTTGTCGAAGCTCCACCATAATACTCATCATACATAAACTCGAAGAAATTATCCAGTTCTTGAGTTGTAGGTTTATCAGTGAAAGTTGACTGAGCTCCTTAGGGTATGAGTCCTGAACTAATATGTCCAGAAGTTTAACTTTGTGGTGCGGGTCCTAATCCAATACGATTAGAAGCCATCGGGTTAAGCGCGGGTTCTAGAGCGAGTCTCTTAGAAGCCATTTGTGAAATTTCATCAAACTTCACATTCATCGTCTCCATTATCCTTTTAGTTCTTCTATTATACACCCTGAATGCCCTCGAGTTATCTGAATAACCAATGAAGATTCCAATATCACCCTTAGCTTTCAGTTTCCCCAGATCTTCTCTGTCATTCATAGGATAGCACAAAGCGCCGAATACATGAAGGTAAGAGATATCGGGTTTTCTGTTGTTCACTAATTCATATGGGGTTTTATTGAATCTTGGATGGATAAGGGATCGGTTTTAAGTAAAACAAGCAATGGAAACAGCATCAGCCCATAAGAATAACGGTGCACTGGAATAGATCAGCATTGTGCGAGCAGCTTCCACAAGAGTTCTATTTCTTCTTTCAACTACTCCATTCTGCTGTAGAGTTCTAACCGCTGATGTCTGGTGAGTAATGCCAGTTTCTTCAAAATATGTTCTTAACTCCTGATTGGTAAATTCCGTGCCATTGTTAGTTCTTACAATCCTAACTGGAGCTTGAAGTAGAACTTGAATTCGCTTCAGAAAGGTGATGATGATGCCTGGTGCTTCGTCTTTTGACCTCAAAAACCTTACCCATGTATATCTTGAATAATCATCGACAATCACAAGAATATACCTTTTCCCATTGATACTCTCAACTCTCATTGGGCCACATAAGTCCATGTGTAACAGATGTAACTTATCAACCGAACTGGGAACGGTTTTAGGTTTATAAGTTGCCCGTTTTCTTTTGCCTTGCTCACAGGATGGACATAAGTGTTCTTTGGTGTATTTGAATTTAGGGAGACCGGTGACGATGTCGTCTTTGGCAAGCTTTGTAATTGTGTCAAAGTTGAGATGGGATAAACGTCTGTGCCACAACCAGGACTTAGTTTCGTCAGCTCTTGTCATTAGACAAATTGGAGATGAAGAGGCCATTTGATTGATGTTGATAGCATAAAGATTGGTTCCACGATTTCCAGTTAAGAGATCATCTCCAATCAAATTCCTAACAAAACATGTATTCCTTCTAAATGCAACCTCTAAATCTGTGTCACAAAACTGTCCGACTGAAAACAGGTTGTGTCCCAATCCTTCGACATAGTAAACCCGAGTGATTAGAAAATTCCCAAACTGTAGATCTCCATAACCCAGAATAGCTGCTACATGATCATTTCCAAACCGAACTGTTCCTATGAACTTCCATACAAAGTTGATCAGCAGCTTCAGATTCCCGGTCATGTGCTTGGAGCAACCCGAGTCGACGATCCAAATACAAATTTCAATGACCTGCATAAAACAGATGGTTTTGTATATGGAAACCGTTTAACATTTGGTTCCAGGGGGTTAGATGTAACAGGTATATCACACTTAGAGATGGTTTCAAGTTGATCATTTGAAGCAATTACTAATGTGCCATCCTTAGGTGTAAACTTTCTACCCGTTGGTTTCCATGTGCAAAACTTAAGATGGTCCTTAGGTAATAGGCTGCTAGTGGTTTTCCTAGATTTTGTAATAAGCCTTTTGATATATCTAGTCCTAGCACTAGTTCCTGAGGGCACATCTTTCTGTTTAGGCACAACATTCACATTCATATCATTAGAAACAACATCATCACAAATATTTTCAGACAACGATTTCTTTCTCATTAAACAAACAGATTCATTACAAGCACTTGAAATATTGTCCTTAACATTACATCTAGATGACATATGTTTCTTCTTGGAAAGCGATAAAATCCTAGGGTGTTCTTCTACTTCTTCCGTTTTATTCTTGATTTCACTCTTAGATGCAGATGAGACTCTATTGTTCCTTGTATTGCTCCTAGGCTTTAGTCCGCTACTCCTAGAGGTACTTTCTACTCCTGTAGAAGGTAAGGCACACGCATTATGATTTATCTTGTTGTCCTTTGATTCAGTTTTAGCATTCCTAGTCTCTTTTGGATTATCTTTCACTCTTTTGTCTATCGCCCTATATTCTTGTGATGTAGAGGTAGACGCAGTAGTGGTACTAATCTTATAAAGTCCAGGTGCTATCACTTTTGGTGTTTCGACAACTACTTTCTCTTTTCCTTTTTCATTGGGCAAGGGTGAAGGAGCACATTGTGAAATTGACATTTTAGCTTGAATTTCCTCACCCTTCCCTTTTTGACATTCAAGCTGAGACTTCAAAAGATCAATTTGTTTTTGCATTTCTTTGTAAGAACGTTCATACGACAATTTGTCATACTTGCATTCTTCCTTTTTCCGATCTAGTTGTTTAAAATATGTTACATTTTTTTTTCAAGCTTAGCAAACGCATTTTCATATTTTGAAACAATTTGAGAAGTTTCAGCTCGAAGTCTTTCATCATCCTCAACAGAATATGTTTGATAAATAATGGACATAATTTCAGTCGATAGAGCCACTTCAGAGAGTATGTCATTATGTTGTTCTAAAACCTTTATGCGTTCCAAGTTTTCATTGGCTTCCTTCACCAAGGATTTGTGGTCCTTGACAAATTCGGTTGCTTCTTTAACAATTGCATTCTCAACATGGATTACTCTTGCATGTATTGCGATTACAATGGGAGTAATTTCTGTTTCGAACATCTTTTTCTGTTCAGTTTGAAAACTTGAAAACCAGTCATTGATTTTTGAGTTAGTTTTGGTTGCCACAACAGTTTGAAGCATTTCAACTCTCTTTTTAAGATCATCCAAAAGTATTCTAGCTTCACTTGTGTAGCAAGTGTTGTTAGAGTACATTTGTTCGATGTCAGAAAGATATTTTGAAACAACTTTTCTTTTTGCGACAGCCACTGGTTTTTTGAAAAACAATGGTGACACTTTTTGAACAAGAGGAACGCCAGAAAGTTTGTTAAGCTCATTATAGTCAATTGGTTTAATTTCTCTGTTCAATTGTCGCATTTTGTTTCTACTCTCTTTGGTAAGCTCAATCGTTTCATAAGAATCATAACCAGCGGGTGGTTCATGTACATCATTTATAATATTACCATTATATAGCACATTCTGTTCTTTCTAAGCTTTCTTGAGATAACCAGGGTTTTCACAACCGATAGCCATTTTCTTCTTTGTGTGTAAAATCGGGTTTGGATCGTTAATAAGCATGTTTTGAGTTTGAGCAGACTGACCCGTTTTTACTAGCAATTCTTCCAACTTTTTAATTGTAGCCTCTTTGTCAAGAATTTCATCAAGAAGTTCATCTTCTCTTTTTGAAAACTTTGCATGCAACTCTTTCTTTTCTTTTTCAAGATCAGAACAAGTTGCTTTTTGTTTAGAAAGTTGGTTGGTTAATTCAGAAATTTCCTTGTTTAAAGATTTAATTTTCATGTTCAAATTGACATCAAGAGTGTCAAATTTGATTTGCAATTGTTTTTCTCTTAAAACAGAATCTCTGTAACCAATTTCAAGTTTTGACTGTCGTTTGTGGTTAAATTCAAAAGCTTTTTCGTTCACCTTGTATCTCTCATGCTCAGCGGTCAATTTTTCATTCGCGGCCTTGACATCGCGATTGACTTATTTGACCTTTTCAATTTCAATACTACAATTTTGCAATAATGATTCAAATAAAGCACGTGTTTCCTCTTCATTCTCAGTATGCTGTGACTCGAGGCCTCCATTAGGATCCATATCTGGAGTAGCCAAATTAGTATTGCTACAACTTGGGGAGTCCATATATGTATCGTAAGTGGGTGCAGGAGTCGCAGTATGTTGTTCATGTTGAGGTGACATTTCAAACATTTCATTATTGTGACATGTAGCATATGTTGGTACCTCAGAAATTCCATTGATATCATAATCAGGAGGTGCTTCAGAATCCGTGTCATATTTAACCTCCTGAAGATTGGCCATGAAAATGCAGTTGGCATCGATATCTTCCAGATCTTCCGTGTCATCCATTAGTGCCATGAAGTCATGCTCTTCTGCATTCAACTGAAACCCTGCCTTTTGTTTCTGAGCTAAGAGTAATGCTTTCTGAAGATACTCCGGATCTTTCTTCTTTGGCTTGGAGGGACAGTTTCTTGCCATGTGACCAGTACCTTGACAGTTAAAACATTTCAACACATTTCCTTGATTCATATTCCCAACATTCCCAGCAACTGGAGCAGCAACATTTCCAAACTGATTTCCTATATTCTGACCCCTTCGATTTCCAGCAACTTGACCCAACTGATTCTGATTACCCATATACTGACCCATTTGATTGCCTGCATAAGGCCCTTGATTACCCATCTGAAAACCAGTAGCATATCCCTGCTGATTTCCATAAACTCCAACCATTTGTCCTTGATTACCCATATTAAAACTCGGCTGTGCAATCTGCCTGTTGCGAGTGTTTGATGAGATCCTTTGATTGTTGTTGGTTGGTGTGGAATAGCATCCTTGGTATGCTTTGGTCATTAGAGCAAATGCGTGTGACATAGCTGCCATAACTTTATCTTGGTCAGTGATTTCATGTTCTTGGAATAGTGGATTCTGTTGTTGTTGTGGGTAGAATGATTGTTGTGGAACAGGTGGTTGTTTTATGATATGCTGTGTGGGAGTGGATGATGATGGTTGTGTATTCACTGTTGAGGGTGTTGGTGATGGTACTTGAGCAATGAGTGAAAGAGGATCATGTTGTTTGGCTAGCTTCTCTTTCCTAACTTCATCAGCCTCTTTCTGGTTTTGTTTCAAAAAGTCATACAGTTGATCATAGTTTACCTCATGAAGATTCTTTGTTTGGTTAACGATTGTGACATATCGTCCCCATTCCTCTGGAAGGTTGTTGATGAACTTGATGTTTTGAACAATTTGCCTTGGAGCCAACTTGTTCCTGATGAGGTCGTTCATGAGAGTACAAAACCTTGTGTAATAAGTTTCAATTGGTTCAGCTGGAGTGGATGTGAACTTCTCCCATTCAGTTAGAAGCTTGTTTTCAATATCTTGTTGACCTATTTCAGTTCCATGACATAGCCTTCTAACTCGTTCCCACATATCATAAGCAGTTTCACAACTGTCAACAGCACAAAAGATCTCTTGTGGTAAACCAAGTTGGATTAGGTGCATGGCTAAGTCATCTGCTTCAATCAGTTTCCAATCATCTTCCGTGTATTCTTCTTCTTTCTGATCACGAAAGGATGGTGGAATGGGAGGTGTTTGATTCGGATCACCAGCTATTTGAATCTGTCGAGGCTTGAATGGACCATTCTTGATGGAGTTAATCAAGAGTTTGCCTTGTCCATGAGGTTTAGTTTTCAAATATCGAAGCATACGGCTTGTCCATGGAAGATAACTACCTTTCTCTAGCATGGGAGGACGGTTTTCTGCACCGGCTGCATGAATATCTTGTTGAGTAGCCATTGTTGATGTTGTTGTATGATAAGGTTGATTGATTCAGGATCGTTGCAAAGAAATAGGTGTTGTGGTTGTTGAAGGTTAAACTTTGATGTTGTTGTAAAGCTTTAGATAAACGAAACAAATTAAATAAAGTTACTAAATTTGACTAGACTATAATTTAGACAAGATCAAAAGATTACAAATTCGACAAAAGTTATGTAAATTATAATTTAGATAAAATGACAATTTCTATAGAAATTTCAATTTAACCAAAATTTATACAAATTATGGCAAAATTTCAATTTAGATAGAATTTATCTAATTTATATAAAAAAATCTAGCAATCTTATACAAGAAAGTAGATATCCGATTGTCGAAGTATTTTAATTACACACTTATACAAGTGAGAAAATACAGAGTCCATAATCCTTGATGTTGTAGAAATCACAACTTTGAATCAAATTTATAAAGTTTACTTAAGTTGTAAGTCGTTAATCTCAAATGCGAGGGACTGATTCTGCCAATCTTTGAAAGTTCACAAAACTGTCACAATTGCGAAAAGGACCAAAACTGACAATTGCGAAAAATACTGTTCTGTCCGAGATCCAATTGCGAAAACTTCCTTTGCTGTCCGATAACTAATTGCGAAAGCTTCCTTTGTTGTCCGAGAACCAATTGCGGAAACAAGTTGAATTGCGAAAGAAGACTTCAATTGCGAAAACAGGACAATTGCGTAAGGCTGGCAATTACGAAAAACCCCTTTCTTACTAAAATGATTTGCGAAAAACCCCTTTTAGTCGAAATTGATTTTTGAAAAACCCTCTTTTATCAACAATCTTTACAAGATGTTGATTTTTGCAAGTTGAATCGAACCTCTTTTATCAAATTTCTTATACAAGAAATGTGATAAAAATACACACCAATGAGGATCGAACCTTGAGTCGCAACTTAGAGAACCTTTTCCACGATCACAAACTTCACAATAACCACGTCGAACTCAAAAAGCTACCAACTTTTTGTCTTAAACTTACTTAAAACACAAAAAGCTTACAACTTTTGATCAAATACTCACGGTAAAACTCAATATCCAACAAAAAGTTACAACCTTTTTACTCTAAATCACGTAAAACTGATAAAAGCTTCAAGCTTTTTACTTCTAAACGCAAGAAGAATAAAAAAGCTAGACACTTTCGACAAAATAACGAGAAAAAAAACAACACAACTAAGACCTATAACTATGTTTGGCGGATGATACCACTTGTAATACTTAGATAAATGAATCGAACCAACCCTTAAACACAACAAACTAAAGCTATAAATGATACTACTCGAACAGTAACTATATGTGACGCGCTAATGTAAGAAAGAATAATAAAGATGGAGAGAAGTATGGAATGTGTATGAGATATATTAATGTCGAATGATTAGAATAATGCCATAAGTGAACAAACAATAATAACAAACACACACACAAAGCACATACACTCTCACACCTTTACTAGACTTAGAGGCACACCTAAAATTGAGTGAGAGTGTGCTATTTATAGTGAAATGGCCGGCACATATGTTGCCCTAAAAGGCTTTTGATTGGGCCTTGGTGGGCTTGTGTTGGACTTAGGCTTATGTTCTTTACTTGAGCATTTTTTGTCAAAGTCCACCACAAGCCTTACATACTTGATAATACCTACACGACACACTATTTAAATTACAACAAATGACCATCACTTTTTCTTAAAAAATAAATGCTAACATAGCCTACTGACCTACTTTGCAGACTATGAAAAGCTACCTATAAGCTTATAAAAAAAATCTAAAAAATGTGGAACAAGTGTATAAGCAACCCAAGAGTATTTGTACCAAATTTAAGCTTAATTGAGCTTATAATGAACAAATGATAAATCAAAAACTCAAGCTGATCTGAGCAAAATTAGTGCAGACATCAGCTTAAGGGCCTACTTGCAGCTATGAAAAAGCTATCCAAAAGCTAATATAAAAAATCAGAAAAATATTAAACAAGTATATTAGCAACCAAACAGTAATTGTACTAAATTTGAGATCAAAAGGGCTTATATTGAACTTGTGATAAATCAAAAACATAGGCTGGTTTGGACAAAATTATAAAAAAAGTGCAGACTGAGTTATAGGGTCTGTGCAGATTTTTTTGCAAAAAATGGTCAAACCACCTCAAATCCTAATGAAACTTGATCAACTACTGAATTTCAACTTAACCTACTATAAGGACTTCAAAAATACCATAAACAAGCACCTAATCTACTTAATCCTATAATAAGCAATTATGGGCAACTATAATTCTTAAACTTATACTAACTTACTCAAATCTATAAAAGCCTTCAAAACAAGATACCACAGATTATAATCAGCATACCTCAGTAAAATGAAGCTAGATAAACCTCAACCCAAGTGCATTTGAACAGTAACCTCCATTTTGACCCGTTTTCCTTCTTGTGCCAAACACTCCTTCTGTGGACTGTTTTGGGATTTTAAAACAGATAATGGACTAAATAAGCTACAACTAGAGAACAGAGATGAATACTTGAATCATATAAGACTTAAAAAGCAAATATTAACTAAAATTAAGCACTCAATATAAGTTACACATATTAAACTTATTTTTTTGGTTTTTAATGGTTTTAGAGCAAAATGGAGATTAAGCTAATACTATCTATCAAACAAACATCAATAAGTAATAAGCAGTACAAACAAGCACAAATAAGGCAAATAAGCACTAAATTAAGCAATTTGACTTTTTGTTGACTTTTTGATATTTTTGGAATTAAAACAGATTTAAAACAATTTAACTTCTACAAAAGCTATGATAAGCTTATAAAAGCTTATGGAACAGTGAACCAGGATTTAAAAAAGATTTATAAAAGTGACTAAAGGATTTAAAAGAAATTGAGACCAAGTAAATAAAAGGTAAACTTAAATTTCATTAACCAAATGTAAAATACAAGACTGAAATTGAAATTACTCCTAAAATCTAAGAGATTACACTAATAAAACTAAACCTAGGGACTCAATACTAATTATTGGACATCTTGTTGTGTTGTAATGAGGTCTTCTTATATAGGCAGCTGAGGAGGGCATCTAGGGTTTCCAAGGAAGGTTCTGGATCACTAATCTTGGCCATTGATCTTAGCTTGGTCACCAATTCATTTATTGTCAACCATAGGATCAAAATGAGAGGAGTCTGAGCCAATGGAGTGCTGGGAAACAACCAAGCTGTCATTCCTTGTCTTGTCAGCATCATAAGTGAGGTGGGTTAATTTGGGTTGCAGGGTAAATAGAGGTAGAAGGAAGATGAATAGTTACTGGCGGTAAAAGGGGTTAGGGTATTTTTATTAATTGTTTGACTTGTGTTTGGGTGTTGACCGGGTAGAAGAAGTGGGATCCGGGTTTGTTGCTTGGGTTACGGGTTTTAATAAAAGGGAATGGGCTGGGTTGTTTGTGGTGGGCTTTGGATTGAATAGTGATCCGAATTTAAGGGTTAGTTATAGGATTTAATGTGAAATATTTTTAACTCTTAAGGACCAATCCTGCTAATTAGGGAAAGTATAACCAAGGGCTATTTTTGTAATTATGACATGATCTAAGGGCTAAATCTAAAATTATGAGCTCAAATTAAATCCATATGAAGTATGTCTTCCCCGTCTTCGGATTTTGACCCTTTTCCATTTCTCGTGCTCGGTTTTGCCGTTTTTCTTGATTTTTGTCCTTTTCTCACATATCCGTACCTGCACATGTATAAACACAAAAACACAATATATTTGGCATATTTGATTAGTTTTTGGTCATTTTGGTCCATTTTTGGTCAAATAAAGGTATGTGTTTTCACACATACCGGCCGCCTACGCCGATTTGGCCGATTTGTCCCGCCTAGGCGGTTCGTTAACCGCCTTTTGACCAAAACACCTAATTTGGCCGATTTGCTGCAAATCGCGCGCGGTTTGGGGCTGACTAGCCCCTAGGCGCCGCTTTTTACGACATTATGCTGCTCACGAGGAGACATTATGTTGCTAACGAGGAGACTTTTAAGTTTAAGTATAACGCAATCAATTATAACATAGTCAAGTATAACACAATCATGACTAAAAAGTATAAAAAGTATAGCGCAGCATAAAAGTATAATTGTTTTGAGTACTTGTATCTGTATATAAATGCAAATCATGTATTTCGATAAACGAGTAAAGTATTTCTAAGCATGTATCTCCCCCAAGTAGTTTAAAACGAGTAAAAGAGGGGCTATGACTCACCTGATAATAACCGATAAATGATACTAGCAAATTGGGCAGCGCTTCCGCATCTAAATTCAAAAATCCATCTTCTAAACTATAAAACATCTAAATCACTTCAAATCAACCCCAAAACTATCCTAATCAAGTTACAAATCAAAACTAAGCTCCCATATCAAAAACCAATCCTTAGAATTCATAGATCTATCATTGCAAATGTTTCATGAAATTCCTTTAGCACCACAGCTCCTAACCACTATTGTGTAGCTCTTAATCCAACCGCGTAAACACCAAATAAACTTAATTTTTACATAGAGAATACTTATGCCTTCAACTTATGTGTATAACTCGGAGTCTGAAAATCAAGTATGGAGGATGTATGGAGGGTTGAGGGTGACGGCATCAAGGAGTAGGAGGAGGGAGGAAAGAGTAGACCGGTAGAACACCAAATAAGCAAAACCCGAACATTTCTTCTTCTTACTTCTTCTAGCCGAAAATAAGGGGAGGGAAATCAGAGAGAATTATGTGTGTTTTTCTGTGAAAATAATGAACTAGTTTTCTTTCTATTTATAAATAAAATTTCTGAAAATATCTAGATATTTTGGATGAATAGTATTTAGATATTTTGATCAATAGTGTTTAGATATTTATGAATAGTAACTAGATATTTATATATTAGGAGTACATAGTACATTGTTTGCATGAAAATCGTATGAAATCGTTTATTTATTTAATTAATGATAATAAATAAATAATAGGTAATTAAAGTAAGGTGGTGTTTGTTTATTAAGAGGGTCTGAATCTGAATCTGAACCGCACGTCTGAATCTGAATCTGATTCGTAAATGTCTGAATCTGAACGCATCTGAACGGAACAAAAAAACTCATGTTTGAACGGGATTTTTTTTTTTTTTTTTTTTTTTTTTTTTTTTTTTTTTTTTTTTGTGGTTATTTTGTGTCAACAAGAGGCATTCAGACGCGTTAAGACACCCCCCTCAAGTCTTGACCATTAAGATCTAACTGCATCTAAACGCGTCTGAACAGAAAAAAAAAACAAACGGTCTGAACGACCAAATGTCTGACCGATTCAGACATTTTGGTCATTCAGAGCCCTTCAGAGGCTGAAAAACAAAAAACAAACGCACCCTAAGACATAAAATGAAAATGATGTTAGGAACACGTTTCACAAGTCATTAAAGTCTTTGTCATTTGCGATAATGTTGCTACATTATTTGGACATTAAGTTTGTAACAAAGGTCCGGCCCATTAGATGTCCATGGGCGGCCTTCCTTTCATTTCTTTCTAGAATATTTCTTGTGAGAGTTGCCCTAGCTTCATGCCTATAAATAGAAGGCTAGGGTGCTCATTTTATGTGTTGGTAATTCATGTATGGTGCGTAAGCCTTGTCTCAATAACATTTGATATGAATTCCTTCCACTCTTCTTCTTAATCTCTTATCTCTCTTTTAGCTTATTAGCTTATTCTTACTCGTAGCTTATTATATTAAGTAGTAGTGTGTGTTTAAGTTTAATACGAGTGTGGGTTTGAGATAATATCGACCTACAAGTGGTATCATTCGCCAAAGGGATAGTTAAGATAGTGTTTTGAGTAGATCTAAACGTTTTCTAGATTTGGTTTTAAATTTACTACATTTTTTTTTGTTCATCGTTCGATAAGCTTATCTCTTTTTGTTGAAAGTTATTTTACATCGTAAAAAACGCTCAAAAATCTCATCAAAACATCATTTCCGACGTTAAAGTTATTAAATTTCATCATACTTTGTGGTTTCTAATCGTTAACAATCAAAAACAATTGGTTTGTTATTGGTTTTCTAGACGATTTAGTGAGATCCGGGAAAGTCGCGTATTGGAAAAGTTGGTGAAAAGTGCATTTTGGCTTCTGGGTGAATTCCGACAACTTAGGGTTTATCGCGATTCGAATTCCGACAAGTTAGGGTTTATAGCAATTGTCAGATCTTCAGATTATCGGCATTGGGACTCAGTATTTTACTTCCTTGTATAAGAAAGTGAAAATACTTCGACTTGGTTGCTTCTCATCTCTTGTATAAGAGTTGAGAATTATCGAAATTGGAATTTAGATAAAATTATCGAAATTGCCATACATTGATAAATTATCGTAAATTGCCTTTTCTATCGCAATTTAAGATAACTTATTCAAATTGTCATCTTTTATCACAATTTTACGTTTTATCGCAATTTCTATTTCCTTATCGCAATTTGGATTTTATCGCAATTGGTGAACAGTACTTATCGCAATTGGTGAACAGTAATTATCGCAATTGGACAAAAATCTTCAGTTAACCAAAACCAACTTAACATAACTCATCACACAAATCTTAATTATCTTCAAGATCCAAACATGTCTCAACCACCACACTTCAATTACTACTACCAGCAACAACAATATCCACAACAACAGCAATTTCATCCTCAGTATCAACAACACCAAGCATTCGTGCAACAGCATCAATTTCTCTCTCCATAACAAGTACCCCCACAACAAATCATGCAACAGAATCAAATGCAGAACTATCAATCATCCTCCAGAGAACCGCATTGGTTTACTAAGATGTGTGAAGCAATCAGTAGTCAGCAATCTCGACATGAGGCTGGAAATCAGGATACTCCACCGATGCTACCTGGTAACTACGTGCAATGGTCTAGTCGATTCCTTCGCTTCGTTGAACTCAGAAAACCTCATGGGAAATATCTCAAGCAGGCTATCATTGAAGGACCTTTTCCAATTCCTGCAATTCAGGTTCCTGGTGATGAAAACAGAGAAGCCACATCAACTCCTGTTCCTGTCTCTCAATATACTGCTAAACAAACCATGCAACAAGAAGCAAATGAACTGGCAATGTCTTATATACTTCAAGGAATTCCTAACCAAATTTTCCGAAGTATTGATGCTCAGAAGACTGCCAAAGATATGTGGGAACACATGCATCTTCTTATGGAAGGCACAGAGTTGAATCATGAAGATCTAGAATCCAAGCTTTACATGGAATACACTCACTTTATAATGGAACCCGGGAAAACAATCGAATCGTACTACCACCGCTTCACAAATATCATCAATGATTTGAACCGACACAATGTCAAGTTACCAAAGATTGCTATCAACTCAAAATTCCTAGGATGCCTTGGACCAGAATGGCAGAAATATGCAACCTTTGTCCGGCAAACTAAGAAGATTAATGAAGTTAAGTATGGACTGATGTATGACGTTTTGAGACAACATCAAGCTGAGGTGGATAAAGAAATTGCAGTAAGAGGAGGTTTCTCATCAGCACTAACATCCAACTCGCTTGCTCTCATTGCTCAATCCAACTTTCCATCACCAAATCAGGAATTTTATCAACCACCATCTCAACCAAGTTTTTTACCACAACCTCCCAACCAAATTGTTCCATATGAAGCACCATCCCAGTATTCTGACAACAAATGGTCCCATATAACAACACAGATTCCATGTTGTACTCCAATACTGATTTTGATGAAGAAGAGGATGCCTTCAACTCTCTCAATGAGGCATTTGGATTAATTGCTAAAGCATTCGGCAAATTCACCAGCAAATCCAACAACCGTCTTCGTTCATCTTCCAATACAAGGAATCAAGCTGTTATCAATGATGGAAGAGTGGAAATTCAAAATAGGTCTTCAGGACGATATGGTTCAGGGAACATGGGTAGCTATGGTTCACAAAGGTTTCAGTCAGGAGGTCAAAGGTTTAGTACTGCAGGTGGAAATGGAAACAGTGTGGGGAATACTCAAAGGAGAAATCAGCCTGCTGGATATGAAAAGAAAGGCATTGCAAATACTTCAATTACATGTTACAACTGTGGTGGAAATGGTCATATGGCAAATGCTTGCCCAAAGCCTCGTACTATGGGTAGTGCATATCACAAGGAAGCTCTTATGATGGCATTAAAGGATGAAGCAAGGGACAAAGCAAATGTGAAAGAACAAAGCTTCATGGCTAATGCTGATTCTGATGATGAGATGGAAGACTTGGAAGCAAATGCTGCAGTGATGCTCATGGCAAACATGCAGGAAATGAACATATCCGAGACAGGCCCGGTCTATGACACTAATGGCTTATCTCAGGTACAAGATTCACAATGTCTTATACATGAAATTGCTTCACCATCTGCATCTTCATCTACTCAAGAAAATTTTGGTCAACATGACTCATCATTCTCATCACCAAAAGATAATCAAATAAACACTGTTGTATCATTCGACGATGACAACACGGTTGTTTCATTTGATGACTCTATTGATGATGAAAATCATGATCATCTTGATCAAAATGATCTTTTACCTGATCAAGATTCAGAACTTCAGACCTTACTGTTGACCACCCAAACACAAATTGAAAAATGCAATGAAATCAATCAGAATCTAAAAGTCAAAATTGCATTGTTAACAAAGGATAATGAGTGCTATAAACTACAGCTTTCAAATTATGAGAAAAATGCAAAATGTGAGAAAGGTTTTGAGGTTGCATTCCAACAAGAATATGTGAAAACAAAGGATTTAGAACATCAAGTTCGTGAATTAACCATTTCAAAAAGTGAGCTAATTTCTGAAAAAGAACAAGAGCAGTTTGAATTTCGAAAACAAATTGACGTGTTGAACTCTAAACTTTCAAAAACAAAAACAGAGCTTTCAACATGTCAAAACAATTTGCTTGAAGAAAACCGAACTATCAAGAAACGAGTTGATTTATATCTTGATGAAATTGTCTCGTTGGAATCCAAAATCAAAGCATTTCAAAACGTTGTGTACAAAACTGGTAATTCTGTAACTCAAATTCAAAGTCTAACGGTAAAACCAAGTCCAAAAGGCCAAGGGTTTGCTATTGGCAGTAACCAACCACGTTTTATACATAAAGCACTCAAAAACTGTAACACCCCAACCCGACAAGGGCAAAGATGTCACAAATACATGGTTTCATATCAGATACAAGCATTCAAGAAATAAAATAGCGAACGCCTTAACATTAAAATTCAAAGGAAAATAAGTCAACACGACTTATATCAAGTGCAAGACAGAAATAACGAAGTACAAAACAGAATCCAAACTGCCCAAACAATGGCATAACAGAAATAATATCCAAATGGTCACACTAGAATGACAAGGTCTAAACCTCACACAAGTTGCTCTCATCCCAAGCTAAAACCCAGCTCCTAGCTTAAATGTACCTGCCGCAGGAAAGAAATGCGGCTGAGCTACGAGAGCTCAGTGAACAGATATAACGAAAACAAGCAGTAGTAACAGAAATATAAAGTAAAAGAAACAATACCAGGAGTAACAAGAGTCAGGAAAAGGAATACAAGAGTTATACAGACATACCAGGAATTAAGAATGGTTACAATGGTAGGTGCAAATGAAACCAGAACCCACCACCAGCCCAAGTCGAAATCAAGTCAAGACCAGTATCAAGTCATAGGGTAACATAACCAGTAATCCACCACAAACCAAAGTCAAATCAAGTCAGGTCAAATGTCAGGTCAAGTATCAGGTCAAGTAACAGGTCATAAGGTAACAAGGTTTCAGGTAAACAGAAATCCACTACGAGCCCAAAACTCAAAGTCAATCTCAAAGTCAAACCATATCAAGTCACATATCAGGGTGTATGGAGGGGTGACCTCAGCATACCAAGTACAGGGTGAGGGGATACCTCCAGGGGTGGAGTAGCTAGCTCCCAGGGGTGTGAAAGGCGTGTATCGCACACACTCGCCAGTCACCAAGTAATACAAGTAACAAGAACAAATCAAGACAGGTCTAGGATGCATCCATACGCCCCCGCAGGCCACAGGGTTCTTCCTCTACGTAATAAATCAAGTCAAATCGGGGACGGCGTAAACAAATCACTAGGGCTACACACTAGTCATGCCGGCGGTGCATCACCGACATGGACATGAAACCCTCATGCCTAGTAGATGGCTCGTAGTCTCAAACTGTGGGTCAAGGTCAAGTATCAAGTCTCGGTATCAGGTGTCAAGTCTCAGGTATCCAATGTCAGGTATCATATCAGGGTTCATATCAGGGTTCAAGACAGGAGATAAATGCAGGAGT
Organism: Artemisia tridentata subsp. tridentata; assembly: GCA_021014915.2. Taxonomy (NCBI): domain Eukaryota; kingdom Viridiplantae; phylum Streptophyta; class Magnoliopsida; order Asterales; family Asteraceae; genus Artemisia; species Artemisia tridentata. The sequence continues at coordinate 37,405,733 of CP139505.1, forward strand.
TCATTATCAGGAGGTCCATATCAGAAAGGTCAAATACTGGAAGGTTCATAATAGTTTATTATAAGAAAATCCTTTTTACATGGTTTTAATAATATGGTCCTTAGAACAGTTTCATAATAAAAGTCCTTTAAAGAAATGTTTCAAAAACCTCTTCATATATATCTAAAAAGTAGTTGTAAAATCCTATGAACCTTCAAGTACTCAAGGTCTTAATTATTCAGGTTATCAGGGTTCAATAAGTCATGTCAAGAGTCATAGCAGGGTTCAAGTCGAAGGTTCAAGTCAAATGGTTCATATCAAGTGTATCAAGGTTCAAGTTCAGGTTCATGACAAGGTTCAAGACAAAGGTTAAAGCAAAGGTCAAACTATGGTTCACAATACAAGGGAAAACATAACAATGAATCAGGAATCAGAAATGAGACGAGGGCTCTTTACAAGAAGAGCAGAATATCTGTACCTTATTCAAATAGCAAGTATAAACACAAGAGTAGCTGACAGGGATCAAGATCACTCCCTCCTTGAACCTAAAGGAGTAGAAGACAGAAATACGAAAGGGGTTTCAGTTATCTTCCCATTATAAGTAACTTCCATTTTTAGTAACTTTCCATTTTTAGCAGGTTTCCATAATTAGTAAGTTTCCATACTTAGCAAGATTCAAGTGGTATACTTCAATTTAAATCATTAATATAGGCTTATTATGGAAGTAATATTCATTTTAACAAGTTACACAAGTTCAGGGTTAGTTATGACAAGTTTTTCATAGTTCAGGGTTATAAATTTAACTTTACCAAAGTTAAAGGTCCACATTAAAATTATCATCATTTTACCATTCAAACACTTATACTTTCCAGAATTACACATTTAGCCTTCAAGTTTCATAATTTACGATTTACACCCTTTTAATTAATTAATTACAATTTAAACCTTATACTTATATAATTTACAAATTAACCTTCACGAGATTCGTATTACACATCAAGTCCTTTTATTCCTTCAAATTACAGAAAATAGCCCTCAATATTATTATGCTACAAACAGCCCTTAAACTTTCGGTAAATTACATATTTAGTCCTTGTACTTTATTACATTACAAATCGATTTAAATAATTAACCATAATTACATATTAAGCCCTTAATTTTCTAATTTTACACAATGAACACTTATTTCAACATTTTATACGAACACTCCCTTAAACATTCACAATTTACACATCAAGTCCCTTTAGTTATCAAAGTTACATATTTAGTCCTTTAATTTACAATTTCAACCTTTAATTATTAACAATTACATATTAAGCCATTAAATTACCAAAATTTCACATAACCCCCTGAATATAATTTATTACTCAAAACAGCACCAAGTTTCCAGAAATTACATATTTAGTCCCTCATTTTTATTTATTTTCAATTCGACACATATATTACACATTAATTCCATATCTCGCCAAATTTACAAGTAAGACCTTCATGTTATAATTTTTATATGTTCCCCCTGATCTATAAAACATTACAAAAATATCCCACAAGTTTTAAAAATTACAAAACACACCCTTTACTAATTATTTTCAAATCGGTATACAAATTATTTATCAAAAATCAAACCCTAATAACCCCAATCATTAAGCAATCATTGTATCATCATTATAACTCATTTAATTCCAGATTTCATCACACAAAAACCCTAGTTCAATCGGTATTATTATTTTCCATATTTCTTAAATCCGGTTTCAACATAAATCCATAAATCATGATTTCGACTCAAACAAATCAAGACACCATTTTTCTCATGTTATATGATCATCATAGAAGCCACGAAAAATAATAACCTGGCCCAGAAAATTCGCATACAATATTTTTAGATTTAATTCGATTTTAGGGTTTATAAACCCATTAATTTCTATTCGGCCAAAATACAATGCATGGTTCGATTTAAGTATTTTTCCCATGTTATATATGATTAAGAAAGAGCTAGAAAAATACCAGAAAGTTTATAGATCAAAGGATTCACACGTTGTGGATTATTGTTGCTCGGTTGCACTTTTTCGACCCATTTAAATCACCACAGCCAAACGATCGACCCTAGAACCTTGTGGCTATTTTTCCCACCTTCTTGGCACTATAAAGAACTCCAGAAAATTACCTCCTTGCCTCAGAAAATTCGGATGTGATGTGTGGGATTTTTGAGAGTGGCGGCTTCTTTGTTTTTTAGGGTTTAGAGGTGAAATAAATTATGGGATTGGTATAAATGGTGATTGACCGAATTTTTGGGGAGGGATAAATGCTAAGAACCGGCCTTAAATGGCCCAAGGATCAATTCCCAATTTTATTTATTTTTTTCCTTAATTACTTTTATGTTATAAGGTTTTTAATTAATAATAATCATGTATTATGTCAAATAATTCGACCCAAGTGTTTTTGTGGTGAGATAATATATTTTTGTACTTTGTAAAAATATTAGAGCTTGCCTCAAAATTATCTTGCTTGATTTGTAGATCGTTTTCAGAGATTCGGGTTTAATTTGGAACTTTAATTAAGCTTTAATTAAATTTTAAAGTTTCAGGGGCATTTTGGTAATTTTGCATGTTTTAGATTTTCGGGTTTTACAACTCTTCCCCTCTAACAGAAAAATTTCGTCCTCGAAATTTGCAAGGACATAGATATGAAAGAGAACGGAAACAAAACAAGGACATACCAGACGCCTTATCTGCCTGGTCACGAGAAAGCGAGAAAACACGACCGGTGGTAGGAGTAGGAGAAGGAGGATCAAGATATTTCCCAAATTTTGCCGGATCCCGCCTAGGACAATCTTTCAACTTATGCTCTCTCGAACCACACTCAAAACAAGCTCCAGAAGTCGTACGACAAAATCCCGTATGATTCTTCCCACACTGTGGACAACTAGCTGACCCCTGACTGTCGCTGCGCCCCCGACGATCGCCATCCTGCCTAGAAACTGACCTCGAATCTCGGCCCCTCGAATCTGATTTCTTCTGGTCGTAGCTCTTGCCCGAATACTCCTTGACGTCCCGACTCTGAATCTGATGCTGCACCTTGTCGCCATCACGGTCTCGTTTGTAACCAACGCCCTCATGAAATTCTCGATGTTGCGAGCTGCATCGCAACATGCTGACGGATCCGCAAACTCCGAATTAATCCGACGATCAAGAAAATATGACAGAACAGAACATGAAGAATGACAGAGCAGAATAGGAAAATATGACAGAGCAGAATCAAGGAAAGATGACAGAGCATAACAGGAAAAGAGAGTGCGCGAAAGGAAACCTAATGTCTACCCAATCCTCACAGGTCAAATGGCCTAAGCCTAAGGGTTTCGGAAACCTGTCTCTGATACCATAAATTGTAACACCCCAACCCGACAAGGGCAAAGATGTCACAAATACATGGTTTCATATCAGATACAAGCATTCAAGAAATAAAATAGCGGACGCCTTAACATTAAAATTCAAAGGAAAATAAGTCAACACGACTTATATCAAGTGCAAGACAGAAATAACGAAGTACAAAACAGAATCCAAACTGCCCAAACAATGGCATAACAGAAATAATATCCAAATGGTCACACTAGAATGACAAGGTCTAAACCTCACACAAGTTGCTCTCATCCCAAGCTAAAATCCAGCTCCTAGCTTAAATGTACCTGCCGCAGGAAAGAAATGCGGCTGAGCTACGAGAGCTCAGTGAACAGATATAACGGAAACAAGCAGTAGTAACAGAAATATAAAGTAAAAGAAATAATACCAGGAGTAACAAGAGTCAGGAAAGGAATACAAGAGTTATGCAGACATACCAGGAATTAAGAGTGGTTACAATGGTAGGTGCAAATGAAACCAGAACCCACCACCAGCCCAAGTCGAAATCAAGTCAAGACCAGTATCAAGTCATAGGGTAACATAACCAGTAATCCACCACAAACCCAAGTCAAATCAAGTCAGGTCAAATGTCAGGTCAAGTATCAGGTCAAGTAACAGGTCATAAGGTTACAAGGTTTCAGGTAAACAGAAATCCACTACGAGCCCAAAACTCAAAGTCAATCTCAAAGTCAAACCATATCAAGTCACATATCAGGGTGTATGGAGGGGTGACCTCAGCATACCAAGTACAGGGTTAGGGGATACCTCCAGGGGTGGAGTAGCTAGCTCCCAGGGGTGTGAAAGGCGTGTATCGCACACACTCGCCAGTCACCAAGTAATACAAGTAACAAGAACAAATCAAGACAGGTCTAGGATGCATCCATACGCCCCCGCAGGCCACAGGGTTCTTCCTCTACGTAATAAATCAAGTCAAATCGGGGACGGCGTAACCAAATCACTAGGGCTACACACTAGTCATGCCGGCGGTGCATCACCGACATGGACATGAAACCCTCATGCCTAGTAGATGGCTCGTAGTCTCAAACTGTGGGTCAAGGTCAAGTATCAAGTCTCGGTATCAGGTGTCAAGTCTCAGGTATCCAATGTCAGGTATCATATCAGGGTTCATATCAGGGTTCAAGACAGGAGATAAATGCAAGAGTTCATTATCAGGAGGTCCATATCAGAAAGGTCAAATACTGGAAGGTTCATAATAGTTTATTATAAGAAAATCCTTTTTACATGGTTTTAATAATATGGTCCTTAGAACAGTTTCATAATAAAAGTCCTTTAAAGAAATGTTTCAAAAACCTCTTCATATATATCTAAAAAGTAGTTGTAAAATCCTATGAACCTTCAAGTACTCAAGGTCTTAATTATTCAGGTTATCAGGGTTCAATAAGTCATGTCAAGAGTCATAGCAGGGTTCAAGTCGAAGGTTCAAGTCAAATGGTTCATATCAAGTGTATCAAGGTTCAAGTTCAGGTTCATGACAAGGTTCAAGACAAAGGTTAAAGCAAAGGTCAAACTATGGTTCACAATACAAGGGAAAACATAACAATGAATCAGGAATCAGAAATGAGACGAAGGCTCTTTACAAGAAGAGCAGAATATCTGTACCTTATTCAAATAGCAAGTATAAACACAAGAGTAGCTGACAGGGATCAAGATCACTCCCTCCTTGAACCTAAAGGAGTAGAAGACAGAAATACGAAAGGGGTTTCAGTTATCTTCCCATTATAAGTAACTTCCATTTTTAGTAACTTTCCATTTTTAGCAGGTTTCCATAATTAGTAAGTTTCCATACTTAGCAAGATTCAAGTGGTATACTTCAAGTTAAATCATTAATATAGGCTTATTATGGAAGTAATATTCATTTTAACAAGTTACACAAGTTCAGGGTTAGTTATGACAAGTTTTTCATAGTTCAGGGTTATAAACGTAACTTTACCAAAGTTAAAGGTCCACATTAAAATTATCATCATTTTACCATTCAAACACTTATACTTTCCAGAATTACACATTTAGCCTTCAAGTTTCATAATTCACGATTTACACCCTTTTAATTAATTAATTACAATTTAAACCTTATACTTATATAATTTACAAATTAACCTTCACGAGATTCGTATTACACATCAAGTCCTTTTATTCCTTCAAATTACAGAAAATAGCCCTCAATATTATTATGCTACAAACAGCCCTTAAACTTTCAGTAAATTACATATTTAGTCCTTGTACTTTATTACATTACAAATCGATTTAAATAATTAACCATAATTACATATTAAGCCCTTAATTTCTCAATTTTACACAATGAACACTTATTTCAACATGTTATACGAACACTCCCTTAAACATTCACAATTTACACATCAAGTCCCTTTAGTTATCAAAGTTACATATTTAGTCCTTTAATTTACAATTTCAACCTTTAATTATTAACAATTACATATTAAGCCATTAAATTACCAAAATTTCACATAACCCCCTGAATATAATTTATTACTCAAAACAGCACCAAGTTTCCAGAAATTACATATTTAGTCCCTCATTTTTATTTATTTTCAATTCGACACATATATTACACATTAATTCCATATCTCGCCAAATTTACAAGTAAGACCTTCATGTTATAATTTTTATATGTTCCCCCTGATCTATAAAACATTACAAAAATATCCCACAAGTTTTAAAAATTACAAAACACACCCTTTACTAATTATTTTCAAATCGGTATACAAATTATTTATCAAAAATCAAACCCTAATAACCCCAATCATTAAGCAATCATTGCATCATCATTATAACTCATTTAATTCCAGATTTCATCACACAAAAACCCTAGTTCAATCGGTATTATTATTTTCCATATTTCTTAAATCCGGTTTCAACATAAATCCATAAATCATGATTTCGACTCAAACAAATCAAGACACCATTTTTCTCATGTTATATGATCATCATAGAAGCCACGAAAAATAATAACCTGGCCCAGAAAATTCGCATACAAGATTTTTAGATTTAATTCGATTTTAGGGTTTATAAACCCATTAATTTCTATTCGGCCAAAATACAATGCATGGTTCAATTTAAGTATTTTTCCCATGTTATATATGATTAAGAAAGAGCTAGAAAAATACCAGAAAGTTTATAGATCAAAGGATTCACACGTTGTGGATTATTGTTGCTCGGTTGCACTTTTTCGACCCATTTAAATCACCACAGCCAAACGATCGACCCTAGAACCTTGTGGCTATTTTTCCTACCTTCTTGGCACTATAAAGAACTCCAGAAAATTACCTCCTTGCCTCAGAAAATTCGGATGTGATATGTGGGATTTTTGAGAGTGGCGGCTTCTTTGTTTTTTAGGGTTTAGAGGTGAAATAAATTATGGGATTGGTATAAATGGTGATTGACCGAATTTTTGGGGAGGGATAAATGCTAAGAACCGGCCTTAAATGGCCCAAGGATCAATTCCCAATTTTATTTATTTTTTTCCTTAATTACTTTTATGTTATAAGGTTTTTAATTAATAATAATCATGTATTATGTCAAATAATTCGACCCAAGTGTTTTTGTGGTGAGATAATATATTTTTGTACTTTGTAAAAATATTAGAGCTTGCCTCAAAATTATCTTGCTTGATTTGTAGATCGTTTTCAGAGATTCGGGTTTAATTTGGAACTTTAATTAAGCTTTAATTAAATTTTAAAGTTTCAGGGGTATTTTGGTAATTTTGCATGTTTTAGATTTTCGGGTTTTACAAAAACAATCCCAAGTTAACCAATGCAGAAATGTTAATTGATAACACCTTTCAAAATTGTGTTGTGTATAATCGTGATGAAGAACTTGAACATATTGAACGTGAAATTGCGAGTCGATCAAAGCCACAAAAGGAATTTTCAAAAGTTCATCTTGATTATTCTGAAAGACCTCATATAAGTAAATCTTTTGTTCCTCCAAAGGACAAACCAGAACAACAATTGTCAAAACCTATCATAAATGCTTGTTCTGAAGTAACTCCTGCTATCACTTCTCTTGCACAAATCGAGGGTTACTTGACAGAGGATGATGTCGATCCTCAAAATGCCTAAAGAACATCGAATTCTTCGATATTTTAAGACATTTATGGATGACATTCAAATTTTGGAAAATGAAATTGAATTTAATTCTCAAATCCAAGTCTCCTCTTTTCTCTCTCCAGTCGAGAAAGAAAGAGAGAAATTCTTAAAAAGAAAATTTTACCTCATGTCAAACATCTAAGACATTGTGCAACAAAATGGGAACAAGACTTACAGACTGAAGTTGCATCTATGAAGAGCATTTTCAAAGCTAAAGACAACAAAATCCAAAAGCAAAAGTTTCAAAAGAAAGCTTTAGCAAAAGAGATTGATCGACTCTTAGAAAATGTTTTGTGTTATGACGTGGTTTCTGTGATTATGAATTCAATTTACTTGTTGTGCAATGAGTCACTTGAGAATGATCATGCTGTGGATGTTGAGATGTTGCAAAAAGAGATAGATAATTTGTTAAAAGAGAATGAGAATCTTCGACAGATCAACTTTGATGTGGAAAACAAGTGTGAACAAGATGTTTTAAACCTTAACAAGACACTCAAATGTTATGAAAACCAAAGTCTTGAGTTTGAGTTAAAATATAGAAATCTAAAAGCATCTTTGTCATCTAAAGACAGTCATGTTCCTGAATCTCAAAAACGGACCGAAAATGATGTCTTAAGACACAAAATTTTTGAGTATGAAAAAGAAATTGATGAAGTTTCTCAAAACAGAAATGACACTGTCCGATTAAACAGAATTTTGTACTCAAAAAATCAAGAACTACAACACATCATTGTTGATCTAAAAGAGAAACTCAGAGTTTTAGAAAAAAGAAATGTTGTGATTGCCCCAGCATTGAACAAGGATGATAGAGCACCTAAGAAAGCAATATCCCAAACCACTAATGCAAATACTTCATTTTCCACAGGATTAGGCAAGAACTCTAAGGCTCACAGATCAAGACACACCAAGAGACAAAGGACGTTTAGCATCTGGCAACTTAAGAGTAGACTATCTAAGAATCAAGAAGTAGAAGTTTCTACAAGTAGTTTGAATAAGAAGCATGATATGTCAAACATAGAATCTAGCTTATCTGAGTGTAATTCTAAGAATGATGTATTAAATGCTGGATCCTTAAATGTTATGAATGATATTTTGGTTGATGCTTCTTGTGTATTCTGTCATACTAGTGTGTTATCTGGAAATCATGAGAAATGTGTTGCTAAAACTCTGTTAACTTGCAAAAAGAAACGATCTAGTGGCATTTCCTCTAGGCTCACTACTGCTGCCAAGTCCATATTAGGAAAACCACCACTAGTAGTTTATGATGAATCTGTTGACAAACCCATAGCTGCACCTAGGACAACAAAATCACCAAGTGCATTTATTAGGAGAATGGCTGAGACTAGTTGGACGTGGCAGCGTTGGTTACACAAAACACATAGCTTTAAATGGGTACCTAAAATGCTTAATACATGTGTTACTAACCAAACGGGTTCCACCGTTACCAAACTTGCCCCTGTGTCAACTTCTGGTGATGCAGGTGATCCAAATTGTTCTATGGATTGTTGATAGCGGCTGTTCCTGACATATGACTGGCAATCTCAAACTTCTTAAAAACTTTGTTGCAAAGTTCATTGGAACGGTCATATTCGGGAATGATCACTTCGCTGCTATAATGGGTTATGGAGACTACGTAAATGGGAACATCGAAATTAGCAGGGTTTATTATGTTAAAGGCCTAGGTCATAATCTCTTCTCAGTTGGACAATTTTGTGATGGTGATTTGGAGGTAGCATTCAGAGAGAAAACTTGTTTTATCCGGGATCTTCAAGGAAATGATCTGATGAAAGGAAAACGTGGCACCAGTCTCTACACTATTTCTCTTGAAGGCATGACAGCTTCCTCTCCTATATGCTTACTTTCAAAGGCACATCTCACAAAGGCATGGCTATGGCACAAACGGATGTCTCATTTGAACTTCAAGACGATGACTGATCTTGCTAAGAAAAAGTTGGTCGACGGACTTCCAAAATTCAGATATACCAAAGATCACTTGTGTCCTGCTTGCGAACAAGGAAAGAGTCATCGTGCCCACTTTCCTCCAAAAGCAGAACCCAGCACTGATCATGTCCTACAACTGCTTCACATGGATTTGTGTGGTCCTATGCGTGTTCAAACCATCAACGGGAAACGGTACATCTTGGTAATTGTAGATGATTATTCGAGGTGGACTTGGGTCTACTTTCTTCGTACCAAAGACCAAGCTCCTTCGATGATTATTACTTTTCTCATGAAGATTCAAGTTCAGCTTCATAACACCATCAGAATAATCAGAACAGACAATGGTACTGAATTCATAAATCAAACTCTTCGGGAGTTCTCTGAGAAAAATGGTATTGTTCATCAAACGTCAATTGCTCGCACCCCTGAACAAAATGGAGTAGTCGAAAGACGCAACCGTACGTTAGTGGAGGCAGCAAGAACTATGTTGATTAATGCCCAATTACCAGACTACCTATGGGTTGAAGCTGTCTCAACTGCTTGTTACATCCAGAACCGCTGCATGATCACCAAACGCCATGACAAAACACCATATGAGCTTATTCAAGGTCGTAAACCTAATATCAATTACTTTCATGTCTTTGGAGCTCTCTGCTATCCAAAGAATGATCGTGATGATCTGGGAAAACTGAAAGCAAAAGCAGATATAGGAGTATTTATTGGCTATTGTGAAAATTCGAAAGGATTCAGAATTTGGGATCGCCATACTCGGGAAATTCAAGAGACAATCCATGCTAATTTTGATGAGCTCACAGAAATGGCTTCTGAGCAAAACAGCTTAGAACCCGATCATAACTGTCTAAACTTCCCTCAATCTTCAGCTGAACCATTACCGTTCAACAGAAAGGATATAGAAGACTTGTTTGCTCCTCTGTTCGATGATTCTCTAGTTAATCGTGCCTCTGATGTATCCACCAATTCCGCTGCTCAAACCGTAAATAATCAAGCACCTGATACACCAGCAACTTCTACCACAGCAGTCGTTGAACATGCACCTCAACCAGAACCATCATCGTCAGTAGATCAAACACCTTCCACTTCTACACCCGCAGCTGAAGATTTCCCCCACCATTCTGTTGAAATTCCCACACCAGCAGGTTATGACGGAGATGCATTCTTTAATCCATTTGAACCGGCTCCAACCATCCCTGATGTTACGGAGTCGTCTTCACGTAATTTGGAACCGTCAAACCTGCACAATAATTATCAACATTACCCATCCACTCACAAATGGACAAAAGAACACCCATTAGTAAACATCATTGGTAATCCAGACAATCCGGTCATGACAAGACAAAGACTCCATACAGACGGTGAATCATGCATTTATGCACTCACTGTTTGTCAAGCCGAACCCAAAACCATTAAGGAAGCTCTTACTTATGACAACTGGATTGAATCCATGCAAGAAGAATTGGATCAATTCAAGCGGTTAGACGTATGGGAACTGGTAGAAAGACCAACTGGGGTTTATGTCGTTGGATTGAAATGGATCTGGAAAAACAAGGTAGATGCAGATGGTACTGTGATTCGTAACAAGTCCCGATTAGTAGCAAAAGGATTCAGTCAAGAAGAGGGTATCGACTTTGCAGAATCATTTGCTCCGGTTGTAAGGCTCGAGGCAGTTCGAATGTTCCTGGCTTACGCGGCTAATAAGAACATAACCGTTTATCAAATGGACGTGAAGATGGCATTTCTGAATGGTCAACTCCGTGAAGAGGTGTACGTCACACAACCAGATGGCTTCATGGACCCAGAACATCCGAATCACGTATATCGGCTAAAGAAAGCCCTTTACGGCCTTAAACAAGCCCCAAGGGCCTGGTACAATAAATTATCTGTGTTCTTGCTTGCCAATCATTTTACTAAAGGAACTGTGGACCCGACTTTGTTTATACAAAAACACGGGGACGACATTCTCATCGTACAAATTTATGTTGATGATATAATTTTTGGATCAACACATAAAAAGTACTCAAACGCTTTCGCAAAACTTATGAAACAAAACTTTGAGATATCCATGATGGGTGAACTGAAGTTCTTCTTAGGACTGCAAGTTCATCAATCACCCCGTGGTATATTCCTTAGTCAATCCAAATATACTCAGGAAATCCTGAAAAAGCATGGTATGACCAGCTGTGATACCTATAATACACCTATATCCTCCTCATCCCCGAAGCTAGATGCTGACATAAATGGGACACCCATTGATCCTACCAAATATCGTAGTATCATTGGGTCGATCATGTATCTCACAGCTAGCAGACCGGATGTTGTATTTGCCACGTATCTATGCTCCCGATATCAGTCAAGACCAACTGAGCGGCATTTGTCAGCCGTAAAAAGAATCCTTAGATACATAAAGGGAACCATTAACTTGGGAATCTGGTATCCAAAGGATTCTGGCTTTGAACTTGTAGCTTTTTCAGATGCTGACCATGCAGGGTGTTTAGACACGAGAAAAAGTACATCTGGAGGAGTACAATTTTTGGGTGACAAGCTAGTCTCTTGGCAGTCAAAGAAACCAGATTGCACATCACTATCTTCAACAGAATCTGAATATGTAGCCATGTCTGCCTGCTGTGCTCAAGTCATTTGGATGCGATCACAACTGATGGACTATGGATACATATTCAACAAGATTCCTATGTACTGCGACTCCAAGAGTGCCATTGCCATTTCATGCAACACCGTGCAGCATTCAAAGTCCAAGCATATTGATCTCCGTTACCATTTCATCAAGGAACACGTGTGATGCGTTGTGATCAAGTCATTATTTTTCCTAGGAAACACAAGTGAAGTATGTGTAACCCGGTTCGTTATCCCCGATGAGAGTTGAATGGAATTTGTGAGATCGAGTTTGTGAATCGTGTTTGAAATATGGAAACAAAGAGATTTTGGATTTTGATTAATTATCCTACAATGACGGGAAGCATAAATCGGCTAAGGGAAAACCTAGACATATAAATCTACCAAACAAAACAAATGAAGAAATTTAAAAACGACAATTGAATCTAAAAACGAACGCGACGAATTTAAAAAACGTAATTAAAAAATGATTATCTAAATTTTAAATCCTAAAAATATAAAAATATTTTTCTTAAATTCTAAATATTAAAAGAAAATTTTGGAAAAAAAAATTTATTTTTTTGAATTTTTAATTATTTTTTATGAATTAAAAACTAAGTTAAACTATTTAATTGATTTAAAAATATTAAAACCGCTTGGAAAATTCTGGAAAAATTTGAGTAAATCTAAAATTAAATTATCTAATTAGGAAAAATAAAGTCAGGTTTATCTAACCCATAATAAGCACTTCTGGGCAGATAAGCAGTTTGAAAATAAGCTTAAAATAAGCTAAAACTGTCTAAAAATTACCAAATGACCAGGAATGACTTAACACACTTAATAAAACTTAAACAAACTCAAAAAACTCAAAATAAGCTCATGCAATCAGCTGATAAGCTACTGATCAGGAACTACTTATGACAGAATCAGAATAGCCATGCACCCTACTTTAAGCAGTTTAATAAGCTAAGGGAAAGCTTGTTGGGAAAAACAAAAGGGATAATCTAAGAGTTCACATGGCAGACTGCTTATAAATCAAATATGCCCAAAAGTTATAGTCAATTGCTTATCTAAAATGGGATGAGATCAGTTGCTAAAACTCACATAAAAACTGATTCAAATTTTAATGCAGGCTAGAACAGTTTTGGGGCTAATTTGTAGGCTGAGAATAAGCCAGTAGATAAGCTCCAAACCTGAATACCAGATGATGCACTAAAAGGTTGCTATCTAAACTAACTACAAACCAAGAATCAGGATTCCAGCTTAATTCAATAAGCTATAATCTAAGCTAGATCAGCAGCTGAAAAATGCAAAAGTCTGCATAAAAAAAAATGTCCTGATGCAGCAGACTTGTGTTTTGACTTATAAATTTTGAAAATTTAACTGAAATGGTACAAATTCTTGGACATACACTTAACCAACTATTTAGAACCTGAAAGTGCCAAAAACTATGGCGAAATAAGCCTGAGCTTCTATCTAGCTTATGATGGTAGTATAGGGGCAAAGTTTTATCCTACAAACATAAATCCATAAAAACTTTCAAATTAACTTAAGTTCAGACAACTATAGCTTATTTAACCTGAAATAATCTCAATCAAACCTAAGCTAATTGCACATAAACAGTAACCATCTTATATCACTTAGAATTGACCTGAACCAAACACTCCTTGAAAATATGATATTGAGATTTTTAAACTGAAACAAACAATTAAAGCCAATATTCTGGATGACAGATGATTTTATGACTTAATTAAAGCTGATTGAAAAACTTTTCACAGAGCAATAAGCAGTCAAATAAGCTAAGCTTATTTGACTGTTTTGACCTGACCTTGGGTTTTAAGAACAGGAATTAACAAAAGGACATCAGATTAATCAAACTATGCTAAGAACATCTAAGTAAGCACAAACACAAGAAAATAAGCACATTCCAGAACAGAACAGGTAAATAGATAAGAAATAAGCTAAGGTTGACCAGTGTTGACTTTTAAGAAAAACTAAAACTTGCATTAACTGAATATTAAAATTACAATACAGGAAGGAAATAACAATGGAAAGTAATAGTTACCTAAGTAAGAGCTAAAATAAAACCTCCCTTCAACAATGAAAGTCCTATTCTATTTATACTAAAAAATAAAATACAACTGAGTCTTCACTTGTGTTTCTTCTGTGAGGGAGAGTAGTGATAATCTTCTTTTGTGCTTCCTTGGAACCATTCCCATTCGTTGGATGGGATTTGGAATGATCACAGCCATCAGACTTGATTTTGGCGCCTAAATGAGGTGTGGATTGCCAGCGTGGCCAACAACTTGTGTACTGGTAACTTGCTATGGAGAAGAAGCAATAAATGAGGTTTGGATTGTTGTGGAGAGTAGGATGAGGGGGGTTGGGTTTGTCAGGTTTAGGTATGGTGATGGTCTGCTTTGTGGTATTGGCGGGGAAGAGAAAGGTCAGACGTTTGACCTAATTTTGTGTTAAAATAAAACACCGGGGTTGGGCCTTGTGGGTGTTGGGCTTGGGTATTTATTTATGGGTTGGGTTAAAAGGGTTTAATTTGTTATTAGTTATAAGGTTTAGGGACTAGAGTTGTCATTTTTGAAAATCCAGGGACCTAGGTTGCCAAAAGTGAATTTTTATTTTCCAAGGACCATTTGTGTTGTTTTGGTATTTTGGGGGTTGACTTTGACTTTGACTTTGACTTTTCTTGATCAAATGCACACTTGTTGTCGAATCAATCCAAAAATGCCGATTTTCGCTCTGTTTTCAATCTTTTGTACCTGAAACATGTAAAAACACAAAACCAAGGATATTTGCAATATATTCGGGTGTTTTTGGTCGTTTTTGTATCTTTTATGGGCGTAAAATGATGAGTATTTACACACTCATCAATCCCCCACACTAAGCTATTGCTAGTCCCTAGCAATCCAATCATATGAAGTAATGAAAGGAATCAAGTATACCCCGTTTCGACTTTTTATTAAATACGAGAAATTTAAACTAGAACTAAAATAAATAAATGCTTGATTATCAAAAATGGTATCATAGAACGGGATTCACACAAAATGGGTGTCTCTAGGGAATTGTAATCGTCATTCTCTTTTTATACTCCCAACTAAGCTTAAACTTCAATGTACAAATGTTTTTGTAAAATACTAACACTACTTATACTAGTAATCTGTGTAAGCCGAAACTTAACTTTTCACTCCCACAATTTATTCAATTTAGGTGACTGTGCTATTTTCAAAATTTTGACCGCAAAAATCAATATTTATTATGGTTGTTATTTGTTTAAGTCAAATACTAATTTACCGGGAACCTCGAAAATCTAAGGATCAAAAGGGCCTTTTCCATGTAGCGGCTTTCTTCTCGGCACATCCCAAACCAGTTGGTTTTAGGTGACCAGGCTTTTGACACCCCACAGAGAATAATACCGGAATCAGCGGAATTTTGATTTCAAAGATTTAGGATATTCCCAATACGCTAGTATTAAATACTTAACTAAATAACAACAAACGACCGTTTAGAGATTAGAGACTCAAAGACTAGATCACTCCATGTAACGGTTTTCTTCTCGGCACATCCCAAACCAGTTGGTTTTAGGTGACCAGGCTTTTGACACCTCACAGAGAATACTACCGAAGCTTTCGAACCTTTGAAATCAACAATCTACTAAACTACCGTTTAAACCTTTATACAAAATCGACGAATCCAAGTTCAACTTCCGATTTCAATTTTAAGAGAAAGCATTTTTACTACATTTATTAACACATACATCAAAACTTATTGCATTTTGCAATATCATTCCATTTTCTTATTTTTCTTTTTCATTTTTCATTTTTTCTCTTTTTTTTTTTTTTTTTTTTTTTTTTTTTTTTAAACTTATATATATATTTACATATATGCTTTCTCCAAAATTAAAATAAAAAGTTGAACTCGGGCTCTATATCAAAATTGTATAAAAATTTGTTTTGCATAACAACATGATTTTAACGTTCAAACGTTTGAAAACAGCACGTATTTATTCCAATTAGTTATCTTCTGGGAGGAAAAGCCATAGATTACTTGTATAAGCTCTAAAGAAAACCAACTATTCTACGCTTAGCATTTTCATTTGCACACATCGTAAAACCTTAGTCTAAAAGTTAAGGGAGCAGCCAGATCAACACTCTGGCAGTGTCGGGATTCCCTTTGTTCTAACCTAATCAAGACTAAACACTTTTATTTTTATTTTTATTTTCCTTTTTTGGTGCAAAGCACTTCTTTTTTATGACAAAAAATTTAAAATTTTGGCCAAAACGGGGGTACTAGGGCACTAGAAGGTACAATGTGACAAAATTCGGGAGAATTCCCCCCCACACTTAGAATTGAATATTGCCCTCAATATTCAAAGTATCGGTTACTAAGCCGTCACTTTGAACGTAGAAAGGTAATACCAAGAGCCAAGTGTGGAAACGAAATCTCCATTTTTCACGAAAAAGGATTAAAAAGATATCCCTAGATAAACGTTAGCAAAGGATAAGATATTGGGCGGCTGGATTGAAAACAGGCGCGGCAATCATCACTATCCAAGGGAAACCTGAAAATCAGAGCAAACAACACACAAAAGGCAAGCACAGTGGGATTCCCCCACACTTAGTTGTTAGAAATAAGAAAGAAGGCAGAAACATGGGCGTTTACCCATGCAATGCTAATGTTTTTGTTCACCGAGTCACTAGCTTGACTCGACCCCGCATTCATTTGTTCTTGGGGAAGCAAGTGGAAGAAGCAATCTCCATCGGACTTTCATTCAATGTGTTTGGATAAACATTTGAGCATAAGAAAGTTCCACACCGATGAGATACCCACGGTATTTTTAATAGTAGAAACTATAAAGGATGATACCGGGGTCAAATATGGTATCCTCATTCCCGAAGGAGAAAAGGGAAAGAGAGATCACACCATACGTGATGAAGAAAAGCAAGATTTTTATGACGATCATAATTAACTCTTCATCATCAAAAGAAATATCGTCTTCAACAGGTGGGAGGGTCGGGATGAAATCTTCAAGAACTAAATCTTTTTGATCAATAACATCTCCCCCCACACTAGAGTCATTCTCAATCTTGAAATAAAAATGATCAAATTCCGGCTGAGAGAGTTCACCGGAGAACTCTTCAAAGATGACCGGATCATTTTCATCAAAGAGAAATGAGTCGTACTCGGGAAGAGAGATACAAGCATGAGAAGTGGTACTGCCACTACTCGTCTCTTCCACAAGATTGATATCAAAAGAAAAGGCTTCATAAGCCGGGAAAGAAGAATCAGAATGAGAAGTGGTACTGCCACTTCTCTCGTCATCCGTTTCAAAGATAAAACTCTCATATTCAGGAACAAAATCCTCGAGCTCAAGCTCCGGAGGATCTGACGGCTTATCTTTAATAACATCCTTCGGGGGAAGAAATAATGGTTAATCAAATAACATTTTTTCTAATAACGGAGCATCTCCCCCCGGATCACCATCGGGCTCAACAATTTCCGGCGAAATTGGAGCATCAAATAAGAACACCTCGAGCTCTTCCATAGAGATATCACTTCTCTCAATCGGAGGAGAAGGATGGGAAGAGTCGGAAACAATCTCAATACGACAAATCGATTCCGGAGATGGGACAAGTGGTGTGCTCTTAGAGCTAGCAGTTTTCACCACTTCCGTTGTAGTCTCCGAATCTTCTTCATCATAATCAAGAACACTTTTAGCTTTGAGCTCAGCACGTTTGTTGGAAGTACTCTTAACCTCAAATCTTGAAAGTGACGAATCAATTCTTTCAGATTTTTGCTCAACCGTAGCAACATTGTATTTGGTTAGAGGTTTAGAGTTTTGATTTACATTAAACGTGACTTCTTCATTTTCAACACGAATGGTTAACTCTTCAGCATATACATCAATGAGAGCACGACTCGTTCTTAAGAAAGCTCTCCCCAAAATGAGGGGAACTCTAGGATCGGCATCAAAGTCTACCACAACAAAATCAGTGGGAAAGTGGAACTTTCCTACTTTTACAATGACATCCTCAGCTATTCCTCGTGGATGAGTTACAGTATGATCTGCTAGCTCGAGTGTCATACAAGTAGATGTAAGCTCCGGAAGAGATAATTTCTTCCATACTGAGAATGGCATAAGGTTAATGCTTGCGCCAAGATCGGCCAAGGCTGAGCATTGAACCATCCCCGAGAAATCACACGGGATTAAAAACTTGCCAGGGTCTCCGAGCTTTTCGGGAAGCTTTTTTAGGAGAACCGCCGAGCATTGTTCATTGAGCGGGGTCTTTTCCATTTCAGTCAACTTATCCTTATTGTTTATTAAACTTTTAAGTGTAGATGCAAATTTAGGCATAAGGATAAGGGCATCTGCGAAGCTTATATCAAAATGCAACTCATTGAAGATTTTAAAGAATTTCTCCATTTGTTGATTTGTTTTATCTTTAAGCTTCTGATCATTAAGCCTCGAAGGATATGGAATTGAAGGCTTAGGATTGGTCTTCGGACATCGGGTTCCGGAATTGGAGTTTGGACTTTTGGAGGTTGGATGACCGGAGGTTGGACGTGTGCGGTACTTTGTGGGCTTGTATTTTGCACCTTGTCCTTTGTCACCTCGGTATCTCGACTCACTTCCCCCGGTGGAGGCGGCATAGGAGTCGAGGGTCCTTTGTAGGATACACCACTTCTTGTTGTGATCGCCTTCACATCGCCCCTCGGGTTAGCGATCGTGTTGCTAGGAAGAGTTCCCGAGCCCGAGGGTCGATCATTTAAAGACTTTCTGATCTCATTTAGTTGGGTGGCCAATAACCGATTTGTCTCATTTTGAGACCGATTCATCTCATCTTGGGTTTTCATGAATTGCTTTAACAACTCATCCGAGGAAGTCTGATTTTGGTTAAAACCTTGGTTTTGATTATTTTGTCCTCGGTTTTGATTATTCCCAAGATTTTGATTGAAATTTCCTTGGTTTTGACCTCGGTTTTGGTTACCTTGGTTTTGAAAACCTTGGTGATTGCCTTGATTTTGAAAACCTTGGTTTTGGAAACCTTGGTTCATTCGGCTTTGGTTTTGATTGAATTGGGCATTTCGGTTTTGCCCATTTTGATTTTGAGAGTTGAAACCGGGTGGTCCAAGAAAATTGTTGGAGCGATAGCTGAGAAGGTTACGGTCTCCTTGGGGTTGGTAACCGTTACCTCCCTGATTATAGGATCCCGAAGCAGCATAAACGCTCTCTTGAGTGTTGCCAACGGTGGCTGGACACTCAAAATATGGGTGTGGACCACCACAAGTTTCACAGCTTTGATTTACCACATTGACTTGAGGATTATTGTTATTTGTAATCTGATTTTGATGTATTCTCAAGACAGCGGTGGACAAATCATCCATCCTTTTGGTGAGTGCGGTAACATCGGGTGAAGAGTCCGTAGTGATAGATTTAGTTGACTCAGTCCTCTCGGCAGAGGAATCCCAATGATTGTGATGGGCAGTCATATTTTCAATTAAATCTTGGCACTCTTCGGGACGCCTTTTCATAAAGGTCCCACCCGCCGCAGCATTGATCGTGTCACGATGTCTTAATGTTAAACCATTATAGAATATGTCTATTATGGTTACCAATAGCATGTTATGATTAGGACATCGATCAATCGATAGCTTATAACGTTCCCATGCTTCGAACAAAGATTCGTCCGGAAGCTGGCGAAAATTGCTTATATCATTCCTTAATTTCGTCACCATCGATGGTGGGAAATATTTAGCCAAGAATTTTGAGGTCATTTCATCGAAGCTATGAATTGAATTCTTGGGAAGACGTTCAAACCATGCGGTGGCGTGATGCGTCAACGAATAAGGAAAAAGATACAAGCTAAGGGCGTCATCGGTGACCCCATTTTGTTTCATGCTTTGGGTGACGGTGATGAATTTATCAAGATGTTTGTTTGCATCTTAACCCGATAAACCGTGAAATTGGCACGAAGTTTGGACTTGTTGGATCATATGATGTTTAAGTCCGAAATCAGCGGCTTGGACCTCAATGGGGGCAATCGGGCCACCACGTCCTTGCATTGTTGGTTGGCACAACTCCTCCATAGTTCGGAGATCGGGAGCTGGCCCATTATTACCCGTGTTATCATCGTCAGCCATATCTTCAACGTCTTGAAAATCAAGACGTCGACCTCGACGAAGAATTCTTTCGGGATTTGAAATTGGTGAAAGAAGATTTGGTGAAGTAGCACGGGTGCTCATACACCACAAAGAAACAAAATTTTAAAAAGAAAACCAAATTTGAAAATGAAAATATTTTTGGATTTTTGGATTTTTGGATATTTAACACAATATTTTTGGGATCGATTCGTCAATCAAAATTCGTTTCTCACAAAACTACTCGCAGAGTGGCGGAGAAGCAAAGGTTCGCTATAAAGCTGATTAAAAACCCGCCTCTTTCGGTTTGTCAATTTAATGTCAAACCATCCTTAAACCACTTGTATAGGTTGTAGTTTCAAGATATTCCGAAAATAATTGACTCACGATTTGTTTTGTTGGAACTTTTTTGGTTTACAACACTTTCAATAAAGTGAGGATATATTATTTATTTTTTTGGTTTTGTGTTTGTTTTTTTTTTTTTTTTTTTTTTTTTTTAGAAAATATTCACAAAATTTACTATAAACCTTCACAAAGAACGGTTTATAAAACACGAGACAACAAACGAGATTTTAAAAATTCGCTACAGCCCTCCCCGGCAGCGGCGCCAAAATTTGATGCGTTGGGATCAAGTCATTATTTTTCCTAGGAAACACAAGTGAAGTATGTGTGACCCGGTTCGTTATCCCCGATGAGAGTTGAATGGAATTTGTGAGATCGGGTTTGTGAATCGTGTTTGAAATATGGAAACGAAGAGATTTTGGATTTTGATTAATTATCCTACAATGACGGGAAGCATAAATAGGCTAAGGGAAAACCTAGACATATAAATCTACCAAACAAAACAAATGAAGAAATTTAAAAACGACAATAGAATCTAAAAACGAACGCGACGAATTTAAAAAACGTAATTAAAAAATGATTATCTAAATTTTAAGTCCTAAAAATATAAAAATATTTTTCTTAAATTCTAAATATTAAAAGAAAATTTTGGAAAAAATAAATTTATTTTTTTGACTTTTTAATTATTTTTTATGAATTAAAAACTAAGTTAAACTATTTAATTGATTTAAAAATATTAAAACAGCTTGGAAAATTCTGGAAAAATTTGAGTAAATCTAAAATTAAATTATCTAATTAGGAAAAATAAAGTCAAGTTTATCTAACCCATAATAAGCACTTCTGGGCAGATAAGCAGTTTGAAAATAAGCTTAAAATAAGCTAAAACTGTCTAAAAATTACCAAATGACCAGGAATGACTTAACACACTTAATAAAACTTAAACAAACTCAAAAAACTCAAAATAAGCTCATGCAATCAGCTGATAAGCTACTGATCAGGAACTACTTATGACAGAATCAGAATAGCCATGCACCCTACTTTAAGCAGTTTAATAAGCTAAGGGAAAGCTTATTGGGAAAAACAAAAGGGATAATCTAAGAGTTCACATGGCAGACTGCTTATAAATCAAATATGCCCAAAAGTTATAGTCAATTGCTTATCTAAAATGGGATGAGATCAGTTGCTAAAACTCACATAAAAACTGATTCAAATTTTAATGCAGGCTAGAACAGTTTTGGGGCTAATTTGTAGGCTGAGAATAAGCCAGTAGATAAGCTTCAAACCTGAATACCAGATGATGCACTAATAGGTTGCTATCTAAACTAACTACAAACCAAGAATCAGGATTCCAGCTTAATTCAATAAGCTATAATCTAAGCTAGATCAGCAGCTGAAAATTGCAAAAGTCTGCATAAAAAAAATATCCTGATGCAGCAGACTTGTGTTTTGACTTCTAAATTTTGCAAATTTAACTGAAATGGTACAAATTCTTGGACATACACTTAACCAACTATTTAGAACCTGAAAGTGCCAAAAACTATGACCAAATAAGCCTGAGCTTCTATCTAGCTTATGATGGCAGTATAGGGGCAAAGTTTTATCCTACAAACACAAATCCATAAAAACTTTCAAAATAACTTAAGTTCAGACAACTATAGCTTATTTAACCTGAAATAATCTCAATCAAGCCTAAGCTAATTGCACATAAACAGTAACCATCTTATATCACTTAGAATTGACCTGAACCAAACACTCCTTGAAAATCTGATATTGAGATTTTTAAACTGAAACAAACAATTAAAGCCAATATTCTGGATGACAGATGATTTTATGACTTAATTAAAGCTGATTGGAAAACTTTTCACAGAGCAATAAGCAGTCAAATAAGCTAAGCTTATTTGACTGTTTTGACCTGACCTTGGGTTTTAAGAACAGGAATTAACAAAAGGACATCAGATTAATCAAACTATGCTAAGAACATCTAAGTAAGCATAAACACAAGAAAATAAGCACATTCCAGAACAGAACAAGTAAATAGATAAGAAATAAGCTAAGGTTGACCAGTGTTGACTTTTAAGAAAAACTTAAACTTGCATTAACTGAATATTAAAATTACAATACAGGAAGGAAATAACAATGGAAAGTAATAGTTACCTAAGTAAGAGCTAAAATAAAACCTCCCTTCAACAATGAAAGTCCTATTCTATTTATACTAAAAAATAAAATACAACTGAGTCTTCACTTGTGTTTCTTCTGTGAGGGAGAGTAGTGATAATCTTCTTTTGTGCTTCCTTGGAACCATTCCCATTCGTTGGATGGGATTTGGAATGATCACAGCCATCAGACTTGATTTTGGCGCCTAAATGAGGTGTGGATTGCCAGCGTGGCCAACAACTTATGTACTGGTAACTTGCTATGGAGAAGAAACAATAAATGAGGTTTGGATTGTTGTGGAGAGTAGGATGAGGGGGGTTGGGTTTGTCAGGTTTAGGTATGGTGATGGTCTGCTTTGTGGTATTGACGGGGAAGAGAAAGGTCAGACGTTTGACCTAATTTTGTGTTAAAATAAAACACCGGGGTTGGGCCTTGTGGGTGTTGGGCTTGGGTATTTATTTATGGGTTGGGTTAAAAGGGTTTAATTTGTTATTAGTTATAAGGTTTAGGGACTAGAGTTGTCATTTCTGAAAATCCAGGGACCTAGGTTGCCAAAAGTGAATTTTTATTTTCCAAGGACCATTTGTGTTGTTTTGGTATTTTGGGGGTTGACTTTGACTTTGACTTTGACTTTTCTTGATCAAATGCACACTTGTTGTCGAATCAATCCAAAAATGCCGATTTTCGCT
This sequence comes from Artemisia tridentata subsp. tridentata, assembly GCA_021014915.2. NCBI lineage: Eukaryota > Viridiplantae > Streptophyta > Magnoliopsida > Asterales > Asteraceae > Artemisia > Artemisia tridentata. The sequence goes on from CP139505.1 coordinate 37,429,133, forward strand.
CTGTTTTCAATCTTTTGTACCTGAAACATGTAAAAACACAAAACCAAGGATATCTGCAATATATTCGGGTGTTTTTGGTCGTTTTTGTGTCTTTTATGGGCGTAAAATGATGAGTATTTACACACTCATCAATCCCCCACACTAAGCTATTGCTAGTCCCTAGCAATCCAATCATATGAAGTAATGAAAGGAATCAAGTATACCCCGTTTCGACTTTTTATTAAATACGAGAAATTTAAAATAGAACTAAAATAAATAAATGCTTGATTATCAAAAATGGTATCATAGAACGGGATTCACACAAAATGGGTGTCTCCAGGGAATTGTAATCGTCATTCTCTTTTTATACTCCCAACTAAGCTTAAACTTCTATGTGCAAATGTTTTTGTAAAATGCTAACACTACTTATACTAGTAATCTGTGTAAGCCGAAACTTAACTTTTCACTCCCACAATTTATTCAATTTAGGTGACTGTGCTATTTTCAAAATTTTGACCGCAAAAATCAATATTTATTATGGTTGTTATTTGTTTAAGTCAAATACTAATTTACCGGGAACCTCGAAAATCTAAGGATCAAAAGGGCCTTTTCCATGTAGCGGCTTTCTTCTCGGCACATCCCAAACCATTTGGTTTTAGGTGACCAGGCTTTTGACACCCCACAGAGAATAGTACCGGAATCAGCGGAATTTCGATTTCAAAGATTTAGGATATTCCCACTACGCTAGTATTAAATACTTAACTAAATAACAACAAACGACCGTTTAGAGATTAGAGACTCAAAGACTAGATCACTCCATGTAACGGTTTTCTTCTCGGCACATCCCAAACCAGTTGGTTTTAGGTGACCAGGCTTTTGACACCTCACAGAGAATACTACCGAAGCTTTCGAACATTTGAAATCAAAAATCTACTAAACTACCGTTTAAACCTTTATACAAAATCGACGAATCCAAGTTCAACTTCCGATTTCAATTTTAAGAGAAAGCATTTTTACTACATTTATTAACACATACATCAAAACTTATTGCATTTTGCAATATCATTCCATTTTCTTATTTTTCTTTTTCATTTTTCATTTTTTCTTTTTTTTTTTTTTTTTTTTTTTTTTTTTTTAAACTTATATATATATTTACATATATGCTTTCTCCAAAATTAAAATAAAAAGTTGAACTCGGGCTCTATATCAAAATTGTATAAAAATTTGTTTTGCATAACAACATGATTTTAACGTTCAAACGTTTGAAAACAGCACGTATTTATTCCAATTAGTTATCTTCTGGGAGGAAAAGCCATAGATTACTTGTATAAGCTCTAAAGAAAACCAACTATTCTACGCTTAGCATTTTCATTTGCACACATCGTAAAACCTTAGTCTAAAAGTTAAGGGAGCAGCCAGATCAACACTCTGGCAGAGTCGGGATTCCCTTTGTTCTAACCTAATCAAGACTAAACACTTTTATTTTTATTTTTATTTTCCTTTTTTGGTGCAAAGCACTTCTTTTTTATGACAAAAAATTTAAAATTTTGGCCAAAACGGGGGTACTAGGGCACTAGAAGGTACAATGTGACAAAATTCGGGAGAATTCCCCCCCACACTTAGAATTGAATATTGCCCTCAATATTCAAAGTATCGGTTACTAAGCCGTCACTTTGAACGTAAAAAGGTAATACCAAGAGCCAAGTGTGGAAACGAAATCTCCATTTTTCACGAAAAAGGATTAAAAAGATATCCCTAGATAAACGTTAGCAAAGGATAAGATATTGGGCGGCTGGATTGAAAACAGGCGCGGCAATCATCACTTCCAAGGGAAACCTGAAAATCAGAGCAAACAACACACAAAGGCAAGCACAGTGGGATTCCCCCACACTTAGTTGTTAGAAATAAGAAAGAAGGCAGAAACATGGGCGTTTACCCATGCAATGCTAATGTTTTTGTTCACCGAGTCACTAGCTTGACTCGACCCCGCATTCATTTGTTCTTGGGGAAGCAAGTGGAAGAAGCAATCTCCATCGGACTTTCATTCAATGTGCACCGGCTCCAACCATCCCTGATGTATTCTTTAATCCATTTGCACCGGCTCCAACCATCCCTGATGTTGCGGAGTCGTCTTCACGTAATTTGGAACCGTCAAACCTGCACAATAATTATCAACATTACCCATCCACTCACAAATGGACAAAAGAACACCCATTAGTAAACATTATTGGTAATCCAGACAATCCGGTCATGACAAGACAAAGACTCCATACAGACGGTGAATCATGCATTTATGCACTCACTGTTTGTCAAGCCGAACCCAAAACCATTAAGGAAGCTCTTACTTATGACAACTGGATTGAATCCATGCAAGAAGAATTGGATCAATTCAAGCGGTTAGACGTATGGGAACTGGTAGAAAGACCAACTGGGGTTTATGTCGTTGGATTGAAATGGATCTGGAAAAACAAGGTAGATGCAGATGGTACTGTGATTCGTAACAAGTCCCGATTAGTAGCAAAAGGATTCAGTCAAGAAGAGGGTATCGACTTTGCAGAATCATTTGCTCCGGTTGTAAGGCTCGAGGCAGTTCGAATGTTCCTGGCTTACGCGGCTAATAAGAACATAACCGTTTATCAAATGGACGTGAAGACGGCATTTCTGAATGGTCAACTCCGTGAAGAGGTGTACGTCACACAACCAGATGGCTTCATGGACCCAGAACATCCGAATCACGTATATCGGCTAAAGAAAGCCCTTTACGGCCTTAAACAAGCACCAAGGGCCTGGTACAATAAATTATCTGTGTTCTTGCTTGCCAATCATTTTACTAAAGGAACTGTGGACCCGACTTTGTTTATACAAAAACACGGGGAGGACATTCTCATCGTACAAATTTATGTTGATGATATAATTTTTGGATCAACACATAAAAAGTACTCAAATGCTTTCGCAAAACTTATGAAACAAAGATGTCCATGATGGGTGAACTGAAGTTCTTCTTAGGACTGCAAGTTCATCAATCACCCTGTGGTATATTCCTTAGTCAGTCCAAATATGCTCAGGAAATCCTGAAAAAGCATGGTATGACCAGCTGTGTTACCTATAATACACCTATATCCTCCTCATCCCCGAAGCTAGATGCTGACATAAATGGGACACCCATTGATCCTACCAAATATCGTAGTATCATTGGGTCGATCATGTATCTCACAGCTAGCAGACCGGATGTTGTATTTGCCACGTATCTATGCTCCCGATATCAGTCAAGACCAACTGAGCGGCATTTGTCAGCCGTTAAAAGAATCCTTAGATACATAAAGGGAACCATTAATTTGGGGATCTGGTATCCAAAGGATTCTGGCTTTGAACTTGTAGCTTTTTGAGACGCTGACCATGCAGGGTGTTTAGACACGAGAAAAAGTACATCTGGAGGAGTACAGTTTTTGGGTGACAAGCTTGTCTCTTGGCAGTCAAAGAAACAAGATTGCACATCACTATCTTCAACAGAATCTGAATATGTAGCCATGTCTGCCTGCTGTGCTCAAGTCATTTGGATGCGATCACAACTGATGGACTATGGATACATATTCAACAAGATTCCTATGTACTGCGACTCCAAGAGTGCCATTGCCATTTCATGCAACACCGTGCAGCATTCAAAGTCCAAGCATATTGATCTCCGTTACCATTTCATCACGGAACACGTGGAAAAGGGTACCGTTGAATTATACTTTGTGGGAACTGAACACCAACTGGCAGATCTGTTCACCAAAGCCTTGCCTCATGCAAGATTTGTGGAACTGGTCCACCAGATTGGTATGATTTGACTCCAACTGATTTGGAAAACTTTCTCAAAAACAATTAAATGATTCAAACATCTAAACAATCTTTGTGTGTGTATATATATATATATATATATATATATATATATATATATATATATATATATATATATATAAATGCAAGTACAAACTCCAACACGTTGTTCATTTCAAAATGTCACAAATTATTTTTGAACAAGTGTTGAGGGGGAGACATAAATTTTTTCCAAAATTGTTCAAACATTTGTACTTGCATGCTTTCAGAAAATTGTTGATTCACATGAGTTTTTGGTGATAAGATCATAAGATGAAAAGTTGTGTGCCTAAAATGTAAAATTTTGCTAAGTTTGTGACTAGAGTTAGTCAAATGGTGGGTTAGGACTAGGAAAACAAAGACTCAAAGTTAGGGGACTATATGTGTCAAGATTGCAAAGTTAACAAAGAAATATAAAAAGTAAAAAACTCATACGCAGTTAATACGCTGACACATTCACCCACCGTATTTAATATTACCACCCACCATCATCAACGGCTAACAATCACCCTGCAAATCCGATAAAGATCATAAAATTTTGTAAGTACTTTTGTGATTAACAGGTCATTTTAACAAACGGTTTTAAATTTTATCATGATCCAACGGTTAAAACTATCGCAATTGCGAATTTGAGCTCTAGGGTTTGCGTAAAATTAGGGATCTTCGAATGAGATTGTTTCAACTAAGAATAATTGTACGATAATGCTTAGATAGTGATACTAAACCAAGATTGTATGCTTAATCACTCCCAGAAACTTCAAATTGTTATAATTATGTTTTAGGGTTTAAGCAACAAAATTGGGGAAATCTGTATTTGAGTATTATTGTGTAATTTGTATGTTGGGATGTTGTTGTTATGAGCTTAATTGAATGTATGCATGCTTAGATTGTACCCAGAAACACATTAAGTGAATTAATTGAGTTTAAGGGTTTATGAAGAACAACGAACACTAGCAGTTTGATTATTGAGTTTTTGTGGATGAATGTTGTTATAACTTGGTCAGGATGTTTAGTTTAGTCATAAAAACTGATTGAGATAATATGTGGTTGATAAATCTAAGTTATAATGAATTTCGATAAAAATCTGCGTGGCTGTTCATCTTCAAAGTTATCAGAAACTCTTGTACAAGAGTTTATCGAGATTGCCAAAATTATCGCGATTGGATAATTATCGCTATTGCATAATTATCGCTATTGCATAATTATCGCTATTGCCTAATTATCGCTAATGGATAATTATCGCAATTGCATAATTATCGCAATTGTCATAATTATCGCAATTGTCATAATTATCGCAATTGTGATTTTTTTATAGAATTTGATCAATTTCCTTAGATATATCTTTTATACTTATCGAAATGGATCAAATTTTATAGAATTTGGTAATATCTTGATAAATTCTTTGATCAAGCATGTAATAAACAATCATAAATGCAAATGGATGCCATGTGTTGTATCTAGTTTTAACATATGCTAACAATCATGTATATTGCATATTTGTACTTGATTGTTGTTTCAGATAACATCAAATGGTTGTACCACAACAACAACCTCTTCCAACACTCACTGTAGAAGAAGTTTTTCCTCATGGGTATTCTTTGGAGATTGGGAAAAACAATGCACGGGTGGAACTTGACAAGGTTAAGTGCTCTGAACCAAGCTGCCAAATTGCTGTGGAAATTCTCAGACAACATAAGTGCAGAAATCTTCTTGATAGCTCTGATAACATTCCAGAATTTTACATACATCAATTCTGGGATACTGTCACGGTGAGCAGTGATGACAAGTTTTTCACATGCACCCTGGATCGTAAGAAAATCAGAGTCACACACAGTCACCTCCGCGAAGCTTTAGGCCTTCCTAGTGCACCTGAACCTGCCTACCAATACTACCCAACCCCCTCAGAATCAGAAATTATGCAATTCCTTGTAGATATTGGTTATGATGTTCAACCCGATACACCATTAACCAAAATATCTAAAGTCAATGCTAAATATATTCCTCAGCCGTGGAGAACTATCTTCTACATCGTAACCCGTTCAATATCCGGTAGAGATAGTGGCTTTGAACACCCAAGACTACCTCATCTTCAAGTCTTCTGGGGGTTCATGCATCAGGAAAAGATTGACTTTGCTGCTCTCATTTGGGAAGATCTGATATTTCAAATGGGCAAATCATTCAAACAAATCCCTTTTGTTCATTACACCAAAGTTCTCATCAGTCATCTGCTAGACGAACACTTGGACATCGATAGACGTCCTACTGATCGTGAAATGCATCAATACAAGATGGATAAACGTTCAGAAACGTCTACTTTCCCAAAGGGAGCACGCATAAACAAGGTGCTAGGCTACCTGAATTTCTGATGACAGAAGAAATAAAAGAGACACAAGCCTATCTTGAATATGACAAGGCGTTCAAAGAAGGTCAAGTGGGGCGTTCTAAACTTGCTGAAGGGTCAGGATCAACCAAGACCCGTTCTAGAAGCAAATCTAAAACTGGAAGTGCCTCAAGTGCATCACACCCAAAGAAACCGCATCCAAGAACTCTCAAAGGAAGAATATCTAGTAAAGCCAAGCCAAAAGTTGAACCAGTTGGTATTGTTGATGAAGATTCTGATTCTGATGCAACTGAATTAGAACCAGAGATTCCTGTTAGAATGACTCCAACTGAGATTGAATTTCAACAAAAGCTCGACATGCTAAATGCACAGAAAGCCAGTTTGAAATCAACCAAAGAGGATGCTGAAAGAAGATCCAGATTGACAATAGAGAAACAGAGGGAGTATGAGATGAAGCATAGAGCTGGAGGACCTGGCACCGTTCAAGAAGCAGCCTCGATCCACACTAATCTGGTTAATCAACCCAGAGGATCTAGAGTTGCTACATCCACGGTTCAGCCTGATACGGTTATTCAACCCGGTAAGGCTGAATCTGTCATTCCTCATAAACCAAGTTCGGTTTATCAACCCGACTTGGAAGAACAAGCTCAGAAAGAGAAGGAGGAAAAGCAGGATAGCGATATAGTCTTAACAGATCAAGAAATCTCAGACTCTATGTTTGATGATGATCAGGAGGAACAACACCATCATGACAATATGGACTGGAATCCTGAAGATGAAAAGGAAATTCTTAATGATAAGACTACTAAAGCTGCTATGGAACTTGAGGCTGAGCATGAAGAAAAAGAAAGAAAGAGGAAAGAAGATGAAGAAACAGAAAGGAAGAGGAAGGAAGATGAAGAGGCAGAAAGCTACATTCGTTCTCCATCAGTCTCTCCATCTGACCTCACTATGATTGTCTATCAACCTCAACAAAAGCCACAACAAACTCCTATTGTTACATTTCCTGAGTCACCTCCATCTTCATCTCCAAAGGACTCAACACCTAAGTCTGAATCATCTATTCTCTCACTTACTCCACCATCATCAATATTTCCATCACCAAAAGCAAAATCAACAATTTCTGATAACATCAAAAAGGCCTTTAAGGGTAAGAGTGTAAGTAGAATTGTCCATGTGACCAAAGTGGAAGTTGTATCTCCTGCTGCAAGAAAACTTAAGAAAGCGGTGAAGCTTGCACAAGCAAAGAAGGACAAACAAACAAGTGCAAAATTGGCTGAGATGGAAGTCTTAGTAAAGAATTTGTCTGATCAAGTGGATGAGATGCAGCAAACCAAGAAGCAGATGGATGAATTCCTTGCTTTTAATGTCGAAGATCATGTAAAACGAAAAACAAGACATTATGTCAAGCAATATTTCCCTGATCTTCAGAAAAGTATTAATGAGCACATCGATGCACAACTTGAAGACAAAATCAAAGAAGTCATCGCATCATCTTCACAATCCAAACCGATTCAAGACCTCACCACAGAAGAAATCGAACTTGTGCTTCTCGACAGACTCTTTGCTATATCATCTCCTTCTCAAGAAGAAATAAACCTTATCACAACTCTTCAAGCACATATTGAGAAGACATCCTGCAAAGCCACTGCTGACAAGGGAAAACGAAATCGTGAAGAGGACGATGAAGACCAAGACCCGAACCCCACAACAAAGAAACACAAAAGCGGGTCTGGGATTCATATTCAGGAGCCCATAGGAAAAAACACTTCTTCTCCACCTCCAAAGAATCAAGAATCCGGTCCTACAGCCACTGAACATCATTTTGAGCACTATCATGAAGAAAATGTGGAATTTCAACAAGACGATCAACCACAATCACCACCACCGTCTCCACCAAAGTCTAAGCCTTCTAAATCAAAGCCGTCTAGCAGCAAGAAATCTTCTCAAAAACCAGCTATCGTAACATGGCTTGATGAAGACGAAGATGAGCAAGGAAATGATTGGTTTGATCAGCTTGCAAGTGCTCAAATCCAAACTGATGAAGCTTCCAAGGTTGAAGACAGCACCTTTGCTGTCACTCAGCAGATTAAAAGCAGTCTGAACATCAAAAGGATGACAAAATGGGAGCTTCGTCGGATAAAGAATGATGCATTCAATCTCCTCAAAGACAAATTTAATAGTGCTGCTGAACTTGAGTATCACCTTGAGAACATTGCAAGAGCAATGTCAAGTGACTTCGACTGGGCTAACCCATATGTAGTTAGGGGAGATGGCCGAGATAACACGAACCGTCCTTACAACATCGACTGGACCAAGCCACTTCCTGTGATTCGCAAACATCATCATTCACAAATCCCATTCCAATTTCTATCACCTTCACTCCAGCCGCTCACTACCTACAATCAGCCATCGAGGAAGATGTCTTTCACCGATATCTCTTTGTTCAGAATCTCGTGGTCTATGATCGTGATGCCGAATTGGGGATCCATCACTGGTATGACAAACGAAAGACCTGGTACAAGTACAAACTCAGCCAGAAGTCTCGGGAATCAGTCTACATTGACCTCCGAATAGTGGCAGTAGTCAGTGTCAGTGGATCCAGGAAGTATGATTACATCTTTCTCGAAGAGATCAAAGTCAGAAGACATGATAACAACATCTACACGTTCTCTGAGGCAGATTTTCCAGATTTGAATCTGAATGATATCGAGGACATGTACCTTATGAAGGTACAAGGCAAATTACAGCATCTAACTAACGAACTTCGATATGCATTCAGTACCGCTCTATATCACTTCATCAGGAGAACAATCATTAGAGAACGTATAGAGGATCTTCAACTGGGAGTGGAGAGTTACCAAACGAAGTTGAACCTTGTTGAACCGATATTCCTTCTTGACAACAACCATGACCCACAATACACTATGAAATGACATCCGACCTTTGGATTCGTCTACAGAAGCTCTACAAACTTCAACCGCTTCATGTTGTTTCATGAGATTCACAAATTCTGTGACGACACTCTAAAGAATGTTCGTGATGGTCTGGTTCTTCGAGTGCGAGATCAAGAATTGAAGAAGTCAAGAAGAAGATGGAATTCTGATGATCTGCGACAAGTGAAAGAGTTCACATTGAAGATTGAAAGAAGATTGTATCATAGGGACCAGATGCGGAGGCTAGAGAGTTACGTTGGGGGTTGTCCATCCTTTCCCATCAGACTGTATCAGAGGACAGACCCAGACTTCTCAACGTTTGGAAAAAGGGCATGATGTAAGCAATTGATTATACATTTAATCATTCTTATATCATTATTCTTGCCATTGGCCTTTGACATTACGGCTTGTGCACACATAACAGTGTACAACCTGGACCCTAAAGAAAGGACCCTGAGGTACGCTTCAGTGCCTCAATCCTGATCAAAGGAGCGAAAGCTTCTTACTTATGAGCAGAATTAAACCAGAATGTTTTCTAAAAGTCTTCAAACATTCTGCTCATAAGAACAAGTATTCCCTCATCAAGGGGGAGTATTTGAAAAATAATCTTTGTTCGAAAAACTCAAATGTTCTTGACATTCTTCCCTAAAACTCAAAAACAGCATATTTTAATCATAAAGTTTTTCAAAAACATCATGAGTATGCTATTTTTGAGGGGGTGAAGTAAGATATGATTAAAATATGGTGTCTCAATGCTAGAGTCTCATAAGTGCTCGACTCAGAATTGACCCTCGAATTGACGGTAGGAAAGTCAGTAGTCGAAAGGACATGTCCCGGACGGGTAATAATTTCAAGCCAGTTCATCTGGTGATGTAAGCGTGTCTCGCAAAGGACGTGTCTGAGTAGAAAGTACCGATTTCGAGTGATTTTCCTTGAATGTGATCTGGACGGGTAATAATTTCAAGCTAGTTCTACTAGTGATGTAAGCGTGTCTCGCGATGATCATGTTCATTGAAAATCAATCAATTCAAAAAGTGCCAACTCTTCCCGGCATGTGCAAATTTCAAATTAATTAATTATGATCACATGTTAAGGGGGAGTCTTTCTGAAAAACACAAAACTCTCAAGGTGTCAATAAAATGTGTTTACAATCATCTACACTTTGAGAGATCTTTCAAAAGGTTTGGTTTATGGCATCAATAGGATAGTCATGGAGTAATAAGGTGACTAAGGTTAGGAAATAACCGTCCTATGATCCACCAGAGCCGGAGGGATCTATCCAAGGACAATTCCCATAGTTTAGAACTAGAAAGTCCTAGGTATGATACAAAAAAGGAGAAGATGAATGTAAGGAGAAAGAAGGGGTTAAAGAATTAAAAAGAAATGCAAAGAAAATGGTGAAAAGAAATAGCCCTCCATTTGTTCAACCTTAGGGCAGACACCGGGTTCAATACATAATCTACTGGTTGACTGAGCATCACCGGTATTGAAGACAAAAGACGTCATGGACCCAGTGACGCACTGCAAAAAACCTTCTAAGCCACTCAGGTGTCTCTCAAAAGACACTTGTTTCATTCACACGGAGAACCCTTCATAATCTATCGACCTCTCACTACGAGGGTGTTGATATTGAAAAGGAGGCAATCTGCTCCACACCTCCGACGACCAAATGTGCACTTGAATCGAGTCTAGAGCCTTGAGATTCATCAAAGATCTCTTAGGAACACTTAGTATTACACTGTTGTTCTACATCATGGGCATCAGTTGTAAATTAGGAAGTGTCCTACGCAGATCTTAGCAATCTGCCGAGAACATTCTTGAGAGAAATCACAATTGTGATTCTCAATGATAGAATGGAAATCCTGCCAGGATAACATCCAACAATCCTGACAGCAGGTCACTTCGGTAACTCCTTGTGGGTTACGCTTAGTGTTTGCTCCAAAACGGTCTACAGTCGTGGGGTAATCTCCAGCGACTCACTGAATCGTGGGTGCACTTCGGTGTGTCCGTGTTAGCCCTTTCGGGGGTATCCGGTTCAGAACGGCCTGGGTTTGGATTAGAGAAAGTCTTCACACTATGCTGTTGATGATCTCAAAGTCCAAATCTGTAAGTACCGGTTGGTTCGTGTTGTTGCTGCTGCTGCTACTGCGTAGGATCATGAAGACCTGGAGTTCTACCACCATCAAGACTCCATCATGCTCATATCCTGAAGATTAGTTCTTACAAAGACTCAAGATAGCAAAAGTTCAAAGTTATTAAAGAAAAGTCAAAGATCAAGTATGTTAATCTTTCACAAATCTAAGTTCAAGCTTATGAAGAGAGAACTACGTGATGTATGAAGAACAAAAGTCAAAGATCATATGAGCATGATGGAAACGACGAGAAGACACCAGTACTAAAGACCATTGGAGATTGGCAGATCGAAACAACACCATAACACGTCAGATCAAGAACAAAGAACAAAGATTATCAGGACGTCGGAAGCCAATGAAGCAAAAACGACGTCGAGTAACATTGATGACCAAGACTTAGGGGGAGATTTTTAGGAACACGTTTCACAAGTCATTAAAGTCTTTGTCATTTGCGATAATGTTGCTACATTATTTGGACATTAAGTTTGTAACAAAGGTCCGGCCCATTAGATATCCATGGGCCGGCCTTCCTTTCATTTCTTTCTAGAATATTTCTTGTGAGAGTTGCCCTAGCTTCATGCCTATAAATAGAAGGCTAGGGTGCTTATTTTATGTGTTGGTTATTCATGTATGGTGCGTAAGCCTTGTCTCAATAACATTTGATATGAATTCCTTCCACTCTTCTTCTTAATCTCTTATCTCTCTTTTAGCTTATTAGCTTATTCTTACTCGCAGCTTATTATATTAAGTAGTAGTGTGTGTTTAAGTTTAATATGAGTGTGGGTTTGAGATAATATCGACCTACAGAATTGTGTGTGTTTTTCTGTGAAAATAATGAACTAGTTTTCTTTCTATTTATAAATAAAATTTCTGAAAATATCTAGATATTTTGGATGAATAGTATTTAGATATTTTGATCAATAGTGTTTAGATAAATAATAGGTAATTAAAGTACATTGTTTGCATGAAAATCGTGTGAAATCGTTTATTTATTTAATTAATGATAATAAATAAATAATAGGTAATTAAAGTAAGACATAAAATGAAAATGATGTTACTGGAAACGTTTTAGCAATCTGTAGATTAACCCTGGTCCATATGTTGTTCAAAAATAAAAATATTGTTTCTCGGTTACGCGATTTAATTTATAAAGTTGTAAAATTTAATTTACGTGAAAATAGTAAATAATAAAAATACTGTGAATAGTAATTCATGAATAGTAATTTTTGAGAAAAAATTCGAGTTTAAATAATGACCCAAAAATACAATTAATAGTAAAATGAATAGTAATTGTGAATAGTGAAAACCCGAGGATAAATAGTAACTTTTTTTGAAAAATGAATAGTAAAAGTTTGAGGTTAAATAATGGCCTAAAATCCGAGTTGTCATAACGAGAAAGATGTTCAACCAAACCGGCATGAAGGTTTTGATGCGCTTGTGACGATTTGATTTGTCTCATAACTTGTAGCACTTGTCCTTGGGGTTGTAAGAGATCATCCGGTTGATATACTTCCTCTGGATACCAATCGGGAGTTATCGCCTTTAGTTTGTCTTTTTAACTCATATTATATAACGAGCTGGGTAGCCCGCGCGTTGCCGCGGGAGTGTTTGGTATATGAGATTGGAATAGAGGCGTGTGTAGCTGATCATCGGCCATAACCATAAAGTCTATAATTAAATTGTTTAAAAGAATAAAAGAAATAAAGTCTATTATTGAAATGAAATGGATCAAAAGATTTTACAAAAAGGTATACATTTGCAAAAGATATACAATTTGCAAATTTGCAGTCTGCTTTAAATATATGTCATTGTTGTGGTTGCTTACTACTGCTTTTGGTTTGCCAACCTGTTTAAACTGTGAATCCCTTGTGCGCTTGGTTTTCCTGGTTTATTTGTTCCAGCATCTGATCAACATTTGGTTGTGATGGTATTGCAGAGCCTGGTTTGAAAAAAAAATTGTTGATGAGTGCATTCTGTAAGTTTTCTAAGCATTAGTCGAGTTTAAGGTAACTATACACTTACTCCAACCAAGTGTCACATCACGCATCCATTGCGTTAAATGCAGTCGGGTTAATCTAAACACTTGTTACCTACAAAAAATATTCTATGTTTGTTTTTCTTACTGATCTCTATTGATCACCAATGAGAGTCACATTGAAACTCAGAATAAGCCTAAGGCATTATGTAGTTTTACTTTTGGGGTGTTTAACGGATATCTTATATAGGTAGCTCATAAAAGAAACACAGCTACCGTTTAATACATGATAAACCATGAACAATACAGCAAATTTCATTGCATATCATAATCTTTACCTTGTATATAAATGACATATCTGAATACCAAGGTCTTGTATATGAATGAATGCTTCATTTGGCAATGCAACTCGCAAATTAACACTCGTTCCTCCATTCAAAACATTTCCTGCAGAAACATATGATGTCAACAAACATTTGGGCCATATTGTTGAGGTTGAATATATTTTAAATCAACCCATTCGTTGAAGTTTTAAAAAACTATGTGCTATATAAATTTCCCAAAAGCTGAAATGTTGCAGCTTGTTGGTGTAATTCTTGGAGGACTAATATTTTGGATGAACAAAATACTGTTGCTTGTGTTAAAGATACGAACAAACCTGAGTAGATGGAGGTGTCAACAGGAAGACGTTCACCAATCCCAGCACAGTTTTCAGATGTATATTAACACATTTGGGCACGTTCTCGGGCAACAAATTATTGTAGTTATGAATATGTTCTTGCAATACTTTAGTCAATAGTAACGAATCATCCTCACGGGTAGCCCAAATTCTCATATCAGGTGGGAAATATCCACTTGTACTCCATAGCCGCAGTTGTAAAACAGAAAATGGTCCTTGAATATTTCCACGTGGGTCTCGGTAATGCCACATGTCAACAGTATCCTTGGGTAAAGATGAGCTGACAGCAGCTTCAGGGTTGGATTTTGAGACGGTTGGGCCATCGCAGTCAGCCTCAATTTGTGGGGTCCTCGAGCCACTTAACCCAACTGGATCTTTCCCTATGTTTGCCTTACTGGTATCCTTTTCGAGATTTTGGTAAGTAGTGCCACTTGAGTCCCGAGGTTGATTATTCGATGTAACACTCTCAGATACTTTTTTAGTAGTAGTTGTATTTGTGTCACTGACCCAAGGAAATTCTGGCTTCAGATATTGTCCTGTAGAGTTTGATGAGAATTGATCATTAGAAATCACATGTAGGAACTGTATGAATATGTGGAATTACAGTAAAATAAAAGAAAAAACAAACCGTCTTTGTTGTTGAAATACTCCTCTGTGTGATCAGATTCATAGTTGGGGTTGATTTTTGGATCAGAATGAACATCAGGAATTTCCTGTAACTGGCGCTCACGTTCCTCTGGTGTCTTTAGACGTTTGAGTTTCTGCGCACATTCTCTAACAGTGAAGTTTGTCAAGGAATTTCAAGAAAATAGATCCTTAAAAGAATACAACTGGCTTATTAGGTAATGATACATATAATTAAAAGTTTTATATATAGTGTCATCAAAGGATATAAAATTGATTGAGGCGCTGCATCTCAATTTCCAACCTCTACATTACATAAAAAATGAAACCAATTAATTGAAGCAACCAAAATTACAAAATTTATTACAGGCAGCAATTGCCACCCATTTTCATATGAATGGATCTATTATTGACAGATTATATACAATAAAGACAAACTTCTCAATCAAATTTTTATACTAATCCAGTACAACACAAAGAACTTATAACCAAATCTTATTCAAGTTTTTCAAAAGTATTATGTTAAAAAGGATTTGGTCTATCAACTGTGAAAAAGCAACTCGAAACTTCAAATTTGTGCAGTGCTTAGTTTAAGTAGCTTAGAAGTACTTATTTATAAGCAGAAGCTGAACAATTAACCAACTTAAATACCAACTTAAAAAGTCGAAAAACATTAACCTGGTCAAGCGCATTAGGCACAACCTTAGTGCATCCTCCCATCTCGCCTTTCGTCAATTGACCCTGTAAAACTGACAATGCACCATTAAATTCACCAAAAAAACTACCAAGAAAAACACAGTTAAACACATGAGGCAAAAATATCTCAGTTTACGCTTGTTGAAATCACAACATATCGCGCCTATGGTTCAAATATCAGTAACTAATTAAAGAATTTTATCCGAACTGAAAAATTGTTAATTTTTACTTGAACAATGTCAAGGAAGTTTGACGTATTTTCGTGGTTGGGTTTTGTTATATTTCGTCTCACATGATCTTAAAAAATCAAGGAAAAAAGTGTTTTGACTGTTTAGTCAATCCAATCCATTAGGATTTAGGCCAGCACAAAAATGACACATCCGTTACCCAACCCGTCCATTGTGCATCATGTAACCTGTAAGCTGGAATTTACGGGCTTATGGTATATAAGGTCAATGAAATTAGCTGATACGGCCAAACATAAGCTTTAACAGGCGCTGCCCACGACAATTAAATAAGCTTATAAAATACCTTATAGTTTTTCCAACAAAGAGGTTCCACCTCTCTTGACCTTTCCCATTGTGCACCCAACTGAGGTGGACAGCATAAGCAGTTGCGTATACACATTGAGGTACTAATTACCTTCCTAATGATCTTTGAAGATTTTTTTTGCAAACTCCAAAAACTCACAAATAAATAGATTGGATAATATTAAGAACCAAGTAAAATAACTATTATAAATGAAGGAAATCAATTGATACATAAAATGGGATACTGAGTACGTCGTCAAACTGCATGATATATGCCCCTATAGCTCAAAATCTGTAGCCTTGGTCTGTAACAACCAACAACATATAACACATAATATCATATCAGATTGCGTAAAGGGGTGTCTAGCAATGCGTTTTTGAGAGTGATTATAGAATACAAAATAATGAAAAGATTTGTTTAGAATACTTTGAATATCTTTTATATGTCTTATACTGATGTAATCATATTTTTTAATCAGAATGTCGAATATATCATGATATTTAGGATGTAATGATAAAGCAAGTAAATTAGAATCATACCTTGGTCCTCATGTCATAGACATGGGGTTCCACCGCATTCTTTTCGTTGTTGGTTTCTTCCGTAACATGATTCTGTAGCAGCATACGAAACTCCTTTCCACTGCTTGCTGCACATTTGCAGGTAGCGTTACCCCATAAGCCACCTCTAACACATGTATGTTTGATTTCTTGAGGTTCTTCTTGGGAGGTACCACCTGCATGGCAAGATAAGCAACATAATTACTATTGTTCAACAATCATAATAATATACGAATTACTAAAATCATGGATAACTGTAATCGCTCTAAATAAATATGGTTTAGAGACTTTTAACCAATGACCTGATAACTTACTGATGCGTGGTTTTGCGACCTTACAACAGGTTTTACCTCTCGAGAGATCTCAAGAGGCTTACAACCCCACCAGGCAGTGTACCTGACCGATGTAGTATAGTGTAGTGGTAACTACGGGGGATTGATCATTCTCCACAGGGAATAGTGTCGTTAGGATTGAAAAACTACTCTAATAGGTCTAGGGGTGAGGGAAGATTCTTTTTTGTATTTTTATATTTTTATGAAAGCAAGTAAAATCTCGGGTTTGAAAGAGTGAGCGGAATTAGTTGCTAGTCAACTAACCCAAATTACTACGAATGCAAATAAAATAAAATAACAGAAAATGAAAAGGTTGATGAAACTTATATGGAGAGAAATGTGTTTACTTAGATTTCCTTACTCCCTAACTATCTTTTACCGGTTGATTAGTGTGTATTAATCGCGTGGATGACGGGTGTATTCCTTAATACCAATCGTGGGGTGGCGTACGTACTTCCCCAACTCTACAAGCTCCTACTTCACTCCTATGTTGAGCCGGCTAGGAAGCTCCTAACATGGGATCACTAGAATTCGCTTGTGCATTAAATACAACCATAAAAACCTTAGTACGCATTGGTTCATGTTTCTTAAGACGTTCAAGCAAGTTACCGAATAGGAGGTTAGCCAGTTTTCTTAAGCCTAACATAGATGAACAATCATCCAATACAACTAATAACACACTAATAACCAATAATCAATAGCTAGGTTTCATTAGATCTAAGCAAACACAAGATAAATCTAGCCTAGCATGTTAATCAAAAGACAAGAACGAGACATAATCAAACAACACATAGACATATTGAATGATTAAACGATTACTTATCTTCAATTAAACATGGGAGATCCAAGGGTATGAAAACCATTAAAAATGGCAGAAATTCGTCCTAGGGTTTCTCCTCCAAAATTACACACAATAAGTTCCACACTAATGACAAAAAATTGCAAAACTATATATAGAGTTTAAGGGCTGACGGCGTCACGTTATAGCTCCTGACGCCGTCCCCCTCGCCGCTTTTAGGGTTCCCGGATGGCCTTCCTGACGCCGTCCCTCTTTAGTGCTCCAAAATCCGCTCTGGCCTATCAAGGTGTGCCGCCGTCAGAAATGGGCTTGACGCCGTCCCGCTTTAATTTAAACCGTGATGGCCTTGATCACTTCAAAGGGTGACGCCGTCAGATTTTTCATGCAAAATTCTCTGGCTTATCATGAGTAATTTTCATATCCACCTCTTTTGCCAAGCCGTGACGCCGTCTGGGCCAATCCCTGACGCCGTCAAAGGTACTTTCCAGCATAATTTTGAGACTTTGCCGTTTTCTTCACTTTTATGCTCCAAAAACGTCCAAAATGCTTCCTTTTCCAGATTTCTTCTCCAAAGTACCTAAAATGACAAAAGGAACGATTTAGGGCAATATTTGATCAAATAAATACGATTTAGGGCTTAAATGACCCCCTAAAAGCGGTACACTTTTCGCTTCATCAAATACCCTTACACTTGAGATTTGCTTGTCCTCAAGCAAATGCGCTTTTATTCTAATCAAAATACAAGTTAGGGGTCATTTAACGCTAATATAAAAGTAATTACAACAAATAGTCGTTCCACTTTAATCATAATAAGCACGGAGATTACATACTAGCACCTCACAAGTAGTGTTTAGATACTCACATCTCTCAAGTGTCATCAAAATAAATCTCATAAATGAAAACGGATAATATCTCTCACTACCTGTCATAGCAAATAGATTACCATAGGCTTGGGAAAGGATCAAAAACCTCCTCCACTAGGCGTAAGCACCTAAGATAAACTATCAAAGAGGGCTTTTAAACGGGTTATAATGTTAGGTGTAGGGATATGATAAACACGGTTTTGTTGGATAAGGGATATTTTACTGGTGGCGAGTTAAAGATCTTGATTAATTACATGTACTATACAATGTTGCTAAGCCAAGACTCGACTCAATCTTAAGCTAAAAACAAAATAACAAAAACATAAAATAAACATAAAATGAAACGGGATGGTAGTCCGTATGTTTTTTCAACTTTTCTTTTTCTCATTTTTTTTTTTTTTTTTTTTTTTTTTTTTTGCATACACTTTTGCCCTACCATCCAAAATAATACATCAAAGGGGCGTTGCATTCCCCTTACACTTGAACTTTTACATAACTTTACAAATAACTATTCTAATGACTCGAATTAAGATAATCGAAAAACTTGGAGTACTTTTAAAATATTTAGCACATATGGGGGTAATAAATGATGTTCTTCCCCATTACTCCATTACACTAGTACTTTACCCATGAGTCCCAATCGTCCCAAAACAATATGTACAAGGATATGACTCGACTTAGCAACCATGTAATCAACTAGATAATTAACTTGGGGTTTAAACAAATGTTGTCACAATAATGCACTAAAGATGAGTGCATACAAGGTAGGCTAAGGTGATTTGGGTGTACATTTAAGTGGGGTGTAACAAATTCTTCCTTTAAGTAAAATGCTTAAAGGTCGAAACGAAAAGATAGGCTCTGAGGGGTGTACTAGGGGTATCGTGTACCAAAAATGGGTACAACGCAAAGGGTGTGGGAGAATTACTTGACCAATGTAGCCAAAGTAATTATAACAAAAACACAGGTGTAAAACAATGGGTTAATCCTAATACCTCTTATCATGTAGTAAATCTAACTACACGAATGTAGTCTCACTTGTGGCCTTGGAATGGTCCTAACGCAAGTTCTAGAATCTAAGTGCTACCGGTACACACATCATAGCATAAATGCTTTTCCTACCAATTCTAGGGGCGAACCTCACATATTTGGGGGTGGAAAATTTTTTAGTGGTACGGTTTTTGTGCTAGTCATATAACTCCTATCCATGAGACGCTTATTAGAACTAAAGTTTCACTCCTAAATGTTGTAAAAAATTTTAAATTTGGCACTAAAATTGCCCTAACAGGTTTTTCTTTCAGTTTTATTACACATCTACTATTAAATAAACAAAAATCAAGTGCAATTGTATTCTCTAAAGTATTGTACTTTTACCCCCCTTACACTTAAGATGAACATTGTCCCCAATATTCAAATAACAAGATGTAAAAGCATAAAGTAAAAGAATGAAATCAAATACTCCCCTGATTCGTTCGGTGGATAAAGAAGTAACATGGTTAGATCTTCTTCCAAGAGAAAGTAGAAGCTCCAAGACTAATGCATCGCCATAAGCTTGATTCCACAAACATTTCCTTGTCCAAAATAACCTGTTAAACCTGAGAAAACAAACACGAAAACCTGCATAACATCGGCGGGATAAACTCTATATATAAGGATATAATGCTTGTGGAATGATAATTTTGCAGATTCCTGGAGATTGTAAGTTAGAGATTTAATAAAAACTTTTTATGAAAACAAAACTTTCAGAATTTTCAGAAAATTAAAACCTGACGCCGTCAGGTTGTAAATCCTGACGCCGTCAGAAATAATTTGACAGAATTCTCATGTTACGTTTCCGGAAAATTTTTGGAAAAACCTACACCTTACTTCCTGGAATTCCTGCAAAACATCATTATGACTCGATACAAGCATTTGACTCAAACAAATACTAATATGTATGTTAATTTAATATTATTACGATTCATGTTCATTTGTTCTAATAAACCGATTTGGATTTCCCTTACACTTAACTTTTGCAAAATACCTTTATATGTTGTTAAGACGAAGTTAAAAACAAGATAAAGCATTTTCACAATTTTGTTTTGAACATGAATCAATAATAATAAAAATTAGACATACATACGGAAACAAATAAAATCAAACAAACAAATAATTAAACAAACAACAAAAAAGGCTTGCATGCAATAAAGAAAATCAATGTCACAAATGTTTAAAGGCCAAAAGATGCCTTATCCTAAACTATTACAGACCAAATTGTTCCAAATCATACAACCATAGATTAAATTGTTCAAATATCAAAACATCAAATCAAATCATCACTGGGGTGGGGGACCTTGGCGATAGTCGTAGCCTGGAGGAAGGTGCCCGTAGTACCCATATGGTGGGTAATCCTGCTCACGTCCCGGGAAAGGGTCAATCTGCAGGTGTGGGTCCAACTGATCACGCGTGGATAGATGCTGCATCTGACGAACAGTGTGATCATACATCCAGTCGAACCTCTCATCCACCCGGGTTCTCCAAGTATCAACCTGGCCCATCCATGCCCCCTGGTGAGCCTGCCAATCCCCCCTGCTCATGTGCCGGTAGTAATCTGCCGTACCAGCCTCATAACCCCCATGCTGCTGCTGCTGATGCTCCTCCTCCTCATCATCCCCACCATCATCATCCTCAGCCTCGTCTGGATGATACCACATAAAGGTCCTATCATGCATCTCCATAACCACCTCCATCTGCTTCAGGGACCTCACCTTCACTGTCCTGCATGCATCACCACTCAAATACCTCATGACCTCGGGCCTGAGGACTCCATAAGATCGGGCCAGCCGGGTGATAAACATCCCACCATAAATCCTGTCTCCTTCCCTTTCCCCAACTCCACCATGCAGAAAGCTAGCAACCCAAAATGGGATGTTGCAGTAAACCTCATTTGAGTAAATGGTGTACAAGTAGAAGAGGTCTGAAGCAGTGACACGGTGGTGAGAGCTGTGGCGCCCTGTCAAGCTGTAGGTGAGGCATCTATGGGTCAACCTAACTCGAGGCTCCCTGAGTTGAGATGCCACAGTAGTCGAGGTGTACACCCCATCCCCAATAGTCGGCCAGAACATGGAACATCTAAAATCATTCCTCATCGACTCCCCATGCAACAACCTATTCATGAACCCTACCTGAGTGGTTTCATGCTGACTATACAACCCAAGTCTCCATCCAAACTCAGTAACCGAGCATGTCCTAAGCTCACCCCCCAGCCTGAAATAGATTGTGGTCCTGCCCACATCGGTCCTTGCCTCAGCCATGTCAAAGTGAAAAGTGGCAAAGAATTCACGTACCAATTCGTCATAGACCGGCTCTTGAATCCTAAACAGTCTTTCCCACTGAGGGCCGGTAAATTCATCCGTCTGAAAGCTTTGGAGAAAGGTTTGCTCAAGACCTTCCCTCCTCAGAAAGCTCCAATCTACCACGGCTCCATTCTCAACTTTATGTTGTAGCAATTGGGCGTATTTAGTTGTGGCAGCATCGTCATCGAAGACACCCCAACTGAGGACCGTGTCGCCAAAGTTCTCTTGTTGAGATCTAGAAGAACTTCCTCTGCTAGGTCTTTGACGCTTGCTCATTATCTGGAACAAAGCAAGGAGGAACAAAAAGGGTTAATTTGTGAATCAAAGAATTGGTTGAGCATCAGACAAGTCTGACACCGTCACCCTTTGCTAGGTGACGCCGTCAGGTTCGACCGAATTTAAATCCAAAATTACGAGGGAAAAATCAATATCCAAACTTCAAGCTTATAAACCAAACGCCCCTTTTTACAGCAAAATGGGTGATTGGATCATGGGTTATGGTTCAAATTCGTGGCCACCCAACTAGTGAATAAACCCCATTTGATTACCAATCATCAAATGCTTTAATCATTGCTAAATAACACTAATTAAAGGCATTATGAGTTCTAGGCATGAATCAATCCTAGGGTTCATGAGTTGGGGGTATTCGAAATTTAAGAATCCTATGAGTAATTAAAGCGAAAAGAATGAATAAGAATTACTTACCACGTGGAGATTGGTAACGAAAGTCGGTGAATTTGATCTTGAAAATTCGTGGGTGGGGTTGGAGTGGATATGGTTTGTGGGGTTTGTGATGAAAGTGATGGAAGTAAAGTTATTATTGCTGTGCAGACGGGGTGACGGCGTCACGTTCATAGTCTGACGCCGTCAGACCAGCGTAATTTACCACTTTGTGCCAGTTTACAAATGAGCCCCTTGTACTTTAAGGGAGCAGCTATTCAGGGTCAATAATCCTGATAGCTAGTCTCGTTAACAAGTTCCTCCTGGGTCAAATGTTTTGTTACTGTCACGGGATGTAGTAAAATGTTGGAAAGGGCCGGTTGACGTCTCATTCAGGTTCCAATTTCCATCACGGCAAGTATTCAGGGAGTGAGAGGAACTTTTCCAGGGGGTTTTCGAAATGAGGGTGTGCTTTAATTGAGTTCTTCTCACACCTGGCTTAAAGCCAAAAGATCGTTTCCTAGCTTCATGAAAGTTAGGGAGCGTGACAACCATGCTTCCCACAAAAACGCAATGATCTTGAGAATTCTCTTTCTCGCGAGGGGATCCAAATGGATAAAAGGGTTGTAAATGTGAAGGCTTAGGGGGATGGGTTTCATCAACCCATTCGTTGTATGGTTCATTAGGGACCGGGAGTTCAAAGATCTTCTCGATCTTTTTGTGTGAAGCTTTTTCCCTAATTTTCTCTTTTATTCTCAAGATGAATTTTTCTGCTAGTTCCATGAACATATCTTGGGTGTTTTTCAAGTGAGTTTCTAATTCCTGGATCCGTCTCTCTTGGTTGTTCACGAAAGTTAGCATTATCCTTTCAAATTCATCTTGTCGTGAGAATTGATGAAACGTATGTCTACCAATTGTGTTCACACACTCATCGGGATTTTCATCAGCCGTAGGTGTCTCGGCTTTCATTAATTTCTCAACCTGCCTTTTTATGTTTTCGAACAACTGTTCTTGGGTTGCACTTATGCAATTTAAAGTCCCTTCTTCCGAGAACGTTGAGTCATTCCATTCTTCTTCTTCGTACTGTGCTAAGTCCTCGATGAATTCCCAGCACTTATCGACACTGAGCCTGCTCAGCCTCCCATTGGCAGCGTAATCTATGGTTCTTCTAGTTTGATGGTTTACGCCATCATAAAATCGTTGGATTTGTAGCCAAGGATCCATGCCATGGTGAGGGACTTTTTGGAGTAAGTCCTTGAATTGAGTCCATGCCTCGTAGAGGGTTTCGCCTTGACGTTGTTGGAACATCAAGATATCATTCCTTAGCTTGGTAGTTCTTCCCAGTGGGAAAAACTGAGCAAGGAAACGAGTGGTGAGATCATCCCAAGAGGTGATGGATCCTGCGGGTAGACGCTCTAGCCATTGACTAGCTTGGTCCCGCAGAGAGAATTGAAAGAGACGCAGTCGGGTCGTCTCTCGAGTGGCAACATCAAGGTCTATAGAATCAACGATTTTGAGAAAGTCCTTGAGATGTTGATTAGGATCTTCGGAACGAAGTCCATGGAATGCGCATCCGCTTTGCACCAACCGGATGGTGTCGGATCGCAAGGGTGTGACATTGGCTCCTTGAGTGAGCTCAATGGTGTTTCGATAGCCATGGTGGCTAGGACGGGAGTAGTCTCCTAAGGTACGGGCTCTAGGAGGTGGGTGTTGTTGTGGTGGTGGGTTGTTGGGATCAAGGATATTACCATCTTCCATGATGTCGGATGGTAATGGTTACGAACAAAGAAACGAAGAAAAAAGATAGACTAAAGAAAACCTAGAAAAATAAAATAAAAATCTCACTAGAAAGGAATCTAGTGAGTAGACCTATAAAATAAAAATTCAACCTAAACAATAACTATTCCCCGGCAGCGGCGCCAAAAACTTGATGCGTGGTTTTGCGACCTTACAACAGGTTTTACCTCTCGAGAGATCTCAAGAGGCTTACAACCCCACCAGGCAGTGTACCTGACCGATGTAGTATAGTGTAGTGGTAAGTACGGGGGATTGATCGTTCTCCACAGGGAATAGTGTCGTTAGGATTGAAAAACTACTCTAATAGGTCTAGGGGTGAGGGAAGATTCTTTTTTGTATTTTTATATTTTTATGAAAGCAAGTAAAATCTCGGGTTTGAAAGAGTGAGCGGAATTAGTTGCTAGTCAACTAACCCAAATTACTACGAATGCAAATAAAATAAAATAACAGAAAATGAAAAGGTTGATGAAACTTATATGGAGAGAAATGTGTTTACTTAGATTTCCTTACTCCCTAACTATCTTTTACCGGTTGATTAGTGTGTATTAATCGCGTGGATGACGGGTGTATTCCTTAATACCAATCGTGGGGTGGCGTACGTACTTCCCCAACTCTACAAGCTCCTACTTCACTCCTATGTCGAGCCGGCTAGGAAGCTCCTAACATGGGATCACTAGAATTCGCTTGTGCATTAAATACAACCATAAAAACCTTAGTACGCATTGGTTCATGTTTCTTAAGACGTTCAAGCAAGTTACCGAATAGGAGGTTAGCCAGTTTTCTTAAGCCTAACATAGATGAACAATCATCCAATACAACTAATAACACACTAATAACCAATAATCAATAGCTAGGTTTCATTAGATCTAAGCAAACACAAGATAAATCTAGCCTAGCATGTTAATCAAAAGACAAGAACGAGACATAATCAAACAACACATAGACATATTGAATGATTAAATGATTACTTATCTTCAATTAAACATGGGAGATCCAAGGGTATGAAAACCCTTAAAAATGGCATAAATTCGTCCTAGGGTTTCTCCTCCAAAATTACACACAATAAGTTCCACACTAATGACAAAAAATTGCAAAACTATATATAGAGTTTAAGGGCTGACGGCGTCACGTTATAGCTCCTGACGCCGTCACCTCGCCGCTTTTAGGGTTCCCGGATGGCCTTCCTGACGCCGTCCCTCTTTAGTGCTCCAAAATCCGCTCTGGCCTATCAAGGGGTGACGCCGTCAGAAATGGGCTTGACGCCGTCCCGCTTTAATTTAAACCGTGATGGCCTTGATCACTTCAAAGGGTGACGCTGTCAGATTTTTCATGCAAAATTCTCTGGCTTATCATGAGTAATTTTCACATCCACCACTTTTGCCTAGCCATGACGCCGTCTGGACCAATTCCTGATGCCGTCAAAGGTACTTTCCAGCATAATTTTGAGACTTTGTCGTTTTTCTTCACTTTTATGCTCCAAAAAGGTCCAAAATGCTTCCTTTTCCAGATTTCTTCTCAAAAGTACCTAAAATGACAAAAGGAATGATTTAGGGTGATATTTGATCAAATAAATACGATTTAGGGCTTAAATGACCCCTTAAAAGCGGTACACTTTTCGCTTCATAACTTACCTCACTTACTCCACCATGCAGTGAACCGTAACGCATTGTTCAGCCTCTTGTTTTTTCTTGTGTTGTAGCTGAACCTACAACCTATATAATTTAGCACAAAATTTAATTCATTATTTGCAGTTAATTTATTACCTTCTTAGGCGATGCGGAAAAAGATCATACAACTCATGTTAAATCTCACCTTAAGCATAATCCATTTCAGCGTGAAACAAAATTGTCGATGCAGCTCACTTGAACAATATCAACCCTTGAACCCAAAGTGCACCATCACAATATAACTTTAACCAATCTGATATGCAAAATGCAAAAAATACATCATGTTCACCATATGACCCAAGCTACTTTTATGCACAAACAACAATTACACCAACATCCTATCCCAAAACAATTCCACTGTTACACGGTACTTATTAGAGAAGAAACTAAAACACATAAACGGAAATAATCAGAGTCTATACATGATGATAAAAGAACCATGATGATAAAAGAACCAAAAAAAATGATTCTGCTGGTGATGCAGAGTTTCTACCAGTAGTAATGATTCTGCTGGTGATGCAGAGTGTACACCCATTAGGTCCCTGAACACCCTGACTCAATAGTGGTTATGCAGAGTTTCTACCAGTAGTAATGATTCTGCTGGTGATTCTACTGTTAGTAGTAGTGTTCCTGCTGCTAGTTTAAGCTGTTCCTGCTGGTAGCCTTATGGTTCCTGCTGGTAAGCTTGTTTCTGCTGGTGAGCTTGTTCCTGCTGGTAGGCTTATGGTTCATGCTGGTAAGCTCGTTCCTGCTGGTCGTATGATAACCACTGATTCCTACTATTATGGAAACTATTATGGTATAATTAATGGGCCGTTAATTATACATAATTCCATGGGTTAGGGTTTGAGTAAACTCTATTATAAATAGAGATCATAACTTTACTGCATGGATATACAGAACACACAAACCCTAAACACTTAATACGATTTGTTCTTGCTCTGTGCCTAGAATAAGAACTTCACTTGGTCTTATCCCATAGAGATATTCGTGTAACCCAGGCATAGGGTCGAATAGTTTCTATTGGAAAGTGATACCACGATTTCAAGTGAATATCCGGTACCTTGTTTGATTATCTTTACCCTTTCTGGGAACACTCACAACACACAATTCAACCAACAATCAATAGAAACTATCCCATGATAATCAATGGCTGTTGCTATGAGACATATAGCTGCTAAATTTTCTAAGCTGGAAAAGTTTGAAGGTGTGGATTTTAGAAGGTGGCAAAAGAAGATGAAGTTCCTGCTGACCAGCATGAATGTGGTGTCTGTTCTGACCACCACTATTCCTGAAGATTATGGGGATGATGCTACCATGGAACAGATGAGGAGCAGAAGCAAGTGGGAGAACGATGACTATGTATGCAGAGGTTTAATCCTCAATGGTATGTCTGATACTCTCTTTGACATTTATCAGAATGTTGAATCTTCTCAAGAACTGTGGGATTCCTTGGAAGCCAAATATATGGCTGAGGATGCTTCAAGTAAGAAGTTTCTTGTAAGTAATTTTAACAATTACAAAATGGTCGATTCTAGACCGTTCATGGACCAATACAATGAACTTCTTAGTATACTTGGTCGCTTCACACAACACAAGATGAACATGGATGAGGCTATTTCAGTCTCTTGTATCATCGATAAGCTACCTCCTTCTTGGAAAGATTTCAAGCATATGCTAAAGCATAAGAAGGAGGAGTTAACTCTTGTTGAGTTGGGCAGTCATTTGCGCATTGAGGAATCACTCAAGGCGCATGAAAGTGACAAGCCAAAGAGCAGCACTGCTGCTGGTCCATTAGTTGTCAATATGGTGGAGCATAACAACTCCTCCAGGTACAATGACAACAAGGGCAAACGTAAGCATCAGGATAACACCAAACCTGATCCTAACAAGAAGTCAAAGGCTACTTGTTGGAAGTATGGTAAAACTGGACACTTCAGGAAGGATTGCAAAGGTGGTAAAATTGGCAATAAGACCAATGGATCAGGCACAAGTGGATCTGGGAATGGTAACTCCAATTCCCTGAAAGGTCAGAATATATTTAATAAGTCCTTTTGGATTTATTATGTTACATATATATCTGAATTGTTCTTTGTGCAGGATGATGATGTTGCGTGGTGGGTTGACTCTGGAGCAACAGTCCATGTGTGTAAAGATAGAAGCTGGTTCAAGACCTATGAGTCAATGAATGATGGTTCTATTCTTCATCTGGGAAATGAGTCAACGGCCCTGGTGCATGGAAGAGGATGTGTTGATTTGAGGTTTAGTTCTGGAAAGATTGTCTCTTTGTTGAATGTTTTACATGTTCGTAATATTAGGAAAAACTTGATTTCTAGTAGTGTTTTGAATAATTGTGGTTACAAACAAGTAATTGAATCTGATAAATTTGTTTTGTCTAAAAATGGTGTGTTTATTGGTTTTGGTTATTTATGTAATCATATGTTTAGACTTAATATTGTTCATGATGTGGTTGATTCTGCTTTTATGTCGTCATCTAGTTTATATGATTCAACCCTTTGGCATGCTAGACTTGGCCATGTACACTTTAAAAGAATGCAAGATATGTCTAAGGATGGGTTAATCCCAGCATTTGACATGGACACTGAAAAGTGTAAAACTTGCATGATGAACAACATAACTAAAAAACCATTTAAAAGTGTAAAACGTGAAACTGTGATATTGGAATTAATTCATAGTGATTTATGTGATTTGCATGCTACTCCCTCTTTGGGGAATTAGAAATACTTTGTTACTTTTATTGATGATGCTTCTAGGTATTGTTATGTTTATTTATTGCATACTAAGGATGAGGCATTAGATAAATTTAAAGTATTTAAAACTGAAGTTGAATTGCAACAAGAGTCCCTGATCAAAAGATTAAGGACTGATAGGGGAGGTGAGTACATGGATACTCTGTACTTCCAGTCTGTTGGTATAATTCATGAAACGACTGCCCCCTATACTCCTCAGCAAAATGGTATTCCTGAAAGGAAAAACTGAGTGCTGAAGGAAATGGTTAATTCCATGTTGTCCTATTCAGGACTGAGTAAAGGTTTCTGGGGTGAAGCTATGTTAACAGCTTGCTATTTATTAAATAGGGTTCCCAACAAAAGGAACAAGATAACCCCTTATGAACTCTGGACTAAAAAGAAACCCAACCTGAATTATCTCAGGGTTTGGGGTTGTAGGGCAGTTGTAAAACTCCCTGATCCAAAGCTGAAAACTTTGGGTGAAAGAGGCATTGAATGCATCTTTGTTGGATATGCTGAGCATTCCAAGGCTTATAGGTTCTATGTTATTGAACCTAATGAATCTGTTTCAATTAACTCAATAATTGAATCAAAGGATGCAATCTTTGATGAGAATAGATTCTCATCAGTCCCTATACCAAGTAAAAGGATTCCTAATGGAACTAATGATGTTGGTGTATCAGAAATCTCTGATGAGGTTCCTGATGAGGTTGTGGTTTAACAACCTGAACCTGAGCTCAGAAAAAGCACAAGGGTTAGGACTCCAAAATCATTTCGACCTGAGTTTCAATTGTATTTGATTGAAGGAACAGTGGATGAGGTCTCTGACCAACACTCCCATTGCTTTAATGTTGAGGATGATCCCAAAACATTTGATGAAGCAATGAAGTCCCAGGATGTTGCTTTCTGGAAAGAAGCATTAAATGATGAAATGGACTCCATCATGGGCAACAACACTTGGGTGTTGGCTGATCTACCACCTGGTTGCAAACCTTTGGGTTGCAAATGGATTTTCAAAAAGAAAATGAAGGTAGATGGAACTATTGAAAAGTTCAAGGCTAGACTAGTTATTCAGGGCTTTAAACAAAAGTCAAGGATAGACTACTTTGATACTTATGCTCCTGTGGCTCGTATCAGTACCATAAGATTGTTGTTTGCTTTGGCATCAATTCACAATCTGATTATTCATCAGATGGATGTGAAGACAGCTTTTTTGAATGGTGAATTGGATGAGGAGGTTTATATGAACCAACCTCAAGGCTTCATCATGCCTGGCAATGAAAACAAGGTGTGCAAACTGATTAGATCCTTATATGGACTAAAACAGGCAACTAAGCAATGGCATCAAAAATCTGATGAAGTGGTTTTGTCTAGTGGTTATTCACTTAACCAGTTTGACAAATGTGTATATAGCAAATTTGATGAATCTGGTAAAGGAGTCATCATTTGTCTATATGTTGATGACATGTTGACCTTTGGCACTGACCAAAATCAAGTTGACCTCACAAAGGAATTTTTGTCATCAAGGTTCTCCATGAAGGATATGGGGGAGGCTGATGTTATCTTTGGTATAAGGATTAAACATGAAAGTAACAAAATTTCTATCTCTCAGTCTCATTACATTGAGAAGGTGTTGAGGAAATTTAATTACTTTGATTGTACTCCAGTGAGTACTCCTATGGATACAAGTGAGAAGCTAATGCCTAATACTGGAAAAGCTGTATCTCAACTTGAGTATTCTAGGGTAATTGGCTGCTTAATGTATGCCATGACTTGTACAAGGCCTGATATTGCATTTGTTGTGGGTAAATTGAGCAGATATACTAGTAATCCTAGTGCTCATCATTGGCAAGCAATTCAGAGGGTACTGAAGTATTTGAAGAGAACTATGGATTATAGTCTCTCATATACTGGTTATCCTTCTGTATTAGAAGGATACACTGATGCAAATTGGATTAGTAACACTGAATACAATTCATCTACTAGTGGCTGGGTATTCCTACTTGGTGGAGGTGCAATTTCTTGGGCATCCAAGAAGCAAACTTGCATCACCAGTTCTACTATGGAGTCTGAATTTGTGGCTTTAGCAGCTGCTGGTAAAGAGTGTTAGGAATATAAATATTCATATGAAGGTTCGGTCACCCCGAGTATCTATTTAGCATATCACATAGCTCGTAGGCTTATTTATATAAGCTTAGTATTATTAGTATTATTAGTTTTATTAGATTAGTCGTATCTATATTTGTGGAGTGGGTCGGGGCTTTCCCCACTGTCAGCTCACTCCACAGCCCACTAGGGGCACAAATAGTAGTAAGTATATAAACCCCTTCCCACACATGGGAAGGGTGGAACTCTTGTAACTTTCACATACACTTAATCTAATATTCACAAGTTTTCCCAACTCTCTCTCTCTAGTTCTTCCATCTAACTCCATGGATCTAATCTTCCATAACCCAAGACCACCCGAATCATCCACACAATCAAGAAGGTTATTTCCTACAATTGGTATCAAGAGCCATGGTTAGATCCGGTTTGATTGTGTGTCGGTCTTAATTTATTCTTTATGTATGGTTCGAACATTTTTTTGTCTAACTGCTTGCATCTTCTTTTTGTTGTTCGAATCATTTCATATTGTTCAATAATTTGAATCTTGGGCCTTAGTGTTTTTGGTTGAGTCAAGCCCATTCGTTTGGTTGATGTAGCAGCAGATGGTTTTTTTTGTTTGTGGTTCATTTATTAGTGCCATCAAGTGAATTAAACTCATGTATTCTTGTTGTGTCCATACATGTGATTTTGATTTATGTAGTAGCTGCGTGCTTCTCTTTTGAGTTGGCTAAAACAGCAGCTTGGTTTTTGGGTTTTGGTTGTTCAAGCAACAAATCACACTCTTGGTTTGTACACTTGTGTTGTTGGGCTTGATGTTCACTGTGTTGTTACACTTGCTACTCATTTTTACACATATCACAAACTCGTATTTTTTATATCCACTTCCTTATGTTGAATCTGCTTATGCAGTTTGTGCTTTCACAAACTTGTATCTTGAATCAGTAATGGTTGTTCTTAGTAGTGGGTTGCTGCCAAGTAATGATAATTGTTCTTGGATGCGGTCAAAAGAATGGATGTTTTTAATGCGGTTTGTGTATATTTTTTGGGATAGTAGCCAAAAATGGGGTAAAAGACAAAAGGGTGAGAGTGACAGCTTTGACTGGTCAAACGCGGTTTGTCTAAGACGCGGTTTGTCTACTTAGTCATGGACTCGGTTTGTCTGTTTAACCACGAACTCGGTTTGTCTGTTTAACCACGTACTCGGTTTGTCTGTATAATCACGAACTCGGTTTGTGTATACAAGGTGTACGCGGTTTGACTGTATAATCACGAACTCGGTTTGTGTATATAAAGTATACTCGGTTTGTCTGCATAATCACGAACTCGGTTTGTCTACAATTTCATTGATACGGTTTGTCTGTCACTAGGTAAAACGGTCAAACGGTTTAATTTGGTCAACAAGTTATCAAACATTAAATTGAAAGATTTGAAGAAGATAAAGAAGTGACAAAGACCATGACCCTTTGAACAACAATCATCAGTTAACAACAATTACAACAACAACAATGATAACTGCAATCTCATTCCACATCTTACAACAACGAATCATTCTCTATCCTAAAACCATCGACAAACCAGAACCAAACTTAACAATAAATCCATCCTCAGTTCTGTAATCCCATCTCGACTACTACAAGATCTTATTCTAACCCCACAGCCAATAATCACAGCGTATATAACACATCGAGCCAAACAGAATTCTTTAAAAAAAAATAGATCTCAGCCTTTACTTTCGAAAATATTCAAAGTAACATCAAGAAACTTGAAGGCAGCTCAATCGAAAGTAAAATCATCATCGATCTAAAGTTTTTTTTTGAAGACTAAGCTTCAATTAAATATCCGAGTCAAAAAGAAAGTCTCATAACAATTCTCGTTAGAAACTTTCTTTGGTTCGTTCAAGATGTAAACGCATAAAGAAAACCTACCCGAGACCTCCTCTTGGAAATCATGAAGATGCGCCTTATTTGTGGTGTTATGGTGCTTCAGTTTGTGTTTGCTAGTCAGATTCGAGCTTAATGATTATCAAAGATGGGGGTGGATGATGTTTATGATGAGATTGTTGTTAGATTGTGTTGTGATCGATGGCTGAGTGTAATGAAGAGGAGAGGGGGCGGATTATTATGATTAGGGTTAAACAAGATGGGGATTAGTGATGCTTTATATAGTCATTTTGTTTAGGGTTTGAGTTGTTTGGTGGATAAGCGAATGGAAGAGAGGATGGGGGCGGATTAGCAAATGGTTAGGGTTAGGATTTGTGCTAAAGTGGGAGTTAAATACCCGAATAATTAGGGTAAAGGACTGGATCGGGTTTTTGTGTTGTTGGGCCAATGGACCAAGTTTGGAGCGGGCTTATGAACTAGAATGATGAGATGTGAATTGGGTTGAACTGAGCTTGTAATGCAAACACACGATTGACTTCAAAAACTGTTATCCAAATATTTGTTCTAAATATTGGATACAAGTTTTTTTTACAAGTGGTATTTTGGTATTGATAATCTCACGGGAATTCGCTTTTGACGATTGGGTGTTTTCTTTCTTTGGATCGGGTTTGACATTAAATGTGGGCTGACACTTAAAAAATAAATAAATATTTGTGATCCGAAAATTGTGTCTTAACAAGTATTGGATTTCATATATTTTTGTCAAGGAGGGGTACTTTGGTTTCACGAATATCTCACAGGTCACACTCGTCACCGCTCGTATGTGGGTTTATGATAATCAATGAAGCTACAGAGTTGTGGGTTTGTCAGTATTGTCCTTGTGATGCCTACGATTTGAGTGAGCCTGCGATTTGATATTTGCAATTTGAGTTACAGTTGACTAATTACAATTTGATTAATTGCGAATTGACAAGTTGCTATTTGACTTGTTGCGACTCGACTGATTGCGATGCTACCAGTTGCGATTTGATGTTGCGAGTTAACACTTGCGATTCGACTAATTGTGATTTGGTTGATTGCAATCTGACTTGTTGCAAGTTGACAATCTGTGACTTGACCTACTGCAATTTGATCAAGTTGTGATTTGACTTATGTGACTTGAATTTCGAAGATTGGTATTGCACCTCACTCTTGGGTATTCTGGTTGATTTTACGGTTTCTCTGGTAGGTTTTAGAAAATCCCGCGAAAGATTCTATTTCTCGGTTTAAATCTCAAGAGCTGTAAAATCCCGTGAAATTAATTTTGGACAAGTAGTCGGGACTTGGATTTAGACAAAATATAACTTACGGGGTTTGACTATTTTTTCCGGGATAAGTTTGTGCTTCAAGATCAGCAGGAATTGGGAAATTATGGTAACTTGGTTGGTTTGTTAATTCACGGGTTGGTGTACTTAGTGTCACAAACATCTCGGGGTGGATGGATGCACGATGTTTGTTGACCCTTGCTCAAGCGTATTTAAGGTGATTAGACCTGAATGTTCAAGAAGTGGATATATACAATAAAGGATGGAAGGTTGGGTATATATCACTACCTATATTTAAAGGAGTTACGTTGTTGTGCTCAATAT
Source organism: Artemisia tridentata subsp. tridentata (assembly GCA_021014915.2). Lineage (NCBI taxonomy): Eukaryota > Viridiplantae > Streptophyta > Magnoliopsida > Asterales > Asteraceae > Artemisia > Artemisia tridentata. The sequence continues at coordinate 37,463,255 of CP139505.1, forward strand.
AGGTTCTAAATCACAATTGCAATTTAAGGTGATTAGACTTGGATGTTCACGAAGTGGATATATACAATTAAGGATGGAAGGTTGGGTATATATCACTACCTATATTTAAAGGAGTTACGTTGTTGTGCTCAATATAGGTTCTAAATCATAATTTAGTGCAAGTTTAAGTCGCGGACTTGTTCTTTATCAAGCTTCATCAAGTGATTGTTGTTTCTCAAGCTTCTAATGGGATTGTTGTTCAAGATCTTCTCAAGAGGTAGTCAGGCTTAAAGACAAGAGGTGATTTGTTTGGAGACATGTGTTAACCTTTTACTCACTTTAAAGTCATATGCATTTCATCAAGCGGTTTTGGCATATTACGAGCTTCAATGAATTGTTAATCTACTAAACCATTGATGATGAGGAAAGCAAGGGGTTACTACAAGAGAGTCTTAATCACCATCTTCGTTGCAGTAGTTTCATTTGTCTCTTTCCATGTTTTGTGCCTGTCAAATTCACAAACATCACGGACTCTCAGCTTTGGCAAAAAGGTCATTTCATGTCCTTTTTGAGGGGGAGAATTATCGCAAGTTTCCTAGAAGTTTAGTCTCCTGCGGTTTGAATCTTAGCAGTGTCGGTTACAGCGGGTCAGATCGTAGCGATTCAGGATTCAGTGGTTCAGTCTACAGCAGTTTGATACTTACTGTTGTGCAGTTAGTTCTTGAATTTATTTCTCAGATAAATCTCAAGAACTGTAAAATCCTGTACACAGTACGACAACTATGCCAAATCCTTTTCATATCAGTTCAGGCCTCGTTCATCAAAGAAAAGAAAAGTGTACGCTTGAGTGCACTTTATCTTCAAAAGAAGAGGAGTCTTCTTATTTTTGGCCATTCTCATCAACAAGATTCATGCTCTTTCCGTGCTTATTCAGTCTTCAAGTGGATCGGCGCATATTGGAGTATATTTTTATTCACTTGTTCAACCAAAAATTGCAATTGACAAGCATATGCGATTTTTGAGGGGGGGAAAGGGTGAATAAACAACATGTCAGTCTTCAAGAACCGTCAAGTGGAGCTACTTACCGTTGATGGTATTCATATTCACTAGTTCAATCATCAAAAATTGCAGTTGCCAGGCATATGCAATTTTTGAGGGGGGGAAAGGGTGAATATTAATCTACATGTTGATTGATGATTGAGATGGTCATACGACTCCTGAATACGTCAGTTCAGGAGTCGTGCAAACCATGTTTCTCCAACACTACTTCTTCCGTCTATCAAGGTGTTGAAGAACATGGTCATGGAATGCTAATCGACAAAGTCTCACGGGTTGGTACAATCAACAACAATGGGTTTCTAGTCAATGCTTCATGTACACGTCATTAGGCTACATGTACACATCATGATGATGATTCCGATTAATCGTAACCATCATGGGGGAGAGAAATGTGTACACCAAGGACGCACAGCAGGTTCACGTGATCGGGCTTAATCATATATTCCGGTATTGATAACCGCAGAGATGATCAGTGGTTCAACTTGTTACCTTGGTATTTACGTTTCACTGTTACGTCATGGGCTGATTAATCGTAACCATCAGGGGAGAGAGAATGTATACATCAAGGACGCACAACAGGTTCACGTGATCAGGGCTTAATATCCAAGGATGGATACATACTATAGATGATCAGTGGTTCAACTTGTTACTTTGGTGTTATCCTAAAGACTGAAGAAGGTCGAGTCGTCAGTCTATTCTACGTTCTCTGTTGGGAGTTATCATCTTATGTGTATGCTGCGGGCTGATGGGTTACATGTAAGGTTACTGGAAGGCATTGGGTGAGATGAAGATGATTGGTATTCTGTTCCTCCACATTGGGCAATCTTGAAGAAGGTCGAGTCTTCAGTCTTCTCTACATTCAAGAATGTTGTGTTCTTTTCTTACAACTTGATATTTAACTTAATCCCATGACAGTTCTTGTTTGATGAGTTGTGGAGTTAAGTTAGGTTCAAGTTGTTCTGTAGTTTAAGGTTAAGTCCAACTTGATGTTAATCTAATCTCATGACAGTTCTTGTTTGATGAGTTGTGAGGTTAAGCTAGATTTCAGTTGAGGCTCAACTTAAACTACCGAAAAGTTGCCTAAGGTTTTTGACGGAGTCACTCTAGGACGGGAGTGTTAGAAGATTAAAGACGGCATGCATTTGGTTATCAAAAGACTTCTTCATATTTCGGGCGTTCATCCAAAGTCTTCTTCCTATTATGGGTGATCGTCAGAGGTTGTCAGATTGGGGGAAAGCACTAATTAGGGGAGAGTGAAAAGCCAGAATCATTCCCTGATTGAAAGTGTTCACATTGCTCTTCAGCAAGTCAAGTGATGAATGCGGTGAAGATTCAGAATGCTGAAGAGTAATGGTTTCTGGTTCGTATCCTTGTACATATATACTTAGTCATATTTTATACCATCTTGTAAATAGATACATAGAAAATCTTGCTAATTGTAAATAGAGAATCGTAAAATCAGAAAAACCATAAAAATTAAAAAATTAGAAAAGACCAAAAATAGTTTCACCTAGGCATGTCTTCTGTTTATCGATAACATTTACGGACTTAGAAATGTCATTCAATAATGGCACGGGTCTTTAAATGAAGCTCGAGCAGAAGTTAAAATGGATTGTTAAAACATGTCTAAATGGCTTGCTATTACTTTAGATAGCAACCCGCGCTTCATATTGGGGAAAGCACGTCGCCAAAAAGACGGCTGTTCCTCCAACTGGGTGATGTTCACCTAGGCATGGATTACTTCATATCCATGTTTCCTGATTTGATGTACGTTTCAGTGCATCATTTCTTGTAAAAGAAGAGAAATCTTCTTAGTATAACAAATAGTTTTCATTCTATGATTCTTCTGAAAATTATTTGTGAGACACTTGGTGAATATGTGTTGTATGAAATTTGTTTATACTTGGATTATGCATAAAATTTGTCACTCAATCAACGACTACAAAACCTCATGACAGTTCTTGTTTGATGAGTTGTGGGGTTAAGCGTGATTTTAGTTGAGGTTCAACTAGAATACGGGTCATTGATTGAGGGGGAGAGTGAATTCAAATTTTATATCATCAAACGGATTTATTGGTTAAATCATACTTGTTAGAAATGGTTTTGTAGTTAATGGGGAATTAGTTGAAGAGGATCTTGCTTAAATATATCAAATGACCAAGTGTGTTAGTTGCTAGAAAGTTTAGGACATTATGTGCAATTTGCTTATAGTTTCCTAGCTTTATGTATCTAGAAGGTTCATTTGTGTTACTTTGGAATCCTCGTATAATCCCCAAAATGCTTTAAGACTCAAAACCTAAAAGAAGTTAGAAAACCAGTTGTGTTTGATGTTTTTGAATACTCCACTGGCATTTGTATGATCTAAATGAATGAGTTTCAAATGTTGCTTGTCTCTGCTGCTTAATGGTTGTTGATATTGTGCATATGTTCTCAGGATTCGCTTAGGTAGATTGCTATTATGTTAGAATCATGTTCCTAAGATCCTGAATTGAATATTGAAATCTGTGTGAATTGCCATGATCATGATTGCTAATTGCTCTTCATGCTAGATAGTGGTTTGACGTAGTTCCTGATTGGGGTTTGATTATAAGATGAACTTGGTATTGTAATGTGGCAAGCTGCTGAAGGGTAGCTATCTAGGAATAGTGTATCTGTATGTATGTATATCTGTGTTGATATTCTTATGCAGATTCCATAGCCAAAATGAATGTACCAGTTCCCATTCTAACCATTTGATCAGACGTTCAAACTCTATTGATTGGCTCGGAATTCACCTCAACAACAATGTCGGCAACAACAACTACAACAACACTTTCACCACCATCACCACCATTCATCTATTTTGGTCTCGCTAAGTGGGGATCAACGACATTTGCGAAATGTAGGGTATTCACAATGCAAGAAACACTAGTTTGAGGCTTTAGATTGGATCGAATGGACAAGAGCTAGAGAGAGAGAGAGATGGGAACTTCTAGAGAGAGAAACAATGTGTGTATTAGATTAGAATGAAGTGAAGTTCCAACCCTTCCCTTGTGTGGGAAGGGGTATTTATACTTACAACATATAATGCCCCTAGCGGGCTGTAGAGTGAGCTGACAGAGGGTAAAGACCCGACCCACTCTACAATACTAATAATAATAACTAAGCTACTAATAATATTACTAATAATCCTACGAGCTATGATGTACTAATAGTTACTCGGGGTGACCGAGTCTTCAGCTGAATATTCATATTCCTAACAATCTCCCCCTAAGGGAGGTCACCCCAGAAGTAATGTTCTGAATTTCAGCACTTCTTCCTTGGATCTTGACATCATAGCTCGTACCCATTGATTCTTCAAAATCATAGATTGTTGTGCAAACATCCGTGATCTTAAGATGACTCCTCTTTTGTCTTGGATGAACTTTGAGTAATCTTTGAAAGTGTCATCCCACTTGAGTCTCCAAGTCATCTTTCAGTAGTAGGTCTCCATGTGATGAAATATACTTAGAGCCGACATGCTCACACGATATGGTGTCATGATCTTCAGCATCAGAGTTAGCAGAAGCTGTGTTGAAGGTCTTTTAGGTTGATCATGACTTCTTTGATGATGATGTGGTGTGAGCATGTGGTGATAGATTGGCATCTTTTCTGCAACCAGCTACAACAGCAACCAGCTACAGCATTCCACTGCTACAACCGCCAGAGATTCCTGCATACGACAGTTAGCAATAATTCGACCGGTACTTACAAGTTTGGACTTCGAGATAGTCAACAGCATATTGTGAAAACTCTCTCTAATCCTTACCATGACCGTTCCTAATCGAAAACCCACAGAGGGCTTTTTAAGATTTTACCGTAGTAAATCAACGATTAGGTGAGTCGCTGGAGATCACTCCACGACTGTAGACCGGTTGAAACCGCCGCGACCACTAAGCGTAATCCACGAGGAATTACCGAAGTGACCTGCTTTCAGGGCTGCTTGATGTTGACCCTGGCAGGAATTTCCATTCAATCATTGAGAATTACATTTGTAAATTCCCTCATGAATGTTCTGGCAGATTGCTAAGATCTGCGTAGGACTCATAAGTTTACAACTGGTGTCCTTAATGTTGAACAACCAGTGTATAAATAATTCGTGTCCCTATGAGATCTTATTATGCATCTCGTGGCTCTAGACTCAATTGTGCATTTTGATTTGGTGATCGGAGGCTGGAGAGGACTGCCACCTTTTCAATATCGTCTAACTCGGAGTGAGAGAGACGATAGGAATGTATTGAACTCCGTGACAATTGAAACAAGAGTCCTTTGAGGGACCTTGAGTGGCTAGGGAGGGTTGTGCAGCGTATCACTGGGTCCATGATACTTTGTCTTCAATGCCAGCAATCAACTAAGTGATTCTGACAGCATATGTATTGACCCGGTTTCTGCCTAAGTTGTAAGGAGGGCTTCTTTCTTTTCACCCTTTATCTTTACAATTCTTTTTCATTCTTCAACCCCTTCAGTGCTTACCGAGACTTCATAACTAACACCTTGTTGGGTTTATTACAGTGTTAGCTCCATCTCAGTCGGCACTCTTCCCTTATACACATTTCTCCTTTTTAATCATACCTGAGGACTTCTACACTAACTAGTGGATTGTCCCTGGGTAGATCCCTCCGGCTCTGGCGGGATCGAGGGAACTTGAGCCTAACCTAACCATCCTTATAACTCCATACATTAATTAAAATGGTCGGTCTTTGGTATTCATCCACGATTGCCAAACCAAATCTTTGAAAAATCTCTCAAAGTGTTCATGATTCTGAAACACATTTTTGCAAACACTTGAGAGTTTTAATATTTTTCAAATGCTCCCCCTCAACATGTGCTCGGTTGATTGTTTTATAAATTTGCACATGTTAGGTAGAGCTCGCACTTTTTGAATTGATCCACTTTCAGTGAACATGACCGATTCGAGACACGCTTACATCACTGGTTAGACCAGCTTGAAATTATTACCCGTCCTGGTCAAGTCCATAGAAAGTTTCTCGAAACGGTACACTCTACTCAGATACATCTTTTTCGAGACACGCTTACATCACTGGTTAGACCAGCTTGAAATTATTACCCGGCCAAGACGTATCCTTTCGATTGATGACAATTCAAGTTTCGTCAATTCTTTGGTGAAGTCTGAGCCTTGCTCACACAAGATGCCAAAATCCTTTGTTTTGTAAAAACCATTTGCTCCCCCTCAATATGTGCATCGATATACGAAAGATTTTAGCACATATGGAAGAGCTTGCTTTTATGACCAAAACATTTTGCTCCCCCTCAATATGTGCCTTGATATGCAAAATGGTTTAGCACATACGGGAGAGCATACATTAACTTCCAAATCATCACATTTTATCAGAATTTCCTATTTAAATCACATTCTCTCCCCCGATCAAAAATTTCAAACCATTTGAGATTTGTGATCCCAATTGATTTAAATACATTTAGAAAAATTTGGGAGAAAATGTGGTCAGGTTTAACTGTATTCTGATTTTGGAGCATACTATACTCCCCTTGAAACCACGAGAGAGTGTCACTGCTGAAGTTTGCACAAATTAGGCAAGGTGTCGAAAATTTGAACAAATACGCTCCCCCTCAATTAATGACCCGTTTTCCATTAAAAGAGCTGTAGTCATTCAATTGAGCGACGGGTATTTGTGAAAAATTTAGTTCAATTTACCACCTTGTGTAACATCAAGACTCTCTTGAAGGATCAAACAAGATAAAGAGTCTTGAGGAAAAGAAGACTTCTCTTCTTATGTACGAAGTGATGCACTGAAACGTACATCAAGACGGGAGAACATGGATATAAAGTAATCCATGCCCAGGTGAACATCACCCGGTTGGAGGAACCGCTGTCTTATTGGCGACATGCTTTCCCCATTGTACAGTGCGGGTTGCAGTATGAAGTAACTGCAAGCCATTTAGACATGTTTTAACCATCCATTTTAATATAACTTCTGCTCGAGCTTCATTTAAGAATCCGTGCCATTGTTGAATGACATTTCTAGATACGTAAATGTTATCGATAAACAGAAGACATGCCTAGGTAGAACTATTTTTGGTATTTTCTGATTTTTCGATTTTTTATGGTTTTTATAGGTTTTATATTTTTGTATTTTTCTTTTTGATTTAAGATATATACAACTATGTACAAGGATATAAGAAGACAATCCTTTACTCCTCCTTTTCTTCCTGAAGACACTTGAGGGTTTCAGGAGTCATGCTTTTCATGCCAAGGCGTGGGAGAATAAACTGAAACCTTTCTCTTGGGAGGGCCTTGGTGAAGATGTCAGCTAACTGAAACTCTGTCCTCATGAAGTATAGTTCCACAATTCCTTTTTCCACCTGTTCCCTGATGAAGTGATGCCTGATGTCGATGTGTTTTGACCTGGAGTGCTGAACATTGTTACAACAAAGAGCAATGGCGCTTTTGTTGTCACAATATAGAGGAATTTTGTTGTATGAGAATCCATAGTCCGAAAGCTGTGATCGCATCCAAAGGATTTGTGCACAGCAAGCAGACATAGCAATGTACTCAGCTTCAGTAGATGATATGGACGTACTCATCTGCTTCTTAGAAGACCAACTAACCAACTTTTCCCCTAAAAACTGAGCTCCTCCTGAAGTACTTCGACGAGTGTCTTGACATCCCGCATGATCAGCATCCGTGTAAGCCGTTAACTCCATTGCAGTGTCCTTAGGATACCAGAGACCCATATGAACCGTGCCTTGAAGATATCAGAAGATCCTTTTCACTGCTTCAACATGCTTCTTGGTTGGTCTGGATTGATACCGAGCACACATACACACAGCAAACAGAAGATCTGGTCTGCTAGCCGTGATGTACATCAAAGATCCAATCATGCTTCGATACTTTGTTATATCTACTGGAGTCTGATGAAGCGAAAAGTGTACCGCTTTTAAGGGGTCATTTAAGCCCTAAATCGTATTTATTTGATTAAATATTGCCCTAAATCGTTCCTTTTGTCATTTTAGGTACTTTTGAGGAGAAATCTGGAAAAGGAGGCATTTTGGACGTTTTTGGAGCATAAAAGTGAAGAAAACGGCAAAGTCTCAAAAATCGGCTAAAAGTTACCTTTGACGGCGTCACAATTTACCCCAGACGGCGTCATGCCTTGGCAAGAAAAAGTGGACGTGAAATTTACTCATGATAAGCCAGTGAAAATAGCATGTGAATTCTGACGGCGTCACGCTTTAACTTGATCAAGGGCGTCACGGCTTAAATCAAAGAGGGACGGCGTCACGTTCAAGGTTCGACGGCGTCAAGCCTTGATAAGCCAGAATGGATTTTTGAAGAGCTAAAGAGGGACGGCGTCAAGAAGGTCATCCGGGAACCCTAGAAGCGGCGAGGTGACGGCGTCACAATCCATAAGGTGACGCCGTCAGATCCAAAAATCTATATATAGTTTTCTAATTTTTTGTCATTAAGTAGAACTTAGTGTGTGGAATTTTGGGAGAAAACCCTAAGACGATTTTAGCTTCTTTTTCAAGGCTTTTTGCCTTGAGATCTTCCATGTTACATTGAAGATAAGTTATCAATTAATCATTCAATATGTCTATGTGTTGTTTGATTTTATCTTATTCTTGTCTTTTGATTAACATGTTAGGCTAGATTTATCTTGTGTTTGCTTAGATCTAATGAAACCTAGCTATTGATTATTGGTTATTAGTGTGTTATTAGTTGTATTGGATGATTGTTTATCTATGTTAGGCTTAAGAAAACTGGCTAACTTCCTATTCGGTAACTTGCTTGAACGTCTTAAGAAACATGAACCAAATGCGTACTAAAGGTTTTTATGGTTGTATTTAATGCACAAGCGAATTCTAGTGATCCCATGTTAGGAGCTTCCTAGCCGGCTCGACATAGGAGTGAAGTAGGAGCTTGTAGAGTTGGGGAAGTACGTACGCCACCCCACGAATGGTATTAAGGAATACACCCGTCATCCACGCGACTAATACACACTAATTAACCGGTAAAAGATAGTTAGGGAGTAAGGAAATCTAAGTAAACACATTTCTCTACACATAAGTTTCTCACCACATTTTCATTTCTGTTATTTTATTTTATTTGCATCCGTAGTAATTTTGGGTTAGTTGAATAGCAACTAATTCCGCCCACTCTTTCAAACCCGAGATTTTACTTGCTTTCATAAAAATTATAAAAACATAAAAAGAATCTTCCTCAACCCTTAGACCTAATTAGAGTAGTCTTTCACACCTAACGAACACTATTCCCTGTGGAGAACGATCAATCCCCCGTACTTACCACTACACTATACTACATCGGTCAGGTACACTGCCTGGTGGGGTTGTAAGCCTCTTGGGATCCCTCGAGAGGTAAAACCTGTTGTAAGGTTACAAAACCACGCATCAAGTTTTTGGCGCCGCTGCCGGGGAATAGTTATTGTTTAGGTTGAATTTTTTATTTCTATTAGGTCTACTCACTAGATTCCTTTCTAGTGAGATTTTTATTTTATTTTTCTAGATTTTCTTTAGTCTATCTATTTTCTTCGTTTCTTTGTTCGTAACCATTACCATCCGACATCATGGAAGATGGTAATATCCTTAACCCCCATAATCCACCACCACAACAACCACCACCACCTCCTAGAGCCCGTACTTTAGGAGAGTATTCCCGTCCTAGCCACCATGGCTATCGAAACACCATTGAGCTCACTCAAGGAGCCAATATCACACCCTTGCGATCCGACACCATCCGGTTGGTGCAAAGCGGATGCGCATTCCATGGACTTCGTTCTGAAGATCCTAATCAACACCTCAAGGACTTTCTTAAAATCGTTGATTCTATAGACCTTGATGTTGCCACTCGAGAGACGACCCGATTGCGTCTCTTCCAATTCTCTTTGCGGGACCAAGCTAGTCAGTGGCTAGAACGTCAACCCGCAGGATCCATCACCTCTTGGGATGATCTCACCACTCGTTTCCTTGCTCAGTTTTTCCCACCGGGAAGAACTACCAAGCTAAGGAGGGATATCTTAACGTTTGAACAACGCCGAGGCGAAACCCTCTACGGGGCATGGATTCGATTCAAGGACTTACTTCAAAAAGTCCCTCACCATGGCATAAATCTCTGGCTTCAAATCCAAATCTTCTATGACCATGTTGATTACCACACCAAGCGTGCCATCGATCGAGCCGCCGGGGGCAGATTGCGCGACAAAAGCGCCGAGGAATCATGGGAGATCATTGATGAGCTTGCATCCAACGATGATGAATTATGGCAAGTCTCCCACGACGTGCGCTCGGCAGTCAAGACATATTCATCGCCCGATACAGCCAATCAAATCACTGAGGAAAGCGTAAGTGAACTTGAGAAAAGGGTTGCATATCTTATGGAAAAGCAAAAGAGACCCTTAAGTCCACAAAAAGCAACAATTAACTCAGTCTCAAGCATTAAGCAAACACCATTGTCCGAATCACCCCTTAGGGAAAATGCTAAACCCTTCCATAAGCACGCTCAACCCAACTCACCACCTCAGGAACTTAGTCCAACATTCGAAGCTCGAATGAGAGAGTACATGTCAAAACACTCCGAACGGTTGGCAAAATTTGAGGAAGCCGTCTACAAACAAAAGGAGGAAATGGAAGAGAAGATGGCGGAGATGATGAATCTTTTGAAAGAATACACAAATACAAAAGCCCCTGAAAAAGTGTTGGTGAGGAATGACGCTGAAGTTCCTAACACTAAATTTGTCAAGGCCACCTCCGTCGTCCAAGAGGGCGGAAATGATGGAAGAGGGAAATCCATAACTATGGAAGTTAACAAAATTGACCTCATCCCACTTAATAATGGAAACACCAATGCCTACAAATGCGATTCCGACAAGGGAGAGGAGGCGCCCTCTGAGGAGCGCCAATTGGTTGAACCGCCAGTGTCACAACAAGTGAGGCATTACTTGAAGCATGAAATAAACAAGGAGACCATAAACGATTGGGTGAGAAACTATCGACGTACTCATCTACCCAACAAGGAGTCCAAGAAGGTGGAACCGGATGATAAATCTGACACATTACCCGGTGGGCAATTGTATGAATGCCTCATAGGACAAAAGTTAGTGGAAAAGCAGAAATTCTACGGGGTCTTTGAAATACCATGCAGCATTGGAAAACACAAGTATCTGGATGCGATAGCTGACCAAGGTTCCGACGTAAATTTGATGCCTTTATCCGTTTATGTTCAGTTAACCGATGAGTTGCCATCCATCACCCATACTAAACTCTCTTTTGCAAAGCATTCTTATGAGTATCCGTTAGGAATTGCAGAAGATGTGTTGGTCAACGTTGCCGGATTCCTGTATCCGGTCGACTTCATGATCATTGAGAGAAATGATATGAATATGCCAATAATCCTTGGGGCACCCTTTCTCGCTACCACTAGAGCACAAATCAATTACGAAAATAGCACCATCCAAATGAAGAAGGGGAAGAAAACAATAAACTTCCCAACGATCCCACGACATATACGAGATGTTGCTCTGCAGAAGAAGATGGAGGCTAACACTAATATAGTCCGTGGTAATGTTCGAGAGAAAATTCTTGCATGGGAGGCAAGGATTAAGAGTTATATGGAAAATGAGATTAGAGAATGTAAGGATGGAAATAACGATTATATTGAGGCTGATGAGCAACCCAATAACCCCGTTGAATTTACAAAAGGAGACTCAGTGCTCCTAAGGCATTCAGAAACAGAAGCACCTACCAATGAACTAAGTCCCTGGTGGTACGGACCATTCACAATTAAAAGTTTACACCAAGATGGGATAGTAAGCTTGACCAGCAAAGGAGGAGGTGAAGTAATTGCGAATGTCGAGCGATTGAGACACCACCACCCTGATAACAAGGATCATATCTATCAGGGATACGTCATTATGAATGATGGAATCACGTAATGTACGTGACTTTGAGTCTAGCTACAAGACTCGTTAATAAAGAAAAGCGCTTCTTGGGAGGCAACCCAAGCTGTATTTGTTTTATTTGCTTTGTGTGTTTATTTATTTGTTTGTTTGATTTTATTTGTTTCCGTATGTGTGTTTAATTTTTATCATTATTGATTCATGTTCAAAAGTAAATTGTGAAAATGCTTTATTTTGTTTTTAACTTCGTCTTAACTACATATAAAGGTATTTTGCAAAAGATAAGTGTAAGGGAAATCTAAATCGGTTTATTAGAACACAAATGAACATGAATCATAATAATAATAAATTAACATACATATTAGTGTTTGTTTGAGTCAAATGCTTGTATCGAGTCATAATGATGTTTTGCAGGATTTCCAGGAAGTAAGGTAAAGGTTTTTCCAGAAATTTTCCGGAAACTTAAAATGAGAATTTTTGTCAGGTCATTTCTGACGGCGTCAGGGTTTATAACCTGACGGCGTCAGATTTAATTTCCAGAAATTTTTGAAAATTTTGTTTTCATAAAAAGTTTTTATTAAAATCTCCAACTTATAATCTCCAGGAATCTGCAAAATTATCATTCCACAAGCATTATATCCTTATATATAGATTTATCCCGCCGATGTTATGCAGGTTTTCGTGTTTGTTTTCTCAGGTTTAACAGGTTATTTTGGACAAGGAAATGTCTTGGATCAAGCTTGTGGCGATGCATTAGTCATGGAGCTTCAACATTCTCTTTGGAGGAAGATCTAACCGTGTTATTTCATTATCCACCGAGCGAATCAGGGGAGTATTTGATTTCATTCTTTTACTTTTTACTTTTACATCTTGTTATTTGAACATTGGGGACAATGTTCATCTTAAGTGTAAGGGGGGGGGGGGTAAAAGTACGATTTTTGAGAATACAATTGCGCTTGATTTTTGTTTGTTTAATGGTAGATGTGTAATAAAACTGAGATAAATACCTGTTAGGGCAATTTTAGTGCCAAATTTAAATTTTTTTACAACATATAGGAGTGAAACTTTGATCTTAATGAGCGTCTCACGGATAGGAGTTATATGACTAGCACAAAACTGTACCACTAAAAAAAAAAAATTTTCCACCCCCAAATATGTGAGGTTCGCCCCTAGAATTGGTAGGAAAAGCATTTATGCTATGATGTGTGTACCGGTAGCACTTAGATTCTAGAACTTGCGTTAGGACCATTCCGAGGCCACAAGTGAGACTACATTCGTGTAGTTAAATTTACTACATGATAAGAGGCATTAGGATTAACCCATTGTTTTACACCTGTGATTTTGTTATAATTACATTGGCTACATTGGTCAAGTAATTCTCCCACACCCTTTGCGTTGTACTCATTTTTAGTACACGATACCCCTAGTACACCCCTCAGAGCCTATCTTTTCGTTTCGACCTTTAAGCATTTTACTTAAAGGAAGAATTTGTTTACACCCCACTTAAATGTACACCCAAATCGCCTTAGCCTACCTTGTATGCACTCATTTTTAGTGCATTATTGTGACAACATTTGTTTAAACCCAAGTTAATTATCTAGTTGATTACATGGTTGCTAAGTCGAGTCATATCCTTGTACATATTGTTTTGGGACGATTGGGACTCATGGGTAAAGTACTAGTATAATGGAGTAATGGGGATGAACATCATTTATTACCCCCATATGTGCTAAATGTTTTAAAAGTACTCCAAGTTTTTCAATTATCTTAATTCGAGTCATTAGAATAGTTATTTGTAAAGTTATGTAAAAGTTCAAGTGTAAGGGGGATGCAATGCCCCTATGATGTATTATTTTGGATGGTAGGGCAAAAGTGTATGCAAAAAAAAAAAAAAAAAAAAAAAAAAAAAAAAAAAAAAAAAAAATCGAAAAATCAAGAAAAATACAAAAAAAATGAGAAAAAGAAAAATAGAAAAAACATACGGACTACCATCCCGTTTCATTTTATGTTTATTTTATGTTTTTGTTATTTTCTTTCATTAGCTTAAGATCGAGTCTAGTCTTGGCTTAGCAACATTGTATAGTACATGTAATTGATCAAGATCTTTAACTAGCCACCAGTAAAATATCCCTTATCCAACAAAACCGTGTTTTCCTTTTCCCTACACCTAACGTTATAACCCATTTAAAAGCCCTCTTTGATAGTTTATCTTTGGTGCTTACGCCTAGTGGAGGAGGTTTTCGATCCTTTCCCAAGCCTATGGTAATCTATTTGCTATGACAGGTAGTGAGAGATATTATCCGTTTTCATTTATGAGATTTATTTTGATGACACTTGAGAGATGTGAGTATCTAAACACTACTTGTGAGGTGCTAGTATGTAATCTCCGTGCTTATTATGATTGAAGTGGAACGAATATTTGTTGTAATTACTTTTATGTTAGCATTAAATGACCCCTAACTTGTATTTTGATTAGAATAAAAGCGCATTTGCTTGAGGACAAGCAAATCTCAAGTGTAAGGGTATTTGATGAAGCGAAAAGTGTACCGCTTTTAAGGGGTCATTTAAGCCCTAAATCGTATTTATTTGATTAAATATTGCCCTAAATCGTTCCTTTTGTCATTTTAGGTACTTTTGAGGAGAAATCTGGAAAAGGAGGCATTTTGGACGTTTTTGGAGCATAAAAGTGAAGAAAACGGCAAAGTCTCAAAAATCGGCTAAAAGTTACCTTTGACGGCGTCACAATTTACCCCAGACGGCGTCATGCCTTGGCAAGAAAAAGTGGACGTGAAATTTACTCATGATAAGCCAGTGAAAATAGCATGTGAATTCTGACGGCGTCACGCTTTAACTTGATCAAGGGCGTCACGGCTTAAATCAAAGAGGGACGGCGTCACGTTCAAGGTTCGACGGCGTCAAGCCTTGATAAGCCAGAATGGATTTTTGAAGAGCTAAAGAGGGACGGCGTCAAGAAGGTCATCCGGGAACCCTAGAAGCGGCGAGGTGACGGCGTCACAATCCATAAGGTGACGCCGTCAGATCCAAAAATCTATATATAGTTTTCTAATTTTTTGTCATTAAGTAGAACTTAGTGTGTGGAATTTTGGGAGAAAACCCTAAGACGATTTTAGCTTCTTTTTCAAGGCTTTTTGCCTTGAGATCTTCCATGTTACATTGAAGATAAGTTATCAATTAATCATTCAATATGTCTATGTGTTGTTTGATTTTATCTTATTCTTGTCTTTTGATTAACATGTTAGGCTAGATTTATCTTGTGTTTGCTTAGATCTAATGAAACCTAGCTATTGATTATTGGTTATTAGTGTGTTATTAGTTGTATTGGATGATTGTTTATCTATGTTAGGCTTAAGAAAACTGGCTAACTTCCTATTCGGTAACTTGCTTGAACGTCTTAAGAAACATGAACCAAATGCGTACTAAAGGTTTTTATGGTTGTATTTAATGCACAAGCGAATTCTAGTGATCCCATGTTAGGAGCTTCCTAGCCGGCTCGACATAGGAGTGAAGTAGGAGCTTGTAGAGTTGGGGAAGTACGTACGCCACCCCACGAATGGTATTAAGGAATACACCCGTCATCCACGCGACTAATACACACTAATTAACCGGTAAAAGATAGTTAGGGAGTAAGGAAATCTAAGTAAACACATTTCTCTACACATAAGTTTCTCACCACATTTTCATTTCTGTTATTTTATTTTATTTGCATCCGTAGTAATTTTGGGTTAGTTGACTAGCAACTAATTCCGCCCACTCTTTCAAACCCGAGATTTTACTTGCTTTCATAAAAATTATAAAAACATAAAAAGAATCTTCCTCAACCCTTAGACCTAATTAGAGTAGTCTTTCACACCTAACGAACACTATTCCCTGTGGAGAACGATCAATCCCCCGTACTTACCACTACACTATACTACATCGGTCAGGTACACTGCCTGGTGGGGTTGTAAGCCTCTTGGGATCCCTCGAGAGGTAAAACCTGTTGTAAGGTTACAAAACCACGCATCGATACTTTGTTATATCTACAAGAGTCCCTGAAGGATCTTCATCCAGCTTTGTTCTATCAACCATGGGAGTGTCAACAGGTTCACTTGAATAGAATCCAAACTTTTTCAAGATCTCGTTGGCGTATTTGGATTGATTAATGAATATGCCTCCGGGACTTTGAGAAACTTGTAATCCTAAGAAGAATGACATTTGTCCCATCATGGACATTTGGAACTTGGAATTCATCTCCTTTGAAAAACTATCACATTCACTAGGATCTGTTGAAGCAAAGATGATATCATCTACATATATCTGAACCAACAGTAGATGGTTTCTTGACTTCCTGGTGAATAGTGTGGGATCAACAACACCCTTGGAGAATCCGTTCACTAGGAGGAACTTGGACAATGTATCGTACCATGCCCTTGGCGCCTGTTTTAACCCATAGAGAGCCTTCTTCAAGCGGTAAACATGAGTAGGATGTTCAGTATCCACGAATCCTTCTGGTTGACTCACATAAACTTCTTCCTTTAAGTCACCATTCAATAATGCTATTTTGACATCCATCTGGTAGACTATCATATTTTGACTAGCAGCATTTGCGAGGAAGATTCTTATGGCTTCAATTCTAGCAACAGGAGCAAACGATTCTTCAAAATCAATGCCCTCTTCTTGTCTGAACCCTTTAGCAACTAGCCGTGCCTTGTTCTTTAAGACATCACCATACTCATCAAGCTTCACTTTGAAGATCCATTTTAAAGCAATGATCATTGCAAGCTCTGGAGGAGGCACTAATTCCCATACTTCAAGTCGATCAAATTCATGGATTTCATCCTGCATAGCCTGGAACCAGCAATCTTTAGTCATTGCTTCTTTGGCATCTTTTGGTTCGACTTTGGACAGTACGGAATTGAAGAAGCACCATAGTGCATCAGTGGCTAGTTGATTACGTGTGGATACTGGACGTGAGGGATTGCCTATGATGTTGTCGATTGGATGATCACTGGTCCATTTCCTGAGATGGTCGTGAGGTTGAGGGTTATGAACAGACGTAGCAGTGTTGTGTTCTTCAAGTAAGGATGTGTCTGATGCGTGGTTTTGCGACCTTACAACAGGTTTTACCTCTCGAGGGATCTCAAGAGGCTTACAACCCCACCAGGCAGTGTACCTGACCGATGTAGTATAGTGTAGTGGTAAGTACGGGGGATTGATCGTTCTCCACAGGGAATAGTGTTCGTTAGGTATGAAAAATTACTCTAATAGGTCTAAGGGTGAGAGAAGATTCTTTTTATGTTTTTATAATTTTATGAAAGCAAGTAAAATCTCGGGTTTGAAAGAGTGGGCGGAATTAGTTGCTAGTCAACTAACCCAAATTACTACGAATGAAAATAAAATAAAATAACAAAAATGAAAAGTGTGGTGGAAACTTATGTGGAGAGAAATGTGTTTACTTAGATTTCCTTACTCCCTAACTATCTTTTACCGGTTGATTAGTGTGTATTATTTGTGTGGATGACGGGTGTATTCCTTAATACCATTCGTGGGGTGGCGTACGTACTTCCCCAACTCTACAAGCTCCTACTTCACTCCTATGTCGAGCCGGCTAGGAAGCTCCTAACATGGGATCACTAGAATTCGCTTGTGCATTAAATACAACCATAAAAACCTTTAGTACGCATTGGTTCATGTTTCTTAAGACGTTCAAGCAAGTTACCGATTAGGAAGTTAGCCAGTTTTCTTAAGCCTAACATAGATAAACAATCATCCAATACAACTAATAACACACTAATAACCAATAATCAATAGCTAGGTTTCATTAGATCTAAGCAAACACAAGATAAATCTAGCCTAACATGTTAAACAAAAGACAAGAATAAGATAGAATCAAACAACACATAGACATATTGAATGATTAATTGATAACTTATCTTCAATGTAACATGGAAGATCTCAAGGCAAAAAGCCTTGAAAAAGCTGCCAAATTCGTCCTAGGGTTTTCTCCCAAAAATTCCACACTAAGTTCCACACTAATGACAAAGAATTGCAAAACTATATATAGATTTTTACATCTGACGGCGTCACGTTATGGAGTGTGACGCCGTCACCTCGCCGCTTTTAGGGTTCTCGGATGACCTTCTTGACGTCGTCCCTCTTTAGCTCTCCAAAATCCGTTCTGGCTTATCAAGGCTTGACGCCGTCAGACCTTGAACGTGACGCCGTCCCTCTTTGAATTAAGCCGTGACGCCCTTGATTACTCCAAAGGGTGACGCCGTCAGAATTTCCAGGCAATTTTCACTGGCTTATCATGAGTAAATTTCACATCCACCTTTTCTTGCCAAGCCATGACGCCATCCAGGGTAAATCCTGACGCCGTCAAAGGTAATTTCCAGCACAATTTTGAGACTTTGTCGTTTTCTTCACTTTTATGCTCCAAAAACGTCCAAAATGCCTCCTTTTCCAGATTTCTCCTCAAAAGTACCTAAAATGACAAAAGGAACGATTTAGGGCAATATTTGATCAAATAAATACGATTTAGGGCTTAAATGACCCCTTAAAAGCGGTACACTTTTCGCTTCATCAAATACCCTTACACTTGAGATTTGTTTGTCCTCAAGCAAATGCGCTTTTATTCTAATCAAAATACAAGTTAGGGGTCATTTAATGCTAACATAAAAGTAATTACAACAAATATTCGTTCCACTTTAATCATAATAAGCACGGAGATTACATACTAGCACCTCACAAGTAGTGTTTAGATACTCACATCTCTCAAGTGTCATCAAAATAAATCTCATAAATGAAAACGGATAATATCTCTCACTACCTGTCATAGCAAATAGATTACCATAGGCTTGGGAAAGGATCGAAAACCTCCTCCACTAGGCGTAAGCACCTAAGATAAACTATCAAAGAGGGATTTTACATGGGTTATAACGTTAGGTGTAGGGAAAAGGAAAACACGGTTTTGTTGGATAAGGGATATTTTACTGGTGGCGAGTTAAAGATCTTGATTAATTACATGTACTATAACATGTTGCTAAGTGATGAACTCAAATAAGTACATTTTATTACCATCATTTATCCTATGTATTTGACTTGTTTTATTATATTATATATGAGAATTGATACTTAATTGCTTACTTTTGTAATTCTCAGGTAAAAACAAGCATTTGGTGAAACTAAGCGATTTTGGACTAAAAATGGAGCAAAACAAGCAAGATTGGAAAAGTCTACTGAATTGAAGAGATTAAGGACCATTGCCTGACTTTGAAGAATGCGCCGCATCTGATTTTATCATGCGCCGCATATGAAACTTTGGTCAACGAAGAAGAACCAACTTGTTATACTCCAGATACGCCGCATCGGACCAATCCGATGTGCCGTATTGGCCATACACAATCCTTACCAAGAATTCAAGAAATCAAGTGGAGATTAGAAGCTTAATGAAGAAGTCAAGATTACAAGTCGACACTTGAAGATGCTTTCGTATTTTGGCCATAAAATCTTCATCCGGACTCCGTTTTAGGTGATTCAAGCGGCCACGGAAAGAGAAAAAGGAGATCTACCTGTATCTGAAGGAGATGCGGCGCATCTGGTCCTTAGATGCGCCGTATTGGGAGATGAGGCGCATCTGGTCTTTAGATGCGCCGTATTGGGTCAGTTTCAGACTTGGAGGCTACGTTTACTTATAGATGCGGCGCATCTAATTCTCTAGATGCGCCGTATCGACCCAGATTTCAGAATCTATAAATACCGAGCTCATTAACGAATTAGGGTATCATTGGGGACCCTTGGGGTCGTTCTCAGAAGACCAAAAACCCCTCCAAACAGCAGAAGACCTCCTTGAAGATCCAATCATCCTAGAAGATCATCTCAAGAACCTTATATTAAGTGTAATCGTTCGGTTAGCGTATCGTTTTCATTATGAATTCTTATTCGTTTGCTTTGATTACAACTTTATGTATTGTTACTGAGATTATGGGCTAACACCCTTAGGTGTTAGTCATGTTTATGAAGTTTTATTAGTTTTTATGCTTGTGTTGATGTGTTTACTTTGTTATTGGATTGGGTGCTTATCGATAAAAACTCGTTTATTGCTTTTAACTAGTAAAAGTCTATGTAACTAGATTATGATCTTATTGGTTTAATGTGGTAACTTAACTATCTGTAATTGTGGTTACTTTAATTGATCATAAGTGTAGTAATCCGAATCCTATTAGTCGGCTTAGAGGGAACACACCGGAACCGTGCCTTATGCCACTATTAGGACTAGTAGCGCGTAATGCCAAACTAGGTTAGACGGTTTAAAGCGATAAGTTAGTATTGATGCTAGATAGGTCACTATGATCATGTCCTCTTTCCCACCACGATGGTAGGTTATTCAATTGTGACAGGATTAATAATCGGATTGATGGCAAAACAATTGAATGAATTAAAACAAGTAGACATAAGCATGTATAACTATTAGATGGATTAGGCTTGACTAACCCGTTCTTCTATATATCGATCTATCTTTAGTTTAGTTATTTACTTTCCTGTATTTAGTTTAATTATACACACAAACTCATGATAGCCTCTCAGGCTAAACCCCCATCTATCTTTAATTGCTTTCTAGTTTAGTTCAGTTAGATTAGAGACTAAAATACCTTTAGATCATTTTAGCTTCGCTCCTAGTGAACGACCCTTGCTTACCTAGAAACTATCTACATTGATCGGGTACACTGCTCGTGAGTGTTTAGAGTCTATAGGTTAGTTCGGCAATAAATAAATTTAAAACTTGGTAGTTTATTATAGACCTAAAAAAACACATCAAGTTTTTGGCGCCGCTGCCGGGGAGTGATTGTTTTAATTTGATTTATTGGTATTTTAGTTAGTTTTATTTGTTTTTGTGTGTTATTTTTTTGTTTCTGTGTTTCTGTCTCAGAACGACAGATACGGCGTATTTTTGTCTGTGAATACGGCGCATCTGTCTGTTTTCAATACGGCGTATTCTTGTCTGTGAATACGGCGTATTGACGTTCTGTGGGCAAAATTTTTTTTAGTTTGTGTGATTTAGTGTTTAAATTTAAAAAAAAAAAAAAAAAAAAAAAAAAAAAAAAAAAAAAAAAAATTACAGGAAGCTAATACGGCGTATCCATTGTCTGTTGGATACGGCGTATTAACTTGTATCGCATACGGCGTATCTATTGTCTGTTAGATACGGCGTATCGACCTTCTGTGACCAAAAAATATTTTTTTATTTTTATTTTCTGTGTTTATTTAATTTTTATTAGTTTAGTTTTTATTTTTGTTTCGTCTACTGCTGTTCTTGGTTGTTTATCTTTCAGGTAATAATGATGATGGACAATCCGGACATAACAATGGAAGAATATATTAGGTTTGAAGAGGAAAAAGCCTTGAGCAATAATCAGATGTATAGTTGGGAAAGAGCAAGATATTGTGCACAAGTCATCGAGACGAATGAAATTACTATGGAAGAATACTTGTTGCAGGAAAAGGTTAAGTCAAAGAAAGAAAGAAATGGGTTGCCGTTTCAACACACTTGGTGTATGTCAAATGATGATGAGGAGGAGTCATACACCGTAAAACCAATTCCGGCGATTGTTATTGATAGTACTTTTTCTCCGGAAATTGAACAAGATGATGTGTATACGGAACCTTACATTGAAGAATATTCTGCAATCGTGTTACCGCCATTAGACAATCCAACGGATGAAGATGAAAAGTATTCTGATTTTGAGTTTGAACCATTTGACGCCATAGTTTATGATGACATTCCTCAACCAGATTTTGATCCAACGCAAGTTTTTGAAGAAATCTGGAATGACTTATTTAAGGATGGAATTCGGGACGATTATGAAATTGCAAGACCACTAGTTGAAGATGGAGATTCACAAGACGAATTGGAGTCACTTACAACAAAAAGTGGTACAAATTTATTTAATACTATTGATCCCGTTACTAATAATCTTGCTAGTTTTCCTAAACAGGTTGCAAAACAAAAGGATAATGAGGTGGAGTATATTACACTACCTATTGAAGCACCTGTGATTAACCCGTATTTGGTGGAGCTCGAAGAAGAGTTTGGTGATGAGCTCTTAAACATTGCTATGATTGATGAAGATGATGATTTCGACCCTACGAAGGTTATAGAGGAACTCGAACTTTTACTTGCTAAAGACCCTTTCTCATCTTCTGCGGAAGTCAAGGGACGCCTTACTACCGAAGAGAATAACCAAGAAGAAAGGAGACTCATTTTTCCTCAACATACTACTCTTTCAGATGAAATGGTCAAGTCATCCAATTTATTAACCAAACCGGGTAAGGATAGGAAAGATGTACATATATTGCCAAGGTATGATTTTTATTTATTTCTTCCATCTTTACTAGCAAATTTACACTCTTTTCGTGTTTATTGCTACTATCACCCGCACTTGATCCCAAGTGGGGGGAACGACACCCTATTACACAGTAAATAAGGGTGGAGTCAGGCTCGTGACTCGAACAAAAACAAGCGCTTCGTGGGAGGCAACCCATGCTTATCTTTTATTTTCTTTTTAGTTTATTTTATTTTCTTGTGTTTGTTTTTTTATTTGTTTTTCTGCATGACTGTTGTTGCTGTATTCTGCTGATACAAACGATACGGCGCATCTGTATTCTAGATGCGGCGTATTGCGTTTTAATTTTATATGCAGCGCATTTAATAATTCGAGTACGGCGCATCTATCCCCTAGATACACCGTATTCTGTTTTTAATCAGAAATAAATTTAAACCATAACCGACATACGACGCATCTGTTGTACAGATACGGCGTATCTAATTATTTATTAAAAACGGTCTTTGAATTAATAAAATAAGAAGCGACGCATCAATTTCTAT
Source organism: Artemisia tridentata subsp. tridentata (assembly GCA_021014915.2). Lineage (NCBI taxonomy): Eukaryota > Viridiplantae > Streptophyta > Magnoliopsida > Asterales > Asteraceae > Artemisia > Artemisia tridentata. Next base: position 37,486,088 of record CP139505.1, read on the forward strand.
CGATACGGCGTATTATCCCATTGCATGCAGTTTAATATTTCCTACAGGTTGTTGATGCGGCGTATCCAATATTCCATGGATGCGGCGCATCGACACTCTGGCCTGTAATTTTTTCGTATTTTTATTTTTATTTTCCTAACCAATGATTAACGAGATGCTCTCGAGATTCTTTTTTCTGTGGTCTCTATATTTTTACAGGTCTGGACAATTGAAGAGGTTGATGGACTCCCGCATTATATACGCTCGCACGTTTACATTGGAAGATCATACCGAGAAAATCTCAGGGGAGTTCTCCGTTCTAATTCTTTCTATCTCTTGTTTTTAATTTCAAATACAAACAACGAGGACGTTGTTTAACTTAAGTGGGGGGATGGAGAATTAGAACGTTACTTGTCCTAAATTTTCAAAAATATGCTTTAATCTATGCTTAATTATCAAAATTTAATTTTTTTTTTAGCATGTTTTTGTTTAATCTAAGTTGCATAGCTGCACACATAACCTTATTTTCAAAAATTGTGAACTTATCAAAATTCACAAATCTATGAGTGTGCCGGTGACTTGTAAACTTTAGAACTTGGCTTGTATACTATTCGAGACCACCATAATAAGTATTATTTTATATAATTGGAATGACTTGTCTAACTTGGTAAATTTCTAGGATTACACCCAAAAAGCCTATTATATGTTTTGTGTTATTAACTAACTACACTGGTTAGTTAACCCCCGTATAAACCCTTTTGTTACTCTCATTTTTAGAGTAAGATACCCCTAGAAAAACACTCAGAGCCATTTCTTTCATTTCTTACACCTTTGTTAAAATATTTCGTTACACCCTTACACCTTAGCCTACCCTGTAGATTAGAATCCGTGGTTGGTTAATTGCTATAGGCAAAGTGTGTTTCCTTACATTACCTGTGTTCGCGTGCGTAATTCATTATCTATGGTTAGGTCGGGAAATTGCACAATGCAATTGGAGTGAAAGTAAATATTGTATATCTTTGAGTTTATTTTTCGTGTGTTTACTACTTTCACTATTACCGTTATTTCTGAAGTCATGAAAAATATGGAAAAATTATCCAGAATTATCATTATAGTGATGTGGTGAAATTTTACACATCTATGTTTATGTTTCAAGTTAAAAAAAAAAAAAAAAAAAAAAAAAAAAAAAAATCAAAAAAAATAAAAAAAAAAATAGAAAAGAAAAAGAAAAAGGAAGAGTTGGATGTTTGATTTAACCAACTCATGTAAAGTTTTGTATTAAGTGGTCTATATCACCACTATTTGTTGTATACTATATCTATGGATTGAATGGGAGTTGGCAGTTACGGGAACGCCAACTAAGGTTATTCTTTGATTGAGATCTTGTTGAGTATAATTCGTGTCTACCTAAAGCGTGTGTTTCAAGTGTTAAAGCGTGAGTTATTCAATGATATGAGTCTTATTCATGGGATGGTTGGGATAGTGATTAACCACACTTAGGATTTTAATTTATTTGTTTTGTTTATTTTTTATTTTACACCAATTTATATCCCGAGTATTATCCATACCCTTTATTATTCTTTATCCAACCAAACCTTTGATTTATTGAGATTAGGGATTTGAGCAATCTTAAGTATCGTAGTCGTGGATTCGGCTATGTATTTATGATTTTGTCGCCCTTTTTGATATATTATTATTGGTGAAGTTTGGACCTATCTTTAGCCTATTCGAGTTAAGGATTTGAGCAATTGCAAGTATCGTGTTCGTGGATTCGATCATGTATTTGTGATTTTGTCGCCTTTTCTGGAATTTGAGATCGATAGAGATTAAGAGTAATTAACCCTTAAGCCTAAAAACCCTTTTTTACCGCTTTAGACTTGTTATTCCTTAGCTTTAGTGGGGGAGATGTGTATACTTGCCAAGCTTATGATAGAATATTCGTCACGACTGGACAGTTAAACGATTAGATTTGCTTTTATCAAAATATTTTATTTTATTTCTAATTCGTTAAGTGTTTGGTTGTGCAATTATGATAAAACGAATAAGTGCTTAATTATAAAAATACATCCTATTCAGGATACATTTTCATAAGTTATAATCTAAGGTTTACTTGAGGACAAGTAAAGTTCAAGTGGGGGGATATTTGATGACATCAAATAACGACATATTATTAGCATCATTTATCCTATGTATTTGACTTGTTTTATTATATTATATATGAGAATTGATACTTAATTGCTTACTTTTGTAATTCTCAGGTAAAAACAAGCATTTGGTGAAACTAAGCGATTTTGGACTAAAAATGGAGCAAAACAAGCAAGATTGGAAAAGTCTACTGAATTGAAGAGATTAAGGACCATTGCCTGACTTTGAAGAATGCGCCGCATCTGATTTTATCATGCGTCGCATATGAAACTTTGGTCAACGAAGAAGAACCAACTTGTTATACTCCAGATACGCCGCATCGGACCAATCCGATGTGCCGTATTGGCCATACACAATCCTTACCAAAGAAATCAAGTGAAGATTAGAAGCTTAATGAAGAAGTCAAGATTACAAGTCGACACTTGAAGATGCTTTCGTATTTTGGCCATAAAATCTTCATCCGGACTCCGTTTTAGGTGATTCAAGCGGCCACGGAAAGAGAAAAAGGAGATCTACCTGTATCTGAAGGAGATGCGGCGCATCTGGTCCTTAGATGCGCCGTATTGGGAGATGAGGCGCATCTGGTCTTTAGATGCGCCGTATTGGGTCAGTTTCAGACTTGGAGGCTACGTTTACTTATAGATGCGGCGCATCTAATTCTCTAGATGCGCCGTATCGACCCAGATTTCAGAATCTATAAATACCGAGCTCATTAACGAATTAGGGTATCATTGGGGACCCTTGGGGTCGTTCTCAGAAGACCAAAAACCCCTCCAAACAGCAGAAGACCTCCTTGAAGATCCAATCATCCTAGAAGATCATCTCAAGAACCTTATATTAAGTGTAATCGTTCGGTTAGCGTATCGTTTTCATTATGAATTCTTATTCGTTTGCTTTGATTACAACTTTATGTATTGTTACTGAGATTATGGGCTAACACCCTTAGGTGTTAGTCATGTTTATGAAGTTTTATTAGTTTTTATGCTTGTGTTGATGTGTTTACTTTGTTATTGGATTGGGTGCTTATCGATAAAAACTCGTTTATTGCTTTTAACTAGTAAAAGTCTATGTAACTAGATTATGATCTTATTGGTTTAATGTGGTAACTTAACTATCTGTAATTGTGGTTACTTTAATTGATCATAAGTGTAGTAATCCGAATCCTATTAGTCGGCTTAGAGGGAACACACCGGAACCGTGCCTTATGCCACTATTAGGACTAGTAGCGCGTAATGCCAAACTAGGTTAGACGGTTTAAAGCGATAAGTTAGTATTGATGCTAGATAGGTCACTATGATCATGTCCTCTTTCCCACCACGATGGTAGGTTATTCAATTGTGACAGGATTAATAATCGGATTGATGGCAAAACAATTGAATGAATTAAAACAAGTAGACATAAGCATGTATAACTATTAGATGGATTAGGCTTGACTAACCCGTTCTTCTATATATCGATCTATCTTTAGTTTAGTTATTTACTTTCCTGTATTTAGTTTAATTATACACACAAACTCATGATAGCCTCTCAGGCTAAACCCCCATCTATCTTTAATTGCTTTCTAGTTTAGTTCAGTTAGATTAGAGACTAAAATACCTTTAGATCATTTTAGCTTCGCTCCTAGTGAACGACCCTTGCTTACCTAGAAACTATCTACATTGATCGGGTACACTGCTCGTGAGTGTTTAGAGTCTATAGGTTAGTTCGGCAAAAATAAATTTAAAACTTGGTAGTTTATTATAGACCTAAAAAAACACATCACTAAGCCAAGACTAGACTCGATTTAAGCTAATAACAAAATAACAAAATAACAAAAACATAAACTAAACATAAAATGAAACGGGATGGTAGTCCGTATGTTTTTTTCTATTTCTCTTTTTCTCATTTTTTTTTTTGTATTTTTCTTGATTTTTCGATTTTTTTTTTTTTTTTTTTTTTTTTTTTTTTTTTTTGCATACACTTTTGCCCTACCATCCAAAATAATACATAATAGGGGCATTGCATTCCCCTTACACTTGGACTTTTACATAACTTTACAAATTACTATTCTAATTAGGGGTGTGATTCGGGTTGACCCGGTCGGGTTCGGGTCAACTCGGGTCAAGGCCCCTAAAAAAATACCCGAACCCGACCCTGTTTGAACTCGGGTCAATTCGGGTCGGGTCAATTCGGGTCTCGGGTCAACTCGGGTCGGGTCAATTCGGGTCGGGTCAGCTCGGGTTTGGGGTCAACCCGAGTTTTTGCCTTGTAAATTGTCAGTTTTCTCGGGTCAATCGGGTTCGGGTCGGGTCAAGGCTCCTAAAAACATACCCGAACCCGACCTTGTTTAGAACTCGGGTCAATTCGGGTTGACCCGAATTGACTCGGGTCGGGTTCGGGTCGGCTCGGGTTCGGGTCGGGTCGGCCCGAATGACACCCCTACTATTCTAATGACTCGAATCAAGATAATCGAAAAACTTGGAGTACTTTTAAAATATTTAGCACATATGGGGGTAATAAATGATGTTCTTCCCCATTACTCCATTACACTAGTACTTTACCCATGAGTCCCAATCGTCCCAAAACAATATGTACAAGGATATGACTCGACTTAGCAACCATGTAATCAACTAGATAATTAACTAAGGGTTTAACACAAATGTTGTAACAATAATGCACTAAAAATGAGTGCATACAAGGTAGGCTAAGGCGATTTGGGTGTACATTTAAGTGGGGTGTAAACAAATTCTTCCTTTAAGTAAAATGCTTAAAGGTCGAAACGAAAAGATAGGCTCTGAGGGGTGTACTAGGGGTATCGTGTACTAAAAATGAGTACAACGCAAAGGGTGTGGGAGAATTACTTGACCAATGTAGCCAATGTAATTATAACAAAAACACAGGTGTAAAACAATGGGTTAATCCTAATGCCTCTTATCATGTAGTAAATCTAACTACACGAATGTAGTCTCACTTGTGGCCTCGGAATGGTCCTAACGCAAGTTCTAGAATCTAAGTGCTACCGGTACACACATCATAGCATAAATGCTTTTCCTACCAATTCTAGGGGCGAACCTCACATATTTGGGGGTGGAAAATTTTTTAGTGGTACGGTTTTTTTTTTTTTTTTTTTTTTTTTTTTTTTGTGCTAGTCATATAACTCCTATCCGTGAGACGCTCATTAAGATCAAAGTTTCACTCCTATATGTTGTAAAAAAATTTAAATTTGGCACTAAAATTACCTTAACAAGTATTTCTCTCAGTTTTATTACACATCTACTTTTAAACAAACAAAAATCAAGCGTAATAGCATTCTCTAATCATACTTTTACCCTCCCCTTACACTTAAGATGAACATTGTCCCCAATGTTCAAATAACAAGATGTAAAAGCATAAAGTAAAAGAATGAAATCAAATACTCCCCTGATTCGCTCGGTGGATAATGAAATAACACGGTTAAATCTTCTTCCAAGGTAATGTAGAAGCTCCATGACTAATGCATCGCCATAAGCTTGATTCCATAAACATCTCCTTGTCCAAAATAACCTGTTAAACCTGAGAAAACAAACACGAAAACCTGCATAACATCGGCGGGATAAAGTCTATATATAAGGATATAATGCTTGTGGAATGATAATTTTGCAGATTCCTGGAGATTATAAGTTGGAGATTTAATAAAAACTTTTTATGAAAACAAAACTTTCAAAAATTTCTGAAAATTAAATCTGACGCCGTCAGGTTATAAACCCTGACGCCGTCAGAAATGACCTGACAAAAATTCTCATTTTAAGTTTCCGGAAAATTTCTGGAAAAACCTTTACCTTACTTCCTGGAAATCCTGCAAAACATCACTATGACTCGATACAAGCATTTGACTCAAACAAACACTAATATGTATGCTAATTTAATATTATTACGATTCATGTTCATTTGTGTTCTAATAAACAAATTTGGATTTCCCTTACACTTATCTTTTGCAAAATACCTTTATATGTAATTAAGACGAAGTTAAAAACAACATAAAGCATTTTCACAAATTACTTTTGAACATGAATCAATAATAATAAAACTTAAACATACATACGGAAACAAATAAAATCAAACAAGCAAATAAACACACAAAGCAAATAAAGCTTGGGTTGCCTCCCAAGAAGCGCTTGTTTTTGTTCGAGTCATGAGCCTGACTCTACCCTTATTTAATGGATAAAGGAGAGGTTTTCCCTACACTTAGGATTAAGTGCGGGTGATAGTAGCGATACACACCAGCTCGGTAGGAGTATGCCACGTGAGGAAAGAGTGGTGGATGAATTATATGCTCAAAGGGGTGTGCTCCTTTCATCATATCCTTACCTAGTTCACTTTGGTTAATGGGTGAGTTAAAGTGTTCTCCTAAAAAGGGATCATTTTCTAACAACTTCGAGAGACTCCTAATTGGGAATCCATCTTGACCCAATAGACCCGGTTTAAACCCATAATGTTTCTTGTGATCAATCATGAATGGGTGATGTAGACATGTAAGGTCATTTTTCACTCCTATATTGTCTTCCTCACTACAAGGCTTAATGTCTACTACCTTAAACTTAAGACTACCCGGACTATATGTTTTGATGGGTGGATCTGGACCTAATTCAATTCCTAAATTTTCATCCAAGGATGGAAGATTAGGTAACGGTTTTGGTTGAGGCTCCGGCTCATCAAAACTAGGAACTTCCATAGGACTAAAAGAAAGGTTGTGATCACTAAAATCATTCAAACCTATTTCTTCTAGTTGTGTTTGGTCCAAGGGCTCTACCTTTATTGGGGTTCCTATAGTCTCCTCAACTTCTTCCGGGTAAGTCACGGGCGGTGTGTGTGCCTCAAATGATGGTAGGACTTGTGGGGTACTTGGTGGGCTTATGTTACTTACCTCATCATTCCTTGTGTCAAGATCACCTATATCCTCATCATGTGTTTTAGTAGGATCTAACCCTAACATTTTCCCAAGTATCTCAAGTGCTTCTCTAGGCATCTCAACTTCTATGTCCGAATCATAAGGATCATCCTCAATATTCTGATTGCTATATACAAATTGCCTAAAAGATTCATCATGTGTTTCTTGAGATTCAACGTCATCAATCATAAAACCTAGGTCTTTTTGATCAATGTGATCATGTTCGGCTAAATCCTCCGTCACATCAAGGTCACCTATGTGTTTGTTTTGTACTATGGCATTACATGACATCCACTTAGGTATCTCAACACTAACATATTCATCCCCAAAAAAACTTGTTTCATGATCCTTGAAATTTGTGGTCAATTGACTTGTACTAACGTTTGTTGGGTTGTCTATCATATAATAATATTGGGCACAATTCTCAATAGCTTCCCATGCTTTCTCAGCACTTAATTCCCTAATATCCCTGCCAGCAATATGGTAAATGTCCCTTTGGGCATGTCGGTCGACATGATTGTAAAAGATTTGAGTTAGGGACCAAAAATCGAAGTTATGATGAGGGACTTTTTGGAGTAAATATTTAAAACGAGTCCATGCATCATAGAGAGGTTCATCTTTATGTTGTTTAAACATCAAGATGTCATATGGAGTGGGTGAATTACGTGGTTGGTAGTATGGTGGATTCGCGTTCTCCATAATGGTGAACGGAAGAGTCAATGGAAATTACGAACTAACAAACAAAGAAATAAGATAGACTAAAGAAGACCTATAAAAATAAAATAAAAATCTCACTAGAAAGGAATCTAGTGAGTAAACCTAATAAAATAAAAATTCAACCTAAACAATAACTATTCCCCGGCAGCGGCGCCAAAAACTTGATGCGTGGTTTTGCGACCTTACAACAGGTTTTACCTCTCGAGGGACCTCAAGAGGCTTACAACCCCACCAGGCAGTGTACCTGACCGATGTAGTATAGTGTAGTGGTAAGTACGGGGGATTGATCGTTCTCCACAGGGAATAGTGTTCGTTAGGTATGAAAAATTACTCTAATAGGTCTAAGGGTGAGAGAAGATTCTTTTTATGTTTTTATAATTTTATGAAAGCAAGTAAAATCTCGGGTTTGAAAGAGTGGGCGGAATTAGTTGCTAGTCAACTAACCCAAATTACTACGAATGCAAATAAAATAAAATAACAAAAATGAAAAGTGTGGTGGAAACTTATGTGGAGAGAAATGTGTTTACTTAGATTTCCTTACTCCCTAACTATCTTTTACCAGTTGATTAGTGTGTATTAGTTGCGTGGATGACGGGTGTATTCCTTAATACCATTCGTGGGGTGGCGTACGTACTTCCCCAACTCTACAAGCTCCTACTTCACTCCTATGTCGAGCCGGCTAGGAAGCTCCTAACATGGGATCACTAGAATTCGCTTGTGCATTAAATACAACCATAAAAACCTTTAGTACGCATTGGTTCATGTTTCTTAAGACGTTCAAGCAAGTTACCGATTAGGAAGTTAGCCAGTTTTCTTAAGCATAACATAGATAAACAATCATCCAATACAACTAATAACACACTAATAACCAATAATCAATAGCTAGGTTTCATTAGATCTAAGCAAACACAAGATAAATCTAGCCTAACATGTTAAACAAAAGACAAGAATAAGATAGAATCAAACAACACATAGACATATTGAATGATTAATTGATAACTTATCTTCAATGTAACATGGAAGATCTCAAGGCAAAAAGCCTTGAAAGAGCTGCCAAATTCGTCCTAGGGTTTTCTCCCAAAAATTCCACACTAAGTTCCACACTAATGACAAAGAATTGCAAAACTATATATAGATTTTTACATCTGACGGCGTCACGTTATGGAGTGTGACGCCGTCACCTCGCCGCTTTTAGGGTTCTCGGATGACCTTCTTGACGCCGTCCCTCTTTAGCTCTCCAAAATCCGTTCTGGCTTATCAAGGCTTGACGCCGTCAGACCTTGAACGTGACGCCGTCCCTCTTTGAATTAAGCCGTGACGCCCTTGATCACTCCAAAGGGTGACGCCGTCAGAATTTCCAGGCAATTTTCACTGGCTTATCATGAGTAAATTTCACATCCACCTTTTCTTGCCAAGCCATGACGCCGTCCAGGGTAAATCCTGACGCCGTCAAAGGTAATTTCCAGCATAATTTTGAGACTTTGTCGTTTTCTTCACTTTTATGCTCCAAAAACGTCCAAAATGCCTCCTTTTCCCGATTTCTCCTCAAAAGTACCTAAAATGACAAAAGGAACGATTTAGGGCAATATTTGATCAAATAAATACAATTTAGGGCTTAAATGACCCCTTAAAAGCGGTACACTTTTCGCTTCATCAGTGTCTGATGAATGTTCAGGAGCAAATATGTTTTCAAAAGGAACCTCATCAACAGGAGCAAAAGGATTAACTTCCAAAGAATGATTATCTGAAGATTCTTGCATTACTGGAGAAGATTGAGCGTTTGATGACGAAGGCGATTGACTGGCAGCAGGAGCATTGTGACTGACTGATACTGAAGCTGTAGGGCCTTCTGAACCTTGTGGGGCTTGAACCTCAGTCATAGGAAGTATAGCAGGTTCACTCGGGATGGTTCCATTCGTTGGTTCAAAGTATTCATCAAACATAGGATCGAATAACTTCTTCAACTCCTCACAAGTAGGTGGCACATAAGAATCTGCAGGCGTGGAATTCTGTACAAGTCCTGAACTAATGGGTCCAGGAGACAAAAGGTTAAGATCGGGTCCAGAACTAATTTGTCCTGAAGCAGGGTGCTCACTCAGCTCATCGAACGTAACATGAATGGTTTCCATAATTTTACGGGTTCTCTTATTGTAGATTCGATACCCTTTACTTTCTGGTGCGTATCCAACAAAAATACCTACATCTGCTTTAGCTCTTAACTTTCCCAAGTCTTGACTATCGTTAGTTGGGTAGCAAAGTGCACCAAACACACGGAGAAAGGAAAGATCTGGTTTGTTGTTATGAATTAACTCGAAGGGAGTCTTCTCATGAACCGGATGAATTAAGGATCGGTTTTGAGTGTAACATGCTGTTGCAATAGCCTCTGCCCAGAGAAACATCGGTGTCTTTGAAAATATAAGCATAGTTCTTGCAGCCTCCACCAGAGTACGGTTTCTTCGTTCAACCACTCCGTTCTGTTGAGGAGTGCGAGGGATACTTTTCTGATGCGTGATGCCAATACTTTCATAGAAATTACGGAGTTTTTGGTTAACAAACTCCGTACCATTATCAGTGCGGATGATTCTGACAGTTTTATCGAGCCTTACTTGCAGCTGTTTTATCAGTTTAATGATAACCTCTGGAGTTTCGTCCTTGGTTCTCAAAAACTTCACCCATGTGAACCGAGAATAATCATCTACTATCACCAGAACGTACTTCTTTCCATTTATGGTTTGTATTCTCATTGGTCCACACAAATCCATGTGGAGGGTATGAAGAACTTCCAAGTTGGTGTTGATGGTTTTAGGCTTGTGGGTTTGTTTCTTGCTTTTACCCAGTTGACATGCAGAGCAGAGATGATCTTTCTCATATTTCAGTCTGGGCATTCCTCTAACAAGATCTTTACGGGAAAGATTATTTATGGTACCGAAGTTCAAGTGGTTCAAACGACGATGCCACAGCCATGATTTTGTTTTAGAGGCTTTAGAAAGCAAACATATGGGAGAGGACTTCAACATTTCTTCAATCGATATGGTGTATAGATTGGTACCCCGACTGCCCTTAAGGAGATCTATACCATCCAATTCTCTGACGAAACATGTATGCTTTCTGAAAGCCACTTCCAGATCTGAATCACAAAATTGACCCACAGAAAACAGATTGTGCCCCAGTCCTTCCACATAATATACCCTTGAGATTACACTGTCACCAAACACATAATCTCCGTAACCCATAATAGCACCAAAGTGGTCGTTCCCAAATCTAACTGTCCCGATAAACTTTTTTATGAAGTTCTTGAGCCGCGAGCGATCTCCAGTCATATGTTTTGAGCAGCCTGAGTCCAAATACCACAGGACAATTTGTACGACCTGCATTTGAAACCAGACAACAATGGATAACTGAAAAATGTGGATCCCCAAGTGCAATTTGGGTCCATTTGGTCAGCACACACATATTCAGGAACCACAGATTTCACAGATGCTACTGTCTTTACTGAGGAGACAGAACTAAAGGCAGGACAAGACCTAGATGGAAGGCATTGTGACTCTAAAGACAGGATTCTACCAGTTGGTCTCCATTCCTTATTCATCACAATTTTATGCATATTCATTTTAGGTAATGATCTCTGTTTTCCTAAATTGAATTTCCTTCCAGTGGGTCTCCATTTCTTAACATTCACAATTTTATGCTTATTCATTTTAGGTAACGTGCACTGTTTTCCTAAATTGAATTTCCTTCCAGTGGGTCTCCATTGATAGCCTATGCTAGCAAATGTTTTTCCTGTTGCTCTCCAAACCTTTTTGCATGCTTCAGTTATCCTACCATTCTTAACATGGGGTGATGCAGAAGACATCAAGAAGGACACAACACAATCATCATGATTAGCAGAAATTAAACAATTGTCGCATGTTTTACAGATAGCATTAGAATTCGAATTAATTACAGTACTTTTGATACTAGAATCAACACGATTCATCCTACTCATTGCAAACTTATTGTTCCTAGGTTGGGCTTCTACATTCTTCAAGTGATCATTCTTAGCTGGCGCAGTCCTATCTTTTCTTGCATTTTCTCTAGACCTTGACTCGCTAGCTTGGGTGTCACTTTTTACTCCTGTAGAAGCATCGAATGAAACATTAGTTCGTTTTTCTGTCACATGCCTTCCAGATAATGATGTGTTGGGTTCTGATGTTTTTGGTGGTAGATCAAAGGCTACATGCTTGTTCTCAACAGTAGATGATGATGCAACAAATCTATCTCTATATCTGCTAAACTTAGGAGTTGAGCCTATGGCATATTCTAAGTTTTCCTGAATCCTTTTCGTGAGTTTGCAGGCATAGACAACTGCCTTATCAAGTGGCTTATCAGTCCTATCCTCTTCAACCACCTCACGAAGTGTGTCAAGGCCCTCTCTAAGATGATCGAGATATGTTTGATGGGCAAGGCTGTTATTTCTAAGCTTAAACGGAATATGCCCAACATCAACATCATACTTTTTACTATCAGTAGCCTTTGGTGCATCACAATTACAAGTGGTGCATGGCATTTTACCTTTCACCCGAACCTTCAGATTCTCAATTTCATTTGTCAAAGAGGTTATTTGATCATTGTGATTGCTTCTTGTAACTTTAATAGAATCATATAACTCTTTGAAATGTTGTTTAATCTTTGAATTTTCTTCTCGATAACACTCATTTTCATAATGTAACTTATTTATGGTGTTTTGATATTGAAAATTCTGAGAATCTGAAGACGAAGGTTTATTGCTGCCATACACTTCACACTTGTTGGATTTCAATTGGGCAATTTGGGCCCTCAGCAGTCGAATCGTGTTCGTGTGAGCTTGAATTGTCTCATCTCGTTTGCTTAATTCAAAATAAGTATCAAATTCAGGAGCATCCAAGGATACCTTGTCATTTGATATTTTATGTTTTTCATTTAAATGTTGATGTTTCAATTGCAAATTAAGATATTCAACTTCTAATTTTGAAAAACGTTTAACCATATTCTCATGGTCATCATTTTGAATTTTTTTAAGCAATTTTAAATTCTCCCCCTCAAGCTCAACAACACGATTCTGGGTGACATTTAACGCAATAGCATACTCATTAAATTGACATGCAGACAATGCAGAATCAGTGACAGTGTAAAATACATCTTGTGCAATACATTTAGCAATCAAGTTGTCGTTAGTAATGAGTATGTTTTTTCTTTCAATCTCTCGACTCTTAAGTTCTATTGCATATTCATTCACCTCACTTTCCATATCTTTAAACACTACTTCCATTTCTTTTATTTCGGCTTTAAGGGCAGTTTGCAACCCTTCAAAGTGTTCTTTAAGTAGTTTAAAGAATGGCATGACCTCAGTTAAGTAACACCTTTTTGCATGTTCAAAACACCTTTCCCCCTCAGTAATGCCAGTGGGTGTGATTCTCTTCTTACATGTTTTATCGAAATCAGCAAACAGTTGCCAAAGCACATATAAGCTAATAAAGGTTTTGCATTCAGTGGGAAGAGACAAAGGCACCAAATTCCTAGGTGTATTGGGAGGATACACCGTTATGGATGCCACTTTTCTAATGAGGGGGGGTGTTGGCCTTAAGTTTTTCTACCTTAAGGTTTTCATTATCTTGTTTCCAAAATATCTGTTCAGGTGTTAACTTCTTTTGAGGAGCAAACACAGTCAAACGATTCTCCTCATAATAATCATGGGGTTTGATTATTATTCGTCTGGCTATGCACTCGGGATCCCTCATTTTCTCATTCATTCTTTCCTTTGTTCTCTCACTCATCTCCTCTTCCTCTTTAGTGTAGATAAGCTTAGGCGGGTCATGATTAGGCATAAACATCACATTTGAATCATTTAATGCAGGTTGGGCTATCTTAGCAATCTCATGAATAGCTAATTTAGATCTACCTACATTGTTTTCGCTATGCTTGTCACTTAACTTTCTGTGCTTATACATCATTTGAGCAGTCTGCCTGGTTTGGTCTTGTGTGTACAACTTATCTTCAAGCTTATTTTTTAACGTCTTGAGTCTAGAGAAATCATTTAAAAGTGTTGATTCTTTTTGTTTGAATTCTAGCTTAAGTGTATCAACACACTTTTGTGCTTCCTGTTTCTGTTTGACAGACTGTTCTAGCTGACTTTTCAAAGAACTCAACTCTAATTTTAGTGTTTCTTCTCTTACTCTAGACTCTTTAATAAGTGTACTCATTTGACCTTCTAATTTCTGCTCTCGTTCATTAAGCTCAAACTTAGCACGCCGTTCATACATAGCCACTTGTTCTTTATAGATGTTTAGTTTCGTGATCAAGTTATCATCAGGGACAGGCAATTTGTTCTCATGGCACTCGCATGCATTATCTATATTATCCACATTATCTAAGGCACACACATTCCTCCTAACACAGACATCATTATTGACAAAAGATTCACCATTTGGTACATCAGGCGAGTTGTTGTGATTCAAATACTGTTCATATGAAATAATATTGCTATTTTCCATGTCAACATTACTTGAGTCAGAAACATTTGCCTGATGTACTTCTTCGGGATTCTTTTGTCCCTCGACAATATTATATGTGTCATAAATTTTTAGTACCTCAGATATCACGGATGCATTAGAAGGACCAGCTTGACGGGGAGCAGAGACCATGGAAGACAAGTTAGCCATGAAGATTGTTTGAGCCGTAGGTTCATCATCTACATCAGAGTCATATGCATCACAGTCATCTGCCTTGAAGATGTTAGGATCATTAAGTGCTAGATCCTGAACAGGTTTCTCATCCACATCTTCATCAAAAGTATTTCCTCCATCTCCTGCCAAGAACAATAACTCTTCCTCATCCAATACAGCTCCATTCTCTTGAGCTTGCATTAACAGCATCTTGTCTTTGAAGTAATCTGAGTTCTGAGGACGTTTAGGTTGATTGCAGTTTCTAGCAATGTGTCCGAGCCCCCCACAATTATAGCACTTGATCTGTTTCCCTTGCCCCTGATTGGCATTCCCTGCTCTATTCTGCACATAACCTCGACCCATGTTTCTACCAGCTCTCCCTTGCACATTCTGAACCACAATTTTCCCATCCTCCACCATTGCTAGATTGCGTGGGTTGGATGAATTTCTTAGCTGATTGTTGGTCTGAGGGAGTGATGCTTGAAACTGTTGAACCAGTAATGAAACCTGATTGGTGAGATTGTCAATCATTTTGTTGGTCTGAGAGTAGCCTGAGTCAAGTTGAGAACTCATAGCTGGTACTTGTGAATGATGTTGGAGATAGCTTGGGTTGGATGATGATTGGATTGTTGGTTGAACATTTGTCATGAACGCCAGTGGATCATTTGTAGTTGAAGGACTTAACTTTTCTCTCAGCACCCGATCATAAACAGCATGCTTCTCATGTTGTTGCAGGTATGCATACAGCTGTTCATAGTTGGTATCCCTTAAACCTTTGTTGAGTTTGACTGCAGTCACAAATCTGTCCCATTCAGGAGTCATATTGTTCACAAACTTTAAGTTAAGTTGTATATTGGGCATAGTCATTCTGATCATCCTCATATCATTCACCAACTTATGAAATCTCACATAGTAGTCTGTGACATTCTCTCCTGGGTTCATTTTGAAATGCTCGAACTCATCATACAGCTGTGACTCACGATCTTCCTTTGTGAGTTCTGACCCTGCCAACAACATTTTAACGTTGTCCCACACTGCTTTGGCTTCAGTGTTAAAATTGATGAGCTTGTATACATCCTTTGGAAGACCTTGAATGACTATGTTTGAAGCTCTAATATCAGCATCATACCTCTTCTTTTCTTCTTCATTAAGATCATTGTAGTTTCTAGGTCTGTCGATGCCCCAAGTTACAGTCCCATCTTCACCAGTTGTAACAACGTCTCTGGTGGTACCCATCTGATAAGGTCCTTCATCAATTGACTTAAGAATGTTAACTCCATTATCTTTTCCCAAGCAGTAAAGTCTTATCCGTTGTGCCCAAGACTCATAATCCGTCCTATCTAACATAGGTGGACGAGTGTCAGATCCTGCTGCTTGAATATCTTCTGATGATGTGTTAGATGTGGTAGCCATAGTAACTACGGGATTTTACAGATCTTGTGATTTAACCGAGAAATCGAATCTTTCGCGGGAATTTCTAAAATCACCAAGACACAAACCGCCTAGACAAACCGCGTAGACACAAACCGCGTATGCGCCTAAGAGACAAACCGAGTTCACACTGGAGATACAAACCGCGTTGACACAAACCGCGTATGCGCCTAAGAGACAAACCGAGTTCACACTAGAGATACAAACCGCATTGACACAAACCGCGTATGCGCCTAAGAGACAAACCGAGTTCACACTGGAGATACAAACCGCGTTGACACAAACCGAGTTCACGCTGCTTATACAAACCGCGTTGACACAAACCGCGTATGCGCCTTAGAGACAAACCGAGTTCACACTGGAGATACAAACCGCGTTGACACAAACCGCGTATGCACCTAAGAGACAAACCGCGTTGGCACAAACTTCCAAACCCGTCACTTTCAATGCTGTTTGTCCTTTTGCCTAAACTAGTAAAAGGACAAACCGCGTACCCGATGTGACACAAACAGCGTTCAAGAACTTCCAAAATACACAAACCGCATCCAAGAACACTTGAAATAAAAACCACTCGAATCACCCAAAAACACCACACAAACCTTAAATCTGTGAATCCAAGTACTAAATACTACTCTTATACTATTCCTAAGCTAGAAAGTACAAGGTATAACAACTTTAAATCACTAAACAAAGCACAAAATGAAATATTAGTAACTTATCAAATCGAACCAAAAAACCTCACAAACTACACAAATCCGTGAATACCAACTCTCATGGACCTAACCATGGCTCTTGATACCAATTGTAGGGTATTCACAATGCAAGAAACACTAGTTTGAGGCTTTAGATTGGATCGAATGGACAAGAGCTAGAGAGAGAGAGATGGGAACTTCTAGAGAGAGAAACAATGTGTGTATTAGATTAGAATGAAGTGAAGTTCCAACCCTTCCCTTGTGTGGGAAGGGGTATTTATACTTACAACATATAATGCCCCTAGCGGGCTGTAGAGTGAGCTGACAGAGGGTAAAGACCCGACCCACTCTACAATACTAATAATAATAACTAAGCTACTAATAATATTACTAATAATCCTACGAGCTATGATGTACTAATAGTTACTCGGGGTGACCGAGTCTTCAGCTGAATATTCATATTCCTAACATGAAAGATTTGTTGGTGGTTGGATAGTTGATGTTGACTACTAACTCAGAAAAGCGGGTGATTACATCATCTGCGCAAAAAGGTCAATATCATTTGTGTCATAATTGTCGAATTTGTGCATAATAAGCAGTGAATCTCCCTCTTAGATTAAGGGGGAGCATAGTATGTTCTCATCATCAGAATATATTAAATCGGACACATTTTCTCCCACATTTTCTAACTTATTTAAATCAATTGGGATCACAAATCTCAAAAGGTTTGAAATTTTTGATCGGGGGAGAGAATGTGATTTAAATATGAAACCTGATGAAAATGTGATGTTTTGGAATTTAACGGTAGGCTCTCCCATATGTGCTAAACTCTTTCGTATAACGATGCACATATTGAGGGGGAGCAAATGAACTAAAAGGATTTGGCATAGCATATGATCGAGGCTCAGACTTCACCAATGAATTGACGAAACTTGAACTGTCATCAATCGAAAAGATACGTCTTGGCCGGGTAATAATTTCAAGCTGGTCTAACCAGTGATGTAAGCGTGTCTCGAAAAAGATGTATCTGAGTAGAGTGTACCATTTCGAGAAACTTTCTGTGGACTTGACCAGGCCGGGTAATAATTTCAAGCTAGTCTAACTAGTGATGTAAGCGTGTCTCGAATCGGTCATGTTCACTGAAAGTGGATCAATTCAAAAAGTGCGAGCTCTACCTAACATGTGCAAATTTATAAAACTATCAATCGAGCACATGTTGAGGGGGAGCATTTGAAAAATATAAAACTCTCAAGTGTTTGCAAAAATGTGTTTCAGAATCATGAACACTTTGAGAGATTTTTCAAAGATTTGGTTTGGCAATCGTGGATGAATACCAAAGACCGACCATTTTAATTAATGTATGGAGTTATAAGGATGGTTAGGTTAGGCTCAAGTTCCCACGATCCCGCCAGAGCCGGAGGGATCTACCCAGGGACAATCCACTAGTTAGTGTAGAAGTCCTTTGGTATGATTAAAAAGGAGAAAAGTGGATAAGGGAAAAGTGCCGACTGAGATGGAGCTAGTACTGGAACAAACCCAACAAGGTGCTAGTTATGAAGTCACGGTAAGCACTGAAGGGGTTGAAGAATGAAAAAGAATTGTAAAGATAAAGGGTGAAAAGAAATAGCCCTCCTTACAACTTAGGCAGAAACCGGGTCAATACATATGCTGTCAGAATCACTTAGTTGATTGCTGGCATTGAAGACAAAGTATCATGGACCCAGTGATACGCTGCACAACCCTCCCTATCCACTCAAGGTCCCTCAAAGGATTCTTGTTTCAATTGTCACGGAGTTCAATACATTCCTATCGTCTCTCTCACTCCGAGTTAGATGATATTGAATAGGTGGCAGTCCTCTCCAGCCTCCGCTCTCTAAATCAAAACGCACTATAGAGTCTAGAGCCACGAGATGCATAAAAAGATCTCTTAGGGACACAAACTATTTCTACACTGGTTGT
Source organism: Artemisia tridentata subsp. tridentata (assembly GCA_021014915.2). Classification (NCBI taxonomy): domain Eukaryota; kingdom Viridiplantae; phylum Streptophyta; class Magnoliopsida; order Asterales; family Asteraceae; genus Artemisia; species Artemisia tridentata. The sequence continues at coordinate 37,504,597 of CP139505.1, forward strand.
TCAACATTAAGGACACCAGGTGTAAACTCATGAGTCCTTCGCAGATCTTAGCAATCTGCCAGAACATTTATGAGAGAATTTAAATATGTAATTCTCAATGATTGAATGGAAATTCCTGCCAGGGTCAACATCAAGCAGCCCTGAAAGCAGGTCACTTCGGTAATTCCCTGTGGATTACGCTTAGTGATCGCGGCGGTTTCAAATGGTCTACAGTCGTGGAGTGATCTCCAGCGACTCACCTAATCGTTGATGTGCTACGGTTCGATCTTAAAAAGCCCTCTGTGGGTTTTCGATTAGGAACGGTCTTGGTAAGGATTAGAGAGAGTTTTCACACTATGCTGTTAACAATCTCGAAGTCCGAACTTGTAAGTACCGGACGTTTTATTGCTAACTGTCGTATGCAGGAACTTCTGGCGGTTGAAGCTGTGGAATGCTGTAGCTGGTTGCTGTTGTAGCTGGTTGCAGAAAAGATGCCAATCCTCTACCACATGTTCACACTTCATCATCATTGTAACTCAACAAAGTCATGATCAACCTAAAAGACCTTTAACACGGCTTCTGCAAACTCTGATGCTAAAGATCATGACACCAAATAGTGTGAGCATGTCGGCTCAAAGATTTACACATCACGTGGAAACATACTGCTGAAAGATGACTTGGAAACAAATGTTGGATGATAAAGTCGAAGAATACTCAAAGATCATCCAAGACGATCAAACGGTCATCAAACGAACACTGCTGAATGCACAAAGTTTCAAGACGTTGAAGAATCGAAGATTACGAGCTATAAAGTCAAGATCAAAAGATCAAATGCTAGAATTCGAAATATTATTTCCGGGGTGACCTCCCTTAGGGGAGATTGTTAGGAATATAAATATTCATATGAAGGTTCGGTCACCCCGAGTATCTATTTAGCATATCACATAGCTCGTAGGCTTATTTATATAAGCTTAGTATTATTAGTATTATTAGTTTTATTAGATTAGTCGTATCTATATTTGTGGAGTGGGTCGGGGCTTTCCCCACTGTCAGCTCACTCCACAGCCCACTAGGGGCACAAATAGTAGTAAGTATATAAACCCCTTCCCACACATGGGAAGGGTGGAACTCTTGTAACTTTCACATACACTTAATCTAATATTCACAAGTTTTCCCAACTCTCTCTCTCTAGTTCTTCCATCTAACTCCATGGATCTAATCTTCCATAACCCAAGACCACCCGAATCATCCACACAATCAAGAAGGTTATTTCCTACAAAGAGGCTGAATGGTTGAAAAACTTGGTTCTTGAGATTCCATTGTGGCCTAAACCTATAGCACCCATTTTTATCCGTTGTGATAGTGCTGCTACATTGGCAAAGGCTTATAGCCAGATGTACAATGGGAAGTCTAGACACTTAGGTGTCAGGCATAGCATGATTCGTGAGCTTATCATGAATGGAGTGGTATCTATAGAGTTTGTTAGATCTCAACATAACTTAGCTGATCACTTGACGAAGGGTTTGGCTAGAGACTTGGTTTTAAAGTCTGCAAAAGGGATGGGTTTAAGTCCAACTTAGTCACTGAATGCTAAGACACCCAACTCCCTCCTGAGGAAACTTTGGTGCTGAGTTCAATGTGGCAAGCTGAACATTTATTTGACTGGAGCACATGTTTTATTTACATTCCAAGGTTTTGCTCAGAACCTGCTGAAAGGAGGATGAAGTCTTTACTTCTCAATGGTTAATTTTCTTTGAAAAAGTGCTTAACAGGAGCATGATTAAAAGATGAACCACCTATGTAAATGTTGAAGTTTTGCCGCTTCAGGAAGCTTTTGGACTTTTAGCTTTTACAACATTTATGAATTGGATATGGACACATGGCTTGTATAGTGTCAGGAGTATTTAAGTGTTTGAAAATGTATGTGTATTTTATCTTCAGGTATTCAAATGGGTTGAAGGGTTCAATTCTTAGAACACCCTGATTCTCGAATATTTGAACGTGTAATGTACTAAGATGAGAATTCAATCTTCAAGATATTTTCATTTATGCATATGTTTTGTTTTGTGTTTAATTTTCATGCAAAGGAAGTGAACTAAATTTGGGGAGGATTGTTGGAAAATTTAGTACACTTGAGGGATGAGTTCACACCTGGTAATGGGTTTGGAGGTACGGAGTGTACACCCATTAGGTCCCTGAACACCCTGACTCAATAGTGGTTATGCAAAGTTTCTACCAGTAGTAATGATTCTGCTGGTGATTCTACTGTTAGTAGTAGTGTTCCTGCTGCTAGTTTAAGTTGTTCCTGCTGGTAGCCTTATGGTTCCTGCTGGTAAGCTTGTTTCTGCTGGTGAGCTTTTTCCTGCTGGTAGGATTATTGTTCCTGCTGGTAAGCTTGTTCCTGCTGGTCGTATGATAACCACTGATTCCTACTATTATGGAAACTATTATGGTATAATTAATGGGCCGTTAATTATACATAATTCCATGGGCTAGGGTTTGAGTAAACTCTATTATAAATAGAGATCATAACTTTACTGCATGGATATACAGAACACACAAACCCTAAACACTTAATACGATTTGTTCTTGCTCTGTGCCTAGAATAAGAACTTCACTTGGTCTTATCCCAGAGAGATATTCGTGTAACCCAGGCATAGGGTCGAATAGTTTCTATTGGAAAGTGATACCACGATTTCAAGTGAATATCCGGTACCTTGTTTGATTATCTTTACCCTTTCTGGGAACACTCACAACACACAATTCAACCAACAGATCATTTATGTTACTCTTTACAGGATCAAGTTTAGCAAATGGAACAATGTCTTCCTCCAAAAGCAAGTTTGATGATAAAATTGAAGCATCTTCTGCTAAATGTATTACCATTACTACGGGAAACTGCTTCAGCAAAATATGATGCAGGATTATGTGAGGATAGGTGAAATGTATGATTAATGTTGCTTTCTTTTTTAGTTTCCTTCTATGCCGCGGTTATTGAGAACCAAAACCAAGTAGATTTTGCTGGACGCGTAGTGGTTGATGTTGGTGCTGGAAGCGGCATACTATCATTGTTTGCTGCACAGGTGTTACTATTGAATACTATAGGGGATGTTTAGTTTGCATTTTGGGATCCTCTGATTATTGGGCTTGAAATTGCGATAATATATTTTCTTATACATATTCTGGTTCTAAGTATGTTGGGATCAAAATATATTTTCTTAAGTAGTTTTGTACCGGCTACTTCAAAACCAAACAAGCATGTATTAAATAGAGTTACTTATGTATCTCTTTTATTGATCCAATCTTGGAATCTTTATATTTCCATTTCATAAAGCCTACATCCAAACACCAACACAGTATCATGTACTCTTATTGAGAAATGTGATGTCACATGCATCGACTAATCACGCAGTTTCTCATCCTCTTTGTTTCTTCTCCTGTTTAGGCTGGTGTAAAACATGTTTATGTTGTGCAAGCATCAGAAATGGCTGACTATGCTCAAAAGCTTGTTGCTGGGAATCATCTCTTGGCACAACGAATTACGGTTTGTGCCCTTAGTACAAGCTTGGTTGCTTATATTGTTGGATGCTTATCATTTCAAATTATAAAATAATTTGCCAACATGAGGTTTTACGAGAATCTTTTTATGTTTATTGATCACGTTCTTCTTTTTGAAACTACTATTCTAGTATTGGTGACCTGTCCACACTTTCTTTTATTAAAAGAAAGAACTGATAATCCTAATTCTACAAAAGATTCTGCATTAGAAGTTGGAGGCTTTCACCTTTGAACTTTTTATTTATCCCCTTGACACGTAAAAGATGAAGCATAACCAGATTAACCCATTCATTGGTAAATGGGTCCAAATTCCCACGGGAGCTTTTCCAGCTAAGTTTTTATTATTGAGTAGTTAACAGTAGATATGTCTAAGTGAACACAAGTACCATAACGTTCCAAAAATCTACCATAACAAATGCGCCATAACTCAGATAATTAATACTAAAACAAGTTGCAAAAAGTTTAAAGTTTGAAGATTTAAAGATTAAGGATTACAAATAAAGGATTGTTGATTAGAGATTAAGGATGTGTATACTAAAAACATGAATTTAATAGGTAGTGTTAGTCTATGTGAAGATTCGCTAGGTTATATTACCTGTTGGGTTATTTCATGCTATCTCGAGAGAAAGAACATGCAAGGTTATACTGCTCAAAACTGATTATGCGCTATGTATATGAATGCACTAGTTATCAAGGGATCAGGTTTATGTAATTGCTATACTTTTTTTAGTTCACTTATTTTGAGTTGTGAGTTTACTTATTTTGAGTTCATAAACATAATATTTTCTTAAATTTAACCTAAATAAACTATTTTTTGATTCGTGCCACTATATGAAGATACACATCACAACTGTTTTATAATTGCTTTTTCAGGAAGAGGACTTGTACTAAATCAACATTCCTTTGAAATTCACAGCTTCTGTTGGAACAAGAATACATGGTTTGGCATGTTGGTTTGGTGTTCTTCTATTTAATGGCAGGTAATATATTTATGCTTATAAATAATGGACGGGTTTTTATTTATGGAATGGTGTGGGCCATTTTGATCTAGAATATTTTCTATCGAAAGAATGATAGCGATCATTTCTAATATTTAGTGTGTTAAGTATGATTAGAAAAACAATTACAACACATTAAAATTTTACTTTACACAACTTTTAACTTGTTTTTTTTTCTTTTCGTAAACACATTTGACCCGTTACTTTTATGGCTGGTGTTTTGACTCAGCCTAAGTACTTATTTATTTATTTATTTATTTATTTATTTATTTATTTTATTTTATTTTTTTAATCTCTACTAATTTTGTTCCTACATTAAATGTTTTTGACACCCGTTGCAAGGGCGGAGGTCCTTTCTACCTTTGGTAGAACCGGAAGCAGCCTCTCTACCTTAGGTAGGGGTAAGGTTGTCTACGTCTCAACCTCCCCTATACACCGTGGAAGACGGTATTGGGACCCATAACCCGTGGAAGACGGTATTAGGAGTTACTTTACTTTACTTTACTTTAATAAATGTTTTTGACCTGCAGCACTGTACAAAGGTGGCTGACAACGGCTCCTGGTGCACCTACGACTCACTGGTACCAACTACGCTATGTTTTGTCTCAACCCAGATACGTCATGCCCGGGCAAGAAATCACTGGCCATCTTCACATGATCGCCCATGGTGCTCAGAGTTACTATATTAAATTAACCATGTCAGGTTGCTTGTCAAACTTACTAATTTCATATTTCTTTCACTTTGAATGTTATCTGGTATTTGGATTTGCTTTGATATTGAGTGTGAATCTGTTTGAATGTGTATCTGGTGTCGGTCTGTATCTGATATTGAGTTATCAGAATAAGATAATCAGCTATAATAAAACACACTGCGTAAGAAAATGTTTGGATGTGCTTTTACTGCTTATAGGTGTAGTAGTTACAGTCGGTTGTTTGAGTGTTCGACAAATCCTCATTTTTTTAAGATATCGATACATAAAGCTTGTATAGATCATAGAAAGAGGCGATATGTGAGGTGTTTGTTCCTGTCCCTTTAGATTACATTTACGTAAAAGATTTGTAAATAGGTAGTTCGTCTTCCCTTTGATAATTAGTTTTGATGTAGCTAATAGTAGGGTATATTTATCTGAATACTTCATATATAAACACTCCCATTACGCTTTAATACTATATGACGTTTTTTATATGTGCTGTGTAGCTAAAATGTGGGGCTTGGTGCTAAACAAGGAGGAATACTACAAACGTCTAGCTGTAGACTAGATCTAAAAGGGCCATGTTATCGAATGTCTCAACCACAGACCTATTCATCTCGACTGAAATTCAGCAGCCCAATCAGCTGTTACAGCCGCAGGTACCCATTAGCTTCCTTCATTGAATGGATTATTGATAAAACAACGAATAATTAGCTCTTTTAGAATTCCTCTAAACTAACTGAGATTGTATCTTAGACAACGTTCACATGCTACTTTTGTAGTATTCAGTCTTTAGTGTTCTGAATAGAAATCTACTATGCTTTTTTGAAAGTAGAAACTTAAAATTTGGTTTTCGATTAATTTAAAATACACCTTGCAGCAGATTATTGTCTATTATTTTATCTACGTATTTGAAACTATCTGAAGGAATGCTATCTACATTGTCTTATAACATGCAATCGAATGAAAGTATAGTACAATGACTACAAGTAGGACCATGTTACCTAAAATGTTAAGTTTTGCCTTGTCCTTGATTTTGAAGGAGATGATACCGGTTGTGTGTCACACCCCCAAAATCGGGTCCAGCGGAAGCTTACACATCGCTGGGGTGCAACTCAATTGGTATCATAACACAAGTGTAAAGAACGGTTTTCACATCAATCATTTAGAATATATTTGAGAAGTCAAAAGTGTTAAATTTACATTATGAAAAGTGGTGCGGAAGTTGGCCCATAAGATAAGTTAAGCGGTCCCAAATGTTTTATCAGAGTCTTCTATGACCATGCCATGCCCTGCCAAAAGCCTCCAGTAGCGTGCTATAGCTTAGTTCCTGAAAATACATGCTAAAGTGTCAACACGAGGTTGGTGAGTTCATAGAGTTTGCTATAAATAAGTTGAAAAGCCTTTAGAGAAAGTTTCCACAGCATAGGCATTGTAAATCCACTCAGTTCCAAGCCCCGCCCATTCAAGACTTGCAACCTGTGTGTTTACAACCCAATGCTAACATAGTATGTCTAGGGTAGATGTCTTGCATATCAATGCATCATGAGATTACTGGGTGCCATTTCCCAAAGAATACTGGGTGTCATTTCCCAAAGATTACTGGGTGCCATTTCCCAAAGAATACTAATAGATCTTATGCTGCTCACTAGGAGACTTATGTTCGGCTACCCCAAGTGTTTGATACTTAGGTCCGCGATATGTTCTGTTCGGCTACCCCAAGTGTTTGATACTTAGGTCCGTGATCTGTTCTGTTCGGCTACCCCAAGTGTTTGATACTTAGGTCCGCGAGTTGCTTTCAAGAATAACGCAAATAAGTTTAACACAATCATGTATGTAAGTAAGCAGTTTAAGCATGTATCTCCCCCAAAAGTTCAAAACGTATAAAGTAGGGGCTATGAAACTCACCTGATATGATAGCACAATGATCACAAAGGATAGGATGCAAATGAGGCTCGGTCTCTAACTGCGACCTATTGTGAATGATATGATCTAATATAAGTAAATGAAATGCTTCCACTCATGCAATTACGTATGTTAACGATACCACTCGTTAGTTTTGAAAATAACGTTTATCGTCGAAAACTACATTTTGACGTCTCGCTAAGTTATGAACTACTTTTCGTGTAAATATGTTGAAACGGTACTCCACGATCCTTGTTTGATGTTTTATCGCCAAATAAAATAGTTTCGTCGCAAAATAACCCTTTTTACAACTTGTGAAAATATGACCAAACGGCCTCGCAAAACTAGTCGCAAAATATTGTACGTTAAGTGTTAGTAATGGAACTTGACGTTTTTGAAATCCTTGTAACATAATCTCTCAGCCGTCTCCTTTGACTTTTGATCATACGCGTCTCGATCATATAGATAATCGGTCATCAACTTGGCGACTTGTAAAAACACTAGTTTTTATACTTAGTTTATTTTGTGAAAGTGGGCTGTCAAAAAGGTACATGAATCGTGGGGCTTTAAACGTGTATATCTCGGTCGTTACAAGTCTGTTTTCAACGTTCTTTATATCCACGGAATCGTCATAGCATGAACTAGCATGTTTTCAGTAGCTCGGCTCTCCTAGATTACGTCTAACACCTCGTTTTGTCCCTTGAAGTTCGGCAAACAGCAAGCTTATTTTCAGAAAATAGTTTTTCGTCGCCTAACTTGTAAAAATCATATCTCCTTCGTTATAAGTCGGTTTTTAGTGATTCAAGCGACCACGGTTTCGTCTTTGAGTGTATTTTATAAATTTTTGGTCCAAAGTTACACCCTAGCCCCTGAGTTTCCCACGTTTTGCAAAATGGGACAGCAACTATCTAATAGTGTCTAAAAATGAATTTTCTAGTTTATAACTTGTACAAAACTTAACCAAACTACTTCAAATCAACTCCACAAGTACTCAATCCTACCATACACCTTCTCAGGGTGTCATGGGTCCTAATCATCACCAAAAATGGTGGGTTTCATGAGGATGTTAATAAAACTAGTAGATCTAGTGTTTAGAGATAGTTTAAAAGAAAAGTGGTATCATAAACATAAGTAACTTGCATTTTAAACCAACATAACTTGAAAACTCATAACCACATGGATCAAATGAAAGTATAACATGATCAAAAAGATGTTCTTGAACTTACTTGGAGATTAGATGAGTTTTGGATGAAAAAGGATCAAAACCTTGGAGTTTTTATTTCAAAACTCTAACAAGGAAGGTAAAAGGAACTAGTTTATCACTTGATCTTGGAAAAATGATGGATTGTTCTTGATGATCTTGTTGTGCCGTGGGATTGAGAGAGAAAGAGAGATGAGTTTGTGATTTTTGGGTGAAAAAGAAGCTAGTTTAGGCATTATATAGTCCAAGGGCATTTTGGTAATTTCAATGAAAGGGTATAATGGTAATTTCAATAGGTTTTTGAAATATCTAGATATTTTTGAGAAAATATCTAGATATTATAGGTTGGATATTTATCTTGACTTACGGAGTGAGTTTTGGTCCCGTTAATTGCTAACTGTAAGTCGTAAAGTCACAAAACTTAAAACCGGGTATCCTAAAATTCCTAAATTCATGAAAATGTCACGGAAGGTGGAAAACATATATTTCTCTTGTTGGTAATGTTGTTTGGACATATCGGGATGCCTAAATGATGTTTAAACCTTAAAGTAAGTCTCGGACACGGTTTCGTGATTCTTGCAGAAATTATCCGACGAGTGCCAAAATCTCGGGTTATCATTAAAATAGTTTAACTTACGAGAATATGAAATAAAAAATTTGGAATGAATAGTGCCAGTGAATAGTAAAAATGAATAGTAACTCGTGAATAGTAAATTGTCGAGGTTCGGAAAAATGGCCTGGAATTACGAGTTGTGTCATTGTGTAACTATTATAAGTGGCAATACGGGTAGGCCATCATGTTGGAAAATTTAGTGCACTTGAGGGATTAATTCACACCTGGTAATGGGTTTGGAGGTACATAGTGTACACCCATCAGGTCAATGTTTACCCTGACTCAATTTAAGTGGTTTATAGTGTAAATGATAATGCTGCTGATGCAGGTCATTCCTGCTGCTAGCATTATCATTCCTGCTGCTAGCTTCATTGCTGCTGCTAGTATTGATACTGTTGCTTGTGTATCAATCCTGCTGCTTGTGTATCGATCCTGCTGCTAGTGTATCAATTCTGCTGCTAGCTTTATTGTTTCTGCGGCTAGAACAATAATGTTGCAGCTGAACTGATGGGCAATGGAATCTGCTGCTAGCACAATTTATTGTGCTGCTAGGCAGACGATTCTGCTGCTGGTTATAACCACTGACTCCTACTATTATGGAAACTAGTATGGTATAATTAATGGGCCGTTAATTATACATAATTCCATGGGCTAGGGTTTTGAGTAAACTCTATTATAAATAGAGATCATACTTTTCTGCATGAAGAGATCGAACACAAAAAACCCTAAACACTTAATATGATTTGTTCTTGCACTGTGCCTAGAATAAGAACTTCACTTGGTCTTATCCCATAGAGATATTCGTGTAACCCAGGCATAGGGTCGAATAGTTTCTATTGGAAAGTGATTACACGATTTCAAGTGAATATCCGGTACCTTGTTTATTGATTATCTTTACCCTGATTCTGGGAACACAGTTACAGCAAACCAACTCCAAAACTAACAATCAATAGAAACTATTCATGTGATAATCAATGGCTGCTGCTATGAGGCATATGGCTGCTAACTTTTCCAAACTGGAAAAGTTTGAAGGTGTTGATTTCAGGAGATGGCAAAAGAAGATGCACTTCTTGTTGTCGAGTATGAATGTGGTGTATGTTCTGACTACAGCCATTCCTGAAGATCATGGGGATGATGCTACCATGGAGCAGATGAGGAGCAGAAGCAAATGGGAGAATGATGATTATGTCTGCAGAGGGTTAATTCTCAATGGTATGTCTGATTCTCTATTTGATATTTATCAAAACGTTGAATCTTCTCAAGAACTGTGGGATTCCTTGGAAGCCAAATATATGGCTGAGGATGCATCAAGTAAGAAGTTCCTTGTAAGTAATTTTAACAATTACAAAATGGTCGATTCCAGACCTGTCATGGAACAATACAATGAACTTCTTAGTATACTTGGTCGTTTCACACAACACAAGATGAACATGGATGAGGCTATCTCAGTCTCTTGTATCATCGATAAGCTACCTCCTTCTTGGAAAGATTTCAAGCATATGCTAAAGCATAAGAAGGAGGAGTTAACTCTGGTTGAGTTAGGCAGTCATTTACGCATTAAGGAATCACTCAAATCGCATGAAAGTGACAAGCCAAAGAGCAGCAATGCTGCTGGTCCATCAGTTGTCAATATGGTGGAGCATAACAACTCCTCCAGGTACAATGACAACAAGGGCAAACGTAAGCATCAGGATAACACCAAAACTGATCCTAACAAGAAGTCTAAAGCTACTTGTTGGAAGTGTGGTAAAACTGGACACTTCAGGAAGGATTGTAAAGGTGGGAAGATTGGCAATAAAGCCAATGGATCAGGCACAAGTGGATCTGGGAATGGTAACACCAATTCCCTGAAAGGTCAGAATATATTTAATAAGTCTTTTAAGATTTATTATGTTACATATATATCTGAATTATACTTTGTGCAGGATGATGATGTTGCGTGGTGGGTTGACTCTGGAGCAACAGTCCATGTGTGTAAAGATAGAAGCTGGTTCAAGACCTACGAGTCAATGAATGATGGTTCTATTCTTCATATGGGAAATGAGTCAACAGCCCTGGTGCATGGAAGTGGATGTGTTGATTTGAAGTTTAGTTCTGGAAAGATTGTCTCTTTGTTTAATGTTTTACATGTTCCTGAAATTAGGAAGAACTTGGTTTCTAGTAGTGTTTTGAATAATTGTGGTTACAAACAAGTTATTGAATCTAATAAATTTGTGTTATCTAAACATGGTGTGTTTATTGGTTTTGGTTATTTATGTAATCAAATGTTTAGACTTAATATTGTTCATGATGTGGTTGATTCTGCTTTTATGTCGACAGCTAGTTTATATGATTCAACCCTATGGCATGCTAGAATTGGCCATGTACACATTAAAAGGATGCAAGATATGTCTAAGGATGGGTTAATCCCAGCATTTGACATGGACACTGAAAAGTGTAAAACTTGTATGATGAACAAGATAACTAAGAAACCATTTCAAAGTGTAAAATGTGAAACTGTGATATTGGAACTAATTCATAGTGACTTATGTGATTTGCATGCTACTCCCTCTTTGGGGAATAAGAAATACTTTATGACTTTTATTGATGATGCTTCTAGGTATTGTTATGTTTATTTATTACATACTAAGGATGAGGCATTAGATAAATTTAAACTATTTAAAACAGAAGTTGAACTGCAACAAGAGTCCCTGATCAAGAGATTAAGGACTGATAGGGGAGGTGAGTACATGGATACTCTGTATTTTCAGTCTGTTGGTATAATCCATGAAATGACTGCCCCCTATACTCCTCAGCAAAATGGTATTTCTGAAAGGAAAAACCGAGTGCTGAAGGAGATGGTTAATTCCATGTTGTCCTATTCAGGACTGAGTCAAGGGTTCTGGGGTGAAGCTATGTTAACAGCTTGCTATTTATTAAATAGGGTTCCCAACAAAAGGAACAAGACAACCCCTTATGAACTCTGGACTAAAAAGAAACCCAACCTGAATTATCTCAGGGTTTGGGGTTGTAGGGCAGTTGTAAAACTCCCTGGTCCAAAGCTGAAAACTTTGGGTGAAAGAGGCATTGAATGCATCTTTGTTGGATATGCTGAGCATTCCAAGGCATATAGGTTCTATGTTATTGAACCTAATGAATCTGTTTCAATTAACTCAATAATTGAATCAAGGGATGCTATCTTTGATGAGAATAGATTCTCATCAGTCCCTAGACCAAGTCAAAGGATTCCTAATGGAACTAATGATGTTGGCGTATCAGAAATCTCTGATGAGGTTCCTGATGAGGTTGTGGTTCAACAACCTGAACCTGAGCTCAGAAGAAGCACAAGGGTTAGGATTCCAAAGTCATTTGGACCTGAGTTCCAATTATACTTAATTGAAGGAACAAGGGATGAGGTCTCTGACCAACACTCCTATTGCTTTAATGTTGAGGATGATCCCAAAACATTTGATGAAGCAATGAAGTCCCAGGATGTTGCTTTCTGAAAAGAAGCAATAAATGAGGAAATGGACTCCATCATGGGCAACAACACTTGGGTGTTGGCTGATCTACCACCTGGTTGCAAACCTTTGGGTTGTAAATGGATTTTCAAAAAGAAAATGAAGGTAGATGGAACTATTGAAAAGTTCAAGGCTAGACTAGTTATTCAGGGCTTTAAACAAAAGTCAGGGATAGACTACTTTGATACTTATGCTCCTGTGGCTCGTATCAGTACCATAAGATTGTTGTTTGCTTTGGCATCAATTCACAATCTGATTATTCATCAGATGGATGTGAAGACAGCTTTCTTGAATGGTGAATTGGATGAGGAAGTTTATATGAACCAACCTCAAGGCTTCATCATGCCTGGCAATGAAAACAAGGTGTGCAAACTGATTAAGTCCTTATATGGACTAAAACAGGCACCTAAGCAATGGCATCAAAAATTTGATGAAGTGATTTTGTCTAGTGGTTATTCACTTAACCAATCTGACAAATGTGTATATAGCAAATTTGATGAATCTGGTAAAGGAGTCATCATTTGTCTATATGTTGATGACATGTTGATCTTTGGCACTGACCAAAATCAAGTTGACCTCACAAAGGAATTTTTGTCATCAAGGTTCTCCATAAAGGATATGGGGGAGGCTGATGTTATCCTTAGTATAAGGATTAAACATGAAAGTAACAAAATTTCTATCTCTCAATCTCATTACATTGAGAAGGTGTTGAGGAAATTTAATTACTTTGATTGTACTCCAGTGAGTACTCCTATGGATACAAGTGAGAAGCTCTTGCCTAATACTGGTAAGGCTGTATCTCAACTTGAGTATTCTAGGGTAATTGGCTGCTTAATGTATACCATGACTTGTACAAGGCCTGATATTGCATTTGCTGTGGGTAAACTGAGCAGGTATACTAGTAATCCTAGTGCTCATCGTTGGCAAGCAATTCAGAGGGTACTGAATTATTTGAAGAGAACTATAGACTATAGTCTCTCATATACTGGTTATCCTTCAGTATTAGAAGGATACACTGATGCAAGTTGGATCAGTAACACTGAAGACAATTCGTCTACTAGTGGCTGGGTATTCCTATTTGGTGGAGGTGCAATTTCTTGGGCATCCAAGAAGCAAACTTGCATCACCAGTTCTACTATGGAGTCTAAATTTGTGGCTTTAGCAGCTGCTGGTAAAGAGGCTGAATGGTTGAAAAACTTGCTTCTTGAGATTCCATTGTGGCCTAAACCTATAGCACCCATTTCTATCCGTTGTGATAGTGCTGCTACATTGGCAAAGGCTTATAGCCAGATGTACAATGGGAAGTCTAGACACTTAGGTGTCAGGCATAGCATGATTCGTGAGCTTATCATGAATGGGGTGGTATCTATAGAGTTTGTTAGATCTCAACATAACTTAGTTGATCACTTGACGAAGGGTTTGGCTAGAGACTTGGTTTTAAAGTCTGCAAAAGGGATGGGTTTAAGTCCAACTTAGTCACTGAATGCTAAGACACCCAACTCCCTCCTGAGGAAACTTTGGAGCTGAGTTCAATGTGGCAAGCTGAACATTTAGTTGACTGGAGCACATGTTTTATTTACATCCCAAGGTTGTGCTCAGAACCTGCTGAAAGGAGGATGAAGTCTTTACTTCTCAATGGTGGATTTCTTTGAAAAAGTGCTTAGCAGGAGCATGAATAAAGAGGAACCACCTATGTAAATGTTGAAGTTTTGCCGCTTCAGGAAGCTTTGGACTTTTAGCTTTTACAACATTTATGAATTGGATATGGACACATGGCTTGTATAGTGTCAGGAGTATTTAAGTGTTTGAAAATGTATGTGTATTTTATCTTCAGGTATTCAAATGGGTTGAAGGGTTCAATTCTTAGAACACCCTGATTCTCGAATATTTGAACGTGTAATGTACTAAGATGAGAATTCAATCTTCAAGATATTTTCATTTATGCATATGTTTTGTTTTGTGTTTAATTTTCATGCAAAGGAAGTGAACTAAATTTGGGGAGGATTGTTGGAAAATTTAGTGCACTTGAGGGATTAATTCACACCTGGTAATGGGTTTGGAGGTACGGAGTGTACACCCATCAGGTCAATGTTTACCCTGACTCAATTTAAGTGGTTTATAGTGTAAATGATAATGCTGCTGATGCAGATCATTCCTGCTGCTAGCATTATCATTCCTGCTGCTAGCTTCATTGCTGCTGCTAGTATTGATATTGCTGCTTGTGTATCAATCCTGCTGCTTGTGTATCGATCCTGCTGCTTGTGTATCGATCCTGCTGCTAGTGTATCAATTCTGCTGCTAGCTTTATTGTTTCTGCTGCTAGAACAATAATGCTGCTGCTGAACTGATGGGCAATGGAATCTGCTACTAGCACAATTTATTGTGCTGCTAGGCAGACGATTCTGCTGCTGGTTATAACCACTAACTCCTACTATTATGGAAACTATTATGGTATAATTAATGGGCCGTTAATTATACATAATTCCATGGGTTAGGGTTTTGAGTAAACTCTATTATAAATAGAGATCATACTTTTCTGCATGAAGAGATCGAACACAAAAAACCCTAAACACTTAATATGATTTGTTCTTGCTCTGTGCCTAGAATAAGAACTTCACTTGGTCTTATCCCATAGAGATATTCGTGTAACCCAGGCATAGGGTCGAATAGTTTCTATTGGAAAGTGATACCACGATTTCAAGTGAATATCCGGTACCTTGTTTATTGATTATCTTTACCCTGATTCTGGGAACACAGTTACAGCAAACCAACTCCATAACTAACACATCATGCGTGTTTGGTAATGGGTCAAAAGGATTAAGGCCAAACGGACAGCTTTTTGGTACATTTCAAAATGAGTCGGGTTTGTTTGGGCTGACCTGGAACACTTTAGTACAAAGTTTTGAATATGCAATATGGATTAATAACATACTTCGAGCAACTTTTGTGCTGTTTTATTATTAGTTTATCTTGTTGATTTTACTCTTTTGATTCAGTAGAGACAAAACCTCCCCCGATTTGATCATTCCCTTGCACGAGTAAATGAGTCAGTTGCCTACCCTACCTATATAAATAATAAACACTTGTTTGGTAGTTTGACTGCTTTTGTTCAAATTAGAGGATTTACAACTTTCCTCTCTGGGTGAAGACGGGTCGACTTTCATTCAACAACCGCTAAATGATTCCGGAGTCCAAATTCATTGACCTTTCAGTGACGAAATGCATTTGATATACACCAACGGTCTAAGCTTTCTGGAAACATGATCCATCATGTAACATTATACTAGGCACCAAGAAATGTCAGACGGGTTCTTTAAAGACTGCCCTTTACTCTCATGTATCATTTCAATGCCTGTAAATTAGGTTGTCATGGTTGACCGACTTATTGCTCTTAGAGTGGTTACATTAATATGTTGGAAATGTTGACTAATAATAATTATTTTTAGCTTCAAGAGAAAGTTGACTTTCATGCCTATAAAGTCCTTCACTATGATGTCCCCTTTTAGTTGGTTTCTATCTGGGTTGTTTAGGGGGTGTTTGCCATTGCGTTATGGACCATATTATTAGATTATCACGGTTGGAAAACGTAATAATCTAGTGAAGAGTGTTTGGATGACAAAATGCCCTTTTTTTTACTCTCAAAACGTGGTTATGGAAAAGTGCCCCAAGAGCTGCAGTTCCTAAACGCAGATATGGGTCCACCATCAAATTATAAAACTGCCCTTAAACATCCCTTGAATATCAGATACATACTCTTGTTTCAAAAATATACACGTGTCCATTTTAGTCATTTCACTTGCTAAGCTATTAATTATTTTGATTTGCCAAACACTTATTTTGATTATTGTGATATCAAACAACATAATCAAATTGAAACACTATATTTCATAACCACGTTTTGTAACAGCTCATTATCTAAGGCTGCACACAATCGATCTGAAAATATCGATCGGTCATAGCAAGTGACCGATTTGGAGATCGGTCGAGTGGGATGTGGTGTTTTGGTCACATATCGGTCACCGGAGGTAGAAACCACATATCGGTCTAAATTGTGACCGACATTTTTGTGTGTGTGTGAAAAAAAAAAAAAAAAAAAAAAAAAAAAAAAAAAAAAAAAAAAAATTAAACTTTACCACTTTTACAACCTTATAAATACCAACGCCAAACACACTTCTAAACACACAATTCAAACACACACAAACACATTCAAAATCGAAATTCTAAGATCAAAACTTAACATTCAAAACTGCAAATGTCTCGCATAGATTTCTCCCAACAATTCCCCAGTCCTCCAAATGAAGTTTATCACACTCCACCAGAGGATATCTTTCCGGTGTTCCAACCGAAAAATGAACCGGTGAACACTCCACCGGTTGTCGAACAACAACCCAATGCATTTGGACTCACGGAGGATGAACTCCGACTTCTAGAGCAAGATGAGGAAGTCAGGAGACAAATAGAGGAACAAGAACTACAAGAAGAAGCTGCTCGTTTGGAGCAGGAAGCCAGGGATGAAGAACTGGTTTGACATAATGGAAGGAAAGTATTATGATGGCGAGTTTAGGTCGTCTTCGAGTGAAGACGGTTGGGTTTCAGATGATTCATTTTCTTAATTTGTAGTTTTATTTTCATGTATCGTAGTTTGTTAATCTTTAATTTATGTAATGTTTTTATTTTTAATGAATTTTAAGTTTTTTGAAGTGGGTTTGAGAAAATGGGCAAGTTTACGGGTCGGGTTATGGTGTTTTGGTGATACCATTAGCTCTTCTCTTTCTTCCATTATTATGTCTTCCACCATTGTTATACTAAGAAGTTGGTTCGAGAAAATAAGTCTCCGACTCTTTGAAGTGTGTGTAAAAGAACTAGTTAAACTTTGGTGTGGAACAGTTGGAAAATCAAACTATTAAAAGGGTAGTTCAAAAATTGTTTGTTAATTTTCATTTTTAATTTGTGTTTATTCGATGATGGATAATTAAATAGATAATCTAACATTCGTACAGTAATTTTTATCTTGTTATTAGTTTTAATGCAAGTTAAGGAGTAAAATGTTTGAATTAAAAAAAAAAAAAAAAAAAAAAAAAAAAAAAAAAAAAAAAAAACACTTGGTCATCGACTGTAGCACTTTGGTCATGTCTGGTCACTGGAGAGAGAAAGTTGACGTGGCAGCCGGTGACCCAGGTCACTTTGGTCATCGACTGTGACTAGCCTAATGATCTGTTTTCAAAACGCATAATCTGTTTTCAATAAGCAATTCCAAAAGAACAGGATCAGTTTAGGCCAATGTCGATTGTACAGTTAGGGCTGATCTAGCCAGGTTAAGACTGGTAGTGATTAGTGAACGGTTAGGAGGGATGTTGCTACTAGTCTACTAGCATCAAGGCAGGTCTTCAATAGATCTACAACTAATTCTTTGTCCTACTTAAAAGTTATATATTTTAGAGTAAATTGCAAAAATCGTCCCTAAAGTTTGGTCAAATTGCATGTTTCGTCCCTAATGTTACGAAAGTGCAAGGATCGTCCCTGTTGGGAAGGGACGATACTTGCACCAAAAGTTTTCCCAAAAAAGACGATACTTGCACCAACGTTTTCCCCACATGGACGACCCTTGCACTTTCGTAACATTAGGGACGAAACATGCAATTTGGCCAAACTTTAGGGACGATTTATGCAATTTACTCTATATTTTACTACGTAACCACAAGCTGTAAATATGTCAAAAATCTAACTAAAGCTTATTCTTAGTTTGGGACCAAAGAATCTAATTCCACAAATTGAGTACTCGTTTACGAAGCCATTGCCCCCTGAGCATTGAACAGCGTGCTGAAAGTTTATGTTTTGTTAGTATTATGTTTTCTTATGGGATTATGTATGCGGATGCCACCAAAGTATTAAACATTTTACTTTTAGGCCACCTATTTTTCAAAATTAACTTATATGCTACCAAAATATATGTTTGTTTTCATTTATACCAACCTCGTCCAAATTATTGTCATAAATTTATAGAATTTCAAGTATAAAGCCAACTTTAACCTATTAGAACAAGAAAATCAAAAATTGAAACGTACTCCCTCCGTCCCATATTAAGTGTTCACTTTCCAAATGCACAAAGTTTTAGGAAATTCCACTAACTACACTCTCCACCAATCAAATATCACTATTACCCACTAAAGTCTCTTCTCATTGGTTGAAAATATTCCCTGGACACTTAATTTGGGACATCCCAAGATTTCATTATGGACACTTAATATGGGACGGAGGTAGTAATACATTAGTTAAACAGTCACAAATCACTTTTAACTAAATAAAGCTACACTTAAATAATGGTTAAAACATATAACTTACGTTTCAATAATTATTTGTGTTGTTTAAATATATTGAATTTAACTTTAATCTTGTTGTTTCAAAGATTTGCGGGAAAAATGGCCAGATTTGGTATAAACGAAAACAAACACATAATTAGATGGCCTATACGTTAGTTTTAATTAATGGGTGGCCTAAAAGTGAAATGTTTAATACGGAGTAGTTGGGTGGCCTTTGCATACATAATCCTTTTTCTTATGAATATGCATTGTAATTTCCATGATTGTTTTTCCTGTCTTTGTGTGGCCCGATCAATGGTTACGAGTTTGATTTGTAATCAATTTGTGGCCAGTTTGAGGCATGGTATGTGAAGGCGAAAAGCAAACATCTTAGGTATTCTGAACAAAAATATTTCCATGGCTGTTGTCAGCATATATCACTGAAGAGGGAATTAAACCTTCTCCTAATTACATAAATCAAGACCTCCATATTATACAAAAACTATCCTACAATTGGTACAAGTCAATTGTATGAAATGAAAGGGATCGGCATTGATATATCACGGGTGTCTAAACTCTTACAATACCTTTGCCAACCCAAATATTAGTTGTCACATAAACATACATATATAAAGTGATTTTAAAAATAGATGAGATTAACCTTAGCTTCAAACATAATTTTTATAATTATCTGGAGTTACAAATAGACAAATTATGGGAGATGGTTCTTTTACAGTGGCCTAAACTCGAGGCCACATACAATGAGGCCAGACATAGTTCCTTCATGGCTTGTAAATCTCATATGCATATAAAGAGAGTCATCCTTGAATTCATGAGCTGAGTTAAACTTCCACACTTGAATCTCCATCCATCCATCTTCTCTTTGTTTTGGAACCCGAGTGATACCATTTATGTTCAATGGGCTTGGGGTTATAAAATAAACAAATTCAGCCTCATTGTTTTCTTTGTGGAGTACGTCTCGTACTTCTACTGGACATTGCAGCCCCACGCATTTTTCTGAAAGCTTGAATACAAGGTAACACACGTATTCTGTATCTGGTGACAACATTTGACTTTTGATTGTGCAATTGAGATGAAATACTTGTTTTGGTAAAAGCTCAATCACCTCTTGAAATCTACATGTAGGATGATGGATTAAGGACAAAGTAATAAATAGAGTAAATTGCATAAATCGTCTCTAAAAGTTAGCGAATTTGCATGTTTCGTCCCAAACATTTCGAAACTGCAAAGACCATCCCTGTGGCAAACCTTTGGGGCATATATCGTCTCTGGTTTGGGCATATACCATTCCTGTGGCAAACCTTTGGGGCATATATCGTCCTTGGTTTGGACAATACATGCCCCAAAGGTTTGCCACATGGACGTTCTTTGCAGTTTCGAAATATTTTGGATGAAACATGCAAATTCGCCAAACTTCAGGGACGATTTACGCAATTTACTCTAATATATATAGACAGGAAACTAAATCCAAGAAGTTAAACTTTTGTCAGCCATTTATTCACGAATCTTTAATTGTTAACATAAAACTACATATTTGGATGTACAATCAAAAAAAGTTTAGCGGTTAAAGGTAGGGCTGGCAATCCATGTGGGGTTCGGGTTGGTGGGTCATGATAGCCCAACCCGAACATGACCTGTTTAAATTGGGTCAGACTTGTAACTTCTTTAAATATATTTTCTGAACACGATTAATTTAATCTGCTTATCCATCTGGGTTGGCGGATTAGCGAGTTACACGGGTTGGCAAGTCGACCTGTTTATCCCACCCAACCCGAACATGACTCGAAACTTGTTTACACCCAACCCTAACCCGTTTATTTCCGTATCGGTCTCGGGTCGTGTTTCATGTATCGTCAGAAATTGCCGCCCCTAGCTAAAGGAAACTGTAAAAAATTTAGCTATAATTTAAGAAACGAACCTGGACTCGGCTAATGGTTTTGAAGTAAAAAGATCCACATTAGAGAATTTGTATAAAACTGCCTTCGCCGAAAGCACGAGAAGTTTCTTTTCGTTGACCTCGCTCAACCTGGACAACTGGTCATAGTTTCTGCATATCTTGAATATTTCTTCAATGTTAGATGGCAATTGTTGCACCTGATCCACATTGAAGTTTGATTTCAAGACTTGTTGGACTTCCTTCAGTTTTCCGATTTCTTCATGTTTCACCTGTGTGCAAGCCATGTTAAATATGCAACATAGAACATGGGTTTAGTTTAATTTTCTGGCATGCATCCGACCTCTTTGTATAATATAAACAAAAGAGTATATAATGGAAATAGGGGATATAATTTCAAACTTACTTTGTCAATTGCTCGAAATTCAATGCCTTCAACATAAACCGCACCTTCTCCACAATAGTGTAATGAAAAGCTCTCAAGTAGAAACTCAAAAACAACATCTTCATTCTGATTCAAGAATTGGTACAACTCAATCATCATCCAGTCCTTGTCTCTCCATGTTGCGAAATATGCATGTAGACTTTCGAGTCCCTTTCTATACTTTAGGTTAACACACATCGGTTTACTTGAAAATTTTCTTGGATCACTAAGTTTGAAGACTAAATAGACCCCATAAACAACATTAGGAGATAAAAATTGAGCTCTTGTCTTGATTTCGATGTTCATGTCAGAAATATCTAACATCTCCACCACTGTCCCAAACCTGCGCATATAATAAACATCCAAGTCATCAGTCATAGCCTTTCTTCCCATACACTTCTACTTTTGAATTTCGTAATTTATTGGAACAAGAGTTTAAATTCTATATTAAAAAGTATTGTATCAAACAAATCTCTTTTTAAATAAAGGGAAGAATATTATAAAAAACGCTAGCAAGATGCTAGCAAAATTTAAAATTCACGGCCACGAGAACAGAGGACCCACAACACGGGCATACCTTAACTACCTGATTAGAAGGTTTATAAAATTATAGTAAGTATTAAAATTTATTTTGTCTTGTACAACATTAGTACTCATTGTTGATATGTATGTATGCAGGACTACTTTTGTTATTAACCTGATGAGACAAGGTCCGAAGTTTAGTCATACATAAGGGTTTGGGTCTCAAGTGTAAAAGAGCTATAGATGAAGGGCTATTGCTCTGTTTGATTAGTGCGTGGGATTCAAAGGAATTCAAATATGTTTTATGTAAGTGCAGAGAGTCATTGTGATAAGTAAGTGTAATACATAGTCAAAGGGGTTCTTAAGTTGATCCGACTGGATTATAATTATATATTTAGTTATTAAAGAAGCATAAATAAAATGTACTTACGCTTAACACTTAATATTAACAAAAACATAGAGAGTTAGAGAGAATAACCTTGATTCTGGAAGAGATTTCCTTTCATGGAGACAAGTGTTTTTGTAGGAAAACATTGTCGCTGAAACCATTTCATTTCTTTCTCCATTACCATCGAATGACAACAACTGATATATAACAAAACATAAATCAGGCTCAATTTTTATGATGTGTAAATGTATGTGTGGTATTGAATTATCCCTCAAAAAAGAAAAGATATATAGAAAACTGAAAAACACCAAATAAACGTGATACAAGATGAACTGATTACCACTTTGTCTTGTTGAAGGAGGATTCCCCTAGAAAAAATGTTGTAAAGTTCCTCTTTCTTGTTGGTAGAATAGATTTCAGGGCACTTTGACATCTTGATTATTTCTTTATAGTCTTTAGGCAATTTGGGCTCCCATTTCTCATAGTCCTCCTGTATATATATTAATCAATCAATAAACACATGAATCAAAGTTAACCAATTTTGTCAAACTATAAAAACTTACCTGAAATTCCAATGATTTCTTGAGTTGTATGACCACTTCATCAGCTGTTGGTCGTCTTTCTCTCCTGTGATGTAAGCATTGAAAGGCAATCCTTGTAAAGGTAATATATGACTGTGGCGCAATTTGTTCTTTGATACCCTCGAACACTAACTTATGAAGTTTTCCTTCATAGTAGTGTTGTTTAGCCAAAAAGGGTAAATAAAGATACTCATCATCTAGCTCTTCGGATGATAGTTTCCCACACAATATGTCAAATAAAACCGCACCTAGTGAGAATATATCAGACTCTTTAGTTAAGAACCCTGTTTTCGAGTGTAGTGGGTCACGATAGCCGATTGTGCCCGTAACATTGTCGATGAAATAGTCTACATTCTCATTTTTTGGGCTTACTAAGGAAAGCCCAAAACCGGTAATTTTTGCTTTCCAGTCATCCAATAGTAGAATGTTGGTGCTGCTGATGTCCCTATGTATTACCATATCTGGACTTGAAACAGTTCCATGAAGAAACTCCAACCCAATTGCAATATCGATGCATATTTTAAGCCGCATCACCCACGTAAGACTATAATCGCTCAAGTACTTATCAAGACTACCTCTGGATGCATACTCATAAACAATAACTTTTTCATCCTCTTCATCACAGTAGCCTACAAGACCAATGACATTTAAATGTTTATACTCCATAAGGATGTCCAACTCTGCCATAAATTTAGCTGTTGCCAGCTCTGTCAAAACTTCAGCACCTCCTTGATCCGACTTCTTATTCAACAGCTTTACAGCAATGATGTTATCTCCATGAGTACTGTGAGTAGCTCCCTTGTATACATTCCCAAAATCTCCATGTCCAATGATATTGTCTTGACTGAAGCCTTCCGTGGCCAGCTTTATGTCTTCAAGTGACAGTTTGAGGTTGTCCTTGTGGTTCTCCTGAGAATTATTGGACAGTCAATCGATTTGACAAGTTAAAAACAGAATGAAACTACTTTCTATCTAGAATCGTTCGATTTTTTTGTTGCATTTTAGGTTCTCAGTCTCCAAGTTCATGTCAATGTTATGGTTGTAAATCAAGGTTGGTTGTTGCAATTTCGAAAATTAAAGGAAAAAAAAAACATATATATATGGAAGAGAAGAGTCCGGAGGTTTACCGGCGAATCAACAGCACATCATAAAGTTAAATTACTAAGTAAAATAAAGTTTTTGATAAAAAAAATAAATCGAAGAACTTAAATACAAAGAAAAAACCTAGATGGAAAGATCGTATATTGAGTAAAAGTTTGAGAAAATGTTGTTTACACAAAGTATAATGTATGAAATGTCACGTACTACTATGAAGAATATATGAGGAGATTATAAAGATATTTAGAAAATTACGCACCTGACACTTTAACGCTCTCTTGAGTTCGTTGATGACAACATCTATTGTTGGGCGTTGTGCTTGAGTTTCTGCGAGACATCGGAATGCAATTTCTGAAAATATATCCAAAGACTCTTTATCGGGTCCTTTGCTTAGAGAAAAGACATGCTCATTGGTTTCTTCCTTTATCTTGCGATCAATAATTTCCATTAGTGTTCTCTTCTCAAAATGATGTCGTGCAATGGGTGCAATTCCCCTCTCAAAATCATAGGCCAACCTCCCGGTCAAGATCTCAAACAATACTACTCCAAAAGAGTAAATGTCTGATTTCTTATTTAGCTTGCCAGACTTCTGATATTCTGGATCGAAGTACATGGGTGTACCTGCAATCGTACTGG
This sequence comes from Artemisia tridentata subsp. tridentata, assembly GCA_021014915.2. Lineage (NCBI taxonomy): Eukaryota > Viridiplantae > Streptophyta > Magnoliopsida > Asterales > Asteraceae > Artemisia > Artemisia tridentata. The sequence continues at coordinate 37,528,906 of CP139505.1, forward strand.
CATTGAAAGTACTGGCATCTTGATCTGCTGGGTGAAATTTAGAGAGCCCAAAATCGGCAATCTTTGCCTTCCAATTATCATCCAATAGAATATTATCGCTCTTAATGTCTCGGTGTATCATCTTCCGTTTGCCATGATCTGTGTTGTTGTGAATGTAATTCAAACCATGTGCAATATCAAGACATATATTCAGACGTTGCACCCAAGTAAGAGTAGTCATTTTATCACTATTTCCCAAATAGTTTTCAAGACTTCCTTTCGAAGCATGCTCATAAATCAGGATCATTGCACCATTACCTTCATAACAAAAACCAATAAGAGAGATTATATTCTCATGCTTACAACTAGTTAGAGTTTCAATTTCTGCAATGAACCCTTGTTCTCCTTTTTGATTGTTAATGCGCTTTATGGCTACTGTGCTTCGTTTTCTGGGTAAATCGCATTTATCCACCCCTTCTATAGACGAGGAATTACTGCTAACAAAATGTTCAAGATCTGCTTTGTATACTTTACCGAATCCACCTGACCCGATGCAGTATGCGTCGTCAAAATTCTTGGTAGCTTCGTTTATAAGATCCAGTCCAATCTTCATGTGTTCAAAGTTCTTCTCCTGCAACATTATGGAGTCATGCATCACCTCATTAATGCTAGTAAGGATTGGAGTGAAATAAAAGAAAAGTTCTTATAACGGATTAACATTTAGAAATATGAAAATGTTCAAAAGCAACAGTTGATTTGTTTCAAGTTAACTAGTAGGAAAATGATTTTCATCCCTAAAATCAATATCTAAATTGAAAATAAGGATTATGAGAGAGTAAATATGGCATGTTTCAAAATGATAGGGGAAGTCAGATTGGATATTAAGTCAAATAGTTCTCCATTTGTTCACAATCATTCTCGGATGACAAATTAGTTCCTCTCTTTTAATAAATTATTATTCCTCCCTCTTGAAGGTTTTATCTTTATGTTGTTGCCAGTTTCCATTCTTGAGTGCCTTTTCTAAAATTGTTTCGCCGTTTCTAAAGTCAGAAAAGAGTAGTATTTTTATTAGTGGTTATGTGAAGGGGCAAAACTATAAAAGGAGATAGATAAAGTGGGTCATAGTATGTGAAATTAGGAAAATAATAGTCATACCAACTAGAATAGTTGACTTTAGAAAACCCGCAGGTTTTGGGTATGATCTTTTATGTCCTTAAACCAAACATATTCATACTTGTTCCTTCCCCCTAGCAAAAACACTTAATCGAGACTTACCTTTATTCTTTTGTAAATGGAGACACTATTATGATTGCCTACTCAAGTATTTCATGAAAATGATTATAGTATAAGAATTAAATATTTCTATTTTGAATACATATTTTCAATTTGAAAAACAGGATACGTTTATTACATCATTACTTTTTAAGAGTTACATAATGAAAATGAACCCACTATTAAAACTTTATATAGCAAATTATTGCATACTTTCATATTCACTACATTTATTACAAAAATTTAGTTTTGTATAATATTTTTAGTTTTTATTTAATATTATAATAAAAAATTTAGTTTTGTACAAAAATTTCAATCAATCAAATATTTTTTTTTACCAATTAAGATCTTTTTCAATTGGTTAAAATGAGAAGTGAACAATTATTTTGTCAAATCCCAAAATAAAAAATTATACTATAATTTAAAAAGAGTATTATTTTTATTGGGTATGCTTTCGCTGTAGGTTCTATAAATGTATGAAACGGAATCGAGTTTGTATCTATAAATTTTATTGTTTTCTTTAGTTAGGTGGTGTTTGTTTTTCAAAAAGAGCCTCTTAAAAGCCTCTTGATCTTACTCATTCAGACGCGCTCAGACATTTGGCCCAATAAGTGCGTTTGTTTTTTTTTCTCGTTCAGATATGGTCAGTGGCTCAAACCTTTTAATCAATTAGATGTGGTATCTTAATGCCTCTTAATGTCTCATCACTCTTTACTTTTTTATGTTTTTTATATTTAGTTTTTTTTTCTTCATTTCGTGCGATATTTTTTCTCGACTTTTCTTTTAATACTTATAGTATATTAAAGACAATTACCCTTTTATTTTTGCTAAACAAATAATGTTCAAACTAATAATGATGATGATGCTCAAACACTTAAGAGTTTTTTCAAACAATAGTAATATATAACTATTTTGTGAAATTAAATTGTGTCACGTGTAATTTGGACACGAGCTTAAATTTTTTCATTAATAAATATTTTAATAGTTATTTAACAATGTTAAGTATACTATGAATTTTTATTTTTTTTTTTCTTTTTCTTTTTTTTCCCTTCTCTCGCAATCATTGTAAATTGAATGATAGTGACAATTTGTAAAATGATGAAGATGTTCAACCACATGGGAGTACAACACATCAGCAATATATGACTACTTTACAAGATTAAATTGCGACACAATGTCCTTGAATGTTTTGTTTAAGACATTTTATTCCCACATTGCTATACTATGTTGATTTAATGACTCAAATGCTCCATATAATAAGAATAAAAAGGATTTGTACTTATATCATTCAAACATTAAAAAAAAAAAAAAAAAAAAAAAAAAAAAAAAAAAAAAAAAAATCATTCGATTCAGATTTAGACATTTACGCCTCAGATTCAAATTCAGATGTGCGAATCATATATTCAAATTCAAAACTTCTTAATAAACAAACATCTATTGAGTTAGCTACGATTGGGGGAGGACAAATTTTACTTTTTTTTTTTAAAAAAAAAATCTTCTTATGCTATTAGGATGCTTTTGTTTGGAGGGTATAGGAATCAAACAATGACATTTATAGTCATTCTAAGTGTTTGGGAGGAGATTTATTGCCAAAGTATGATTCCAACAATCACAAACCAGTATGGAGGAGTGTCTTTTGTTAACCATTCCCGTGAGACCCGCATATTTTATTATTTCCACCGCAAAAATAATGGAATTGGAGCATTTGAATGAACCATACTAGATGCGATACTGATACCTAAAATTTTATACCAAACAACAATAATGGAATTGATATTCCCAATCCCGTACACCCCTCTAATCAAAATCATACCTTTAGTGATTCCGGATAACATGCCAAACGCACCCTTCGTTTAAGGGTTTATTACTTTATTTACCATAGTTTTCCTAACTTTTAGATAACAAACTATCGAGGTATGTTTGATTTAAGACTTTCGATTTAAATAATGAAATAAAAGAAAAGATAGAAGTTTGGAATGAAGGGGCTTGAATTTAAGAATATAATTCATTACTAAAATTATAGGTTTTGGAAAATCCTCATCAACAGGTAGTTTTGGTATTTAAGTTACGAAGAAAAGCATACCGAAATCACAAGCGCCATGATAACGCGCCGTCACGCACTGGAACAAAGTGGTCATCGAACATAACTTTTATCTATTTCATGCTTAAGGTCATTAGTTCAAATCTCTTAAACATAATTTTAACTTCAGACTTTTGATCGGACCAAGTTTTGCTATTCAAAAGCTAAGCCATTTTAATTATGGAGTACACAATCAAATGTTGTTGTAGGTTAGTTGGTTAACACTTCTCCATTCAAAGGTCTTAAGTTCAACCCTCACATATACCTTTCTTTGTCATTTTTTTTTTAATACTCTTTTACTATTCAATTGAATGGTTTATGACTTTATGGTTTCTAATTATTAGACAAAAATAAAATGAATAAGATGTGTGTATATTTCTATACTTTTATATGAGTTTCTTTGTTTATTTGTTGTTTCCTTTATATAAGATTCTGACAAATACTTCTTTTAAAAAGACGTACAACTACATTTTTTTACCAAAAAAAATACAGTTACTTCTTTGAAAATATTAATATTAACTTACTTATAATATTTACAAGTACATCTTGAGAAATATATTCTCTTTGAAAGGTTTCTATCATATTGACTTCTTTTTTCATGTTATATATTAACTGAGCATAAAACAATTATTTATAAATATGAAGCTATTAATTCATATCAATAACTTTTCAAACTAACTTAGTTTAATACAGCGAAGATCGTGCCATCATAGTTGACATTTGTTGGGATAATCAATTATTTTTGTGTACATATCGAAAATGTACGTACTACATATTTTTATTACATGCTTAGCTCAAGTTTTAAAAAATTTCAACTTTGAATCATTTATAAACCAAAATTATAAAGTTCTGCACCATAATAATATATTTTATCTGATAAAATTATTATGCAATCATGTTCCACAGCGAAGTGCGGCCACGTAACTCTCGTTCACCACATTTATCATAAAATTCTTTGTTTTATATAATACTTTTTAGTTCTATGATATTATATTATTATATATTCTAAGAAATATAAAATACAATGTTAAAAAACTATAATAATGTAAAATCAAAATCACATACACGTTTTAGTATATAACTTTTGGTATATAAGGTAATAACTTTTTGATACTTGACAAGAAACGTACTGGCATTTGTAGTGAGAATAGATAGTGGATTAGTGGTTATATATGGTATCAGACGATAATAGTTGGTAACATAGAATAACTATTGTTTATTAATTAGGATAATCGGCCTTAAATTAAAAGTTTAAGTAAATCAATTACGTACCTTCAAGCGATTGAATGATGTACGGTCAACTGGATTTTCATGTCTCCGCTGATATTCCAAAGCTTTCTCAAGTCTTTTGACAACCTGATCTATATACGGACGCTTCGCCCGTTCCTCTTGTATGCAGTAATATGCTGTTTCTGAGAAGATTTTGAATGCTTCTTGGTCCATCTGTTTTCGTAAATGCGGATTGATCATTTCTTCCAAATGAGATTTTTTCAGTTGACTTAATAACCCCTCTCCCAACTCTTCATCTGGGATAACTGCACGCCTCCCGCACAAGACTTCGAATAATACAACACCGAACGAATACACATCTGACTTGTGGGTCATACCGCCAGTCTTTTTATATTTTGGGTCCAGGTATGCATTCTTAACAATATCACGAGTAAGAAGAAGACGGTGCCTCCGAGCTACTGTATTTTTCAATGCAAGTTCAAAACCAGATAACTTGGGTTCCCATTCGTCATCAAGTAAAATTTTTGAGCTCCTGACGTTGCAATGTATGACACTGAAATCGCGTCCAGCATCATAATGGATGTAACTCAATGCATTTGCAACGCCCAGACATATCTTCAACCTTTGCATCCATGTGAGGGTCTCGTCACTTAGATATTTGTTGAGACTTCCGTTGGCTTCTTTCTTGTATACGGTAATCAGATTATTCTCATCACGAAACCCAATAACAGACACTAGATTCGTATGATTGAGACTAGAAAGCATCGACTTCTCCATCCTAAACTTTTTGCTCTCATCTTTTCGATATTCACTATTGATCCCCTGTACAACAATATCGATGAACTGTCCGAAATGCAACATACGACCTTGGTAAACATATTTAATAGTTTTTTCTCTGATGATATTATTAGGAGAAAAGTTGTTGGTTGCGGATTCTATATCTTCAAAGCTGAACTGTGAGTGAGAAAGATATCTGCGGGAAGACATTGTCTTTTTGCTAGAATTGGATTCAACGCCTGTGGATGTGGAGTGACTGGCTGATCCCTATATGTACCAAAGAAGACAACATTATGAAGTGTGCAGATTTTCAAGGTGGAACACTTCAGTGAGGTTAATCATTCATTTTTAATCAAAGAGCTAGGAAATATGGTGAGAAGCCAAGTATAAGAGGGGGGATCTTGTGTGTCATTCTGAAGAACAGTTAGATTTTGCAAATATTGTTGGCAAATGTGATTTTCGGTCAACATGGAAAATATTTTGCATGTATAACTTGAACCTCAATTTAACCATAACTGGAAAAGACGTTTATATCCTTGTCCAGTAGTACCCATTTTTTAACTGGAAGTGATATGCGAACGGAGTGTATTTATTTGTACAAAAAATATTAACTGGAAAAGACGTTTATATCCTTGTCCAGTAGTACCCATTTTTTGTTTTGTTTTCTTGTAAACCTCAAAATACCCGATATATTTTTAAGCAATCCATAAACTATGTTTTTTAAACCATTAATTAGAATAAAATATAGTTAAAAATATAACTTTGAGCATCTTTGGTGACTCCACCCTGTGCATTCTTATTATTCACAGTCAATAACAAAACTTTGAAGCTGAAAATTGCATTATAAAGTATCATCACCTAACAGTTTATAGTTTATTTCAAATTCTTTTTCTGTGTACAAATAATTTTACCCCTTTTCGCATCTTTCTTTGTCCTTTCTCTTGTTTTGACATTTTCCTCTTTTTTAAAGATTTCAGTGGCTTACAACAACAACAACAACAACAACAAAAAAAAAAAAAAAAATTGATTACCTCCTCATGACTGGATGATGTCCCTCCAACTTCGCCCACAACTGATGAGTGTTCCTTTAACATCATTGGCAACAAATACAGCAATGAGTAAATATTATAGAATAGTTATTGTGATAGAAAAATAAAGAAAAAAAAAAGCATCTTACAGCATTTTCACATTCCAATTGAAGTTCCAACGCTTTCTCAAGTCTTGTGACAATCTGATCCATATTTGGGCGTTGCGATTGTTCTTCATTCAAGCACTCATACGCTGTTTCCACGAAAATGTTCAATGATCGCGGATTTATTTGTTTCCATAGATCCGGATCAATTATACCATCGAGCATTTTCTCTCTATAGTGAAAAATTGCCACCGGAGCCAAATACTTATTATCTTGATCATCACTTACTGATTTCCTACCACACAATAGTTCAAACAATACTATCCCAAAGGAGTAGATATCTGACTTGTGGTTCACACTGCTAGTCTCTAAATATGTTGGGTCTGTATACCCCTTCGTAGACCAAACTGAATCAGTATGGAAAGCATGGTGCCTTTCAGATGCTTTTATCTTCATGGAATGCTGAAAGTCTGATAACTTGGATTCCCAATCATTATTTAATAGAACTGTGTAACTGTTGATGTTCCGGTGTATAATGCTAAAATCGCGTGGCTCATCGTAATGAATGTATCTCAATGCATGCGCTGCACCTATACATATCTCCAATCTTTTCACCCATGTCAACAACCTCGCGTCACTTAGATAGTTGGCGAGGCTTCCCATGGACTCGTGCTTGTAAATGATGGTCTCTGCACCAACTTCATTACAAAACCCAAGAATAGAAACAAGATTCTTATGCTTGAGACTAGATAGCATCGATATCTCCGTCCAAAACAGTTCTTTTTCATCATCCCATTCTTTATTAACTAACCTCCAAGCAGTGATATTAATCAACTCACCGGACCAGCCGAGCTCTCCCTTGTATAACTTATAAAACCCACTTGTGCCTGTGACATTTTCTTCAGCAAAGTAGTTGGTGGCAGATTCTATATCTTCAAGGGGGATTCTTAGGTGAGCAAGGTGGTTGGGTGCAGAGTGAATCTATTACAAAAACATGGGTTACAAAAGGATGTGAGATGACGATATTCAATTAATACACATATTAATAACAAGCGATGCATCAACAATATATATGTATAATTGGTGATCTCCACCGAACGTCCCTTTTTAATCATTATTTTTGGTTGGGGTGTATGGGTATGAATCTATGACTTTGAAAGTCATTAATGTTGTTTGGTTGGTTATGGGGCCCACCACAATGGATTGAGGAATACCCAAATGTGAAGGTTTCCTCATATCTTATGTGTGTGGGTGGTTTCATCATACCCTCCATTACCATTCCACCCTATACCAACACACATACCCATTGTGATTCATAGCAACAAACCAAACGCACCCCTACTATCGTCGGATTTTGTGGATTTTGGTGCTTAAGTTATCAATTCTTTTTTAGTGTTTGGATTAACGGGATTATTACTATTCTTAAAATTTTTAATTTAAAAGTTTTTGTTTTTAGTTATCTATGTAGAATGTCAACTATACATGTTACCCTTTTAAAAGAACAAGAAGTTATAATGGTCAAAACAAACTTACGGTCCCCTTGATTTAAACACAAGAAAAATCGTTAACTTAATAACTAAAAAACCGCAAAACGCGACATATCATGTGTCGGAACGGGTAATCAATATAATAGTCATTTAATATTATACATTAAAAAAGTTGTCAATTTTAGTTAAAATACTTTGTCGGAACGGGTAATCAAATATAATAGGTCATTTAATATAAAGGGGGAATTTCATATTTCCCCTTCAAAACTACTTTAATTTCATATATACCCAATCACATTTTTAAATATCAAATATACCCATTAAAGCACTTGAAATATCATATTTGTCCAATCCTGTTTTCTATCACTCTTAATTTTATAAATATGACCATTATGCCCTCTTATACATCAAGACACCACACCATCCTCTACATCAAAACGTTATAGTGTTAAACATATTCATCCAAATAGTGATAATAGTGACAGTAACTATATTTCAAAGCAAAATGAACATATAACATGAAAAAATAGATTACAAAACAAAATGATATGACATGTCCAATCGAAGTAATGTTGAAACAAAGACCATTTATTAAAAGTCAAATTGGTTTTTAACTGAATCACGTAGATAATGAGGATCACAATTTTTAAACTTAAAACCAACAACCCCAGTACCCCACCCCAATTGTTTGTTTGTTACTGAGGATGGATGATGAATATCAACAACAAAAAACGTCGTACAATAAACACTAACGTAGTCATGATAGAAAGCAAATCATAGTGACACTTGCTTCATAATGGCGTTCACCCATTTAATGGGTTCTATGGTTTAGAGAACAAGGGTAAAATAGTCATAAAGTTCATAATTAAAAAAATGGGTATATTTGATATTTGAAATTTGAGTTGGGTATATATGAAATTAAGATGGTTTTTAGGGGGATATATGAAATTCTTCCTAATATAAAATCGTTGAAAGTTAAGCGGTCTTTTAAATAGTCAATGAAAGTTAAGAATAAAAACGTTGCCAAAAAGGTTAAATGGTTAAATAAATAATTGACCAAGACATGAAAGTTAAGAATAAACGTTGCCAAAAAGGTTAAATGGTTAAATAAATGATTGACCAAGACTAAAGAGATTAATTATCAATTAATAATTGAACCTAAAATTTACAACCATACTATCATACAACCATACTATCGAGCAGCAGTAAAATATATGAATAAAACATGAAGTGTTAAATACAGAGTACTAATTATACCACCTATATAGTTTATCGAGTACCCATGCATAGCAGCGGAAATTTAAAGCGACAAGTAATTATAGTTGCGAAATTGCTATTAAGTGTTTCATGTGTAAAATGGATGTATATTGCTTATCGGGTCAAACTTTGAGCTTATAAGTAGTCATGAAAGAAAAATAAGTATCAATGTAATGTACAATATTGAAAGGAATAAGAAGCATGGATAGATTAACAATTTCACATTTTTCACTTTAAGAGTTTTTAAGCAAATGCGATTTTTCTTTATATATTAGGAAGACTAGACGAATACCCGCGCAAAACGACGGTGTATTTCGGCAAATAATTATACATGCGAACTTGTGGTTTGTGTGTGACCCCTAATGCAACACTTACGAGTTCAATTTGTAGTTATTGCGAGGAAAAAAAATGTATGTGTTATAAACGAAAAATGATAAAAGTTAGGATTAAGCAATATTTAAAATATTAATTTAGTGAGGGATTTTATTACCATTTTTAATAAAAGGGTATTTTGGGTAGAACAAAAATTAAGAAGTTTAAGAGATTTAGGCCTTGTTTGTTTTTTCCAAATAACCACTTATTTCCACTTTTCACTTCTTTCCTCTGCGGGCGCGCGAGAGGAAGTTGTTTGTTTTTTTTTTTTTTTTTCCAGACAAAAAGCTTCTTTCCTCTTCTAAGCTCTTCAATATTGCAGACATCTACTTTCTCTTCTTAGCTCTTCATTTCACAAACCCTATCACACGCACCTCCCATCACCAACCCACCCCAGCCGCCACCACCACCCCCACCCCATCCGCCGACCACCACCACCCATCCGCTGTCCACCATCATCCCAGCCGCCGTCGCCGCCACAAAAAAGGTAAGGGTTTTCTTTCATTCTTTTGTTTGTGGGTATGTCAAAAATGAGGTTTTGAACTTTAACCCATGATATTTGAGTACCCATTTCATCATTAAAGTTGTGGGTATGTTAGAAATTAGATCTTTGTACCTTTTTAATGTCATTTATTAAGAAATTGTTACAAGTATATGTCGTTTGAATGATATGTTTTACCATCTCAGCCGCCGGACACCACCTCAGTCCGCCAGACACCACCTCAGCCTCCATACCAGCCGTCGCAAAAGGTAAGGGTGTTTATTCATTACTTTGTTTGTGTGGTGTTGTTTTGATCTTGTGGGTATGCTTAAAAAATGGTTATTGGCTATTGGTGACATGCTTTGCTCCATGAACAGTGATCATTTGTTGGAATTTTGTGTGTAAGTAGGTTATTGTTTAGGCAAGTTTGTGTGATTTATATGCATTGTTCGATGATTGTTACTTTGTGGTTGGGAATACGGTTTTGTATGTGAGATGTAAGGTGGCTCGTGGTTAAGTAGTTGTGAAGAGTGTGTAGGTTTTGGTTTTATTCTTACGGTGATGTTCCTCCAATATGTTTGGATTGATGTTGTGTTTATAATTTGATAGGTGTTTGTGTTACTAATACACTGTTATGCGTAGTTTGTTATGTAGAGAAGTTGAATTGATTAGTTTCGAGGTTCTATGAGTAATGAATTAGGCGATGATTGTAATATTTGCGGAAAGCTAATTGATATTGCATGTTATCAGTTTCGGTAATTTTGTGATATGTGATGTGTTTGAGGATCTGTTTTTGTATGATCAGTTATAGGTTGGATTGAATTGTTTGAATCGATTTTGTTAGTTAGATGTGTGTTATATGCTTAAATTGCATCTGGTGAATACTTTTTTTCATAAATTGTTTGCTGTACCATGTTTATTGGTTTGAGATCTGGAGTCGGATGTTTGGAGAAGTTGTAGAAAAGGAGTAATTATGAGGTTTTGCTGTACCAATTGCTGTTCTTAATGTGTAGAAAAATTTGACTCATTTCCTGACATAACGATGGCACTTGTGCTATTTAGGTCATTCTAACAAAAACCTGATGTTAGTATCGTGTTCTTGAATCTGTATTTCACAACTTTCTTACAATTTCTGGCTAAGGGCCTAAGGCCCGCATAGGTTAAGTGTTGGAGTGAAGAGATAGAGGAATGGGCTTCATTTTTTGAGCTTCTTATTACCCACAGGAGTCTCGTTTTTTGGATCTTTAGACGTTAAGAGAATGGTAAATTGGTAATCACCAACTTTTTCTTAGGATATAACAAACTGTCTAGAGTGTTTTGGATATAGCAAACTGTTTTATGTGCTTATTTGGGGTAAAATAAATGCTTATATGAGATGAGATTCAGATTAGATTTCTAACGCCATAGGCATATTCAAACATTAATTATTGACGCTGCTTGTTTTTAAGAAGAAGCATAAACATAGAACAAACAATACTCTCTTATTCAAGTGATTATCAGCTTATTATGTTAGTTAAAGGCAGATAAGGAGCAATGTGTTTGGAAGGAACATGCATGTCTGCATATTTTAGAGAAGATAATCACTTTAGAATAAGCAACCAAAGACCCTCTTACTTTACTTTTGAAAGTTGTATGGGAACTGGTCACACGTTTTAAATTATCAGAAAAACAATACCAATTATACTTCAATCAGTTGCTTTAAGCAATCTCAAACTGTTTACTGATACTCTGTAATTGTTTATATTACTTTACAGTAAGCATATATCATAAGAACTTTTTTTCTCCAAAACACTCAAATATTAATCATCTTTCAGAAAAGAACGAGACAAGCATTTCAAATAAGCAGTCACAAACACGCCCTTACTAAAACAGATTATCTGCGTGGCATTTTAGTGCAGCATATAATATGTTTTGAGGGTGTTTGGGATAATTTCTCCAAACTTGTTACCTGATTATTTGTCAGCAAATAAGTTGTATTGAATTAGCATTAACATTCTTGTACAGTCAAATTGTCAATAGTATAACCAAACATCCCCTAAGTGTTGGAGTGAAGAGATAGAGGAATGGGCTTCATTTTTTGAGCTTCTTATTACCCACACGAGTCCCGTTTTTTGGATCTTTAGACGTTAAGTGATAGAGGAATGGGCTTCATTGTAATATGAGTATTTAGAATAGTTGTTTCTGTAGTGAAAGAGGTAGAGGTTGGATGTGTGTGTGCATTTTGAAGTTAGGATATTCACATTGCATTTCGAAAATGGGCTGTAGGAGGCAGTAGTGAAAGGTAACAAAACGGGCTGTAGGAGGCAGTAGTGAAAGGCCTTATGTAGGTGTAATCTTGGAATCAGTAGTGAAAGGTAACAAAACGGGCTGTAGGAGGCATTTGATGTTGCTACTCCTAAATTGATTATCCAAAACTGATTATTTGACGGAGATGAAAAGATAATAGGGGTGTTTGGGATTGCTTATTAGGCTACTTATCTGATCAGTAGGCATGGATCATTTTATGACCTGTAGGCATTATGCAGTAACCCTCTAGTTCAAGACTCGGTTAAAGTGGGTTAAAGTTGGCGCATCTACATTTGCTTTGTTTCTCTGTTGCTACAGAATAATGTATTAAACTATACCCTCAATACTTGGAAACTGATTATTAAATAATGATCTTCTTATGTGTATTTGTTATAGTTACAATGGAAGGTCCCAAGCCACGTAAAATTTGGTCCAATGAAATGATCAAAGTCTTACTAGACACGTGCATTGAAGAGATGAATACGACGGGTAGAAATGGCGTTAGCTTGTATAGGTCGTCTTGGGTTAGGTTAGGCCGGGTGCTCAAATGTAACTGTATTAGTGATGTGATATTTTGTTTCACATTAAATTTCGACTACTAATTCCGTTTATGTAGGGAGCTGTCGGTGCACTAGATGGAACTTCGATACATGCTTGTGTCCCTAAACACAAGCAACATTTATATAGAGGGAGAGGAAAGGGGGATTGCTATCAAAATGTTTTGGCAATATGCGACTTTAACATGATGTTTACTTTTCTTGTTGCCGGATGGGAAGGGGTAGCTCATGATTCCAGAATTTTATCAGAAGCAATAAGAAATCCTAATGCACCGTTTCCATTACCCCCTCCAGGTACATACATACATACATAAAATACATACATACATAGTTTGGATTTATTTTGAACTATTACTTAAATATTAATTATTATATAACATTTACAGACAAATATTATCTTTGTGATGCCGCCTATGCACACACACGAGGGTTTATGGCACCATATCGCAATGTGAGATATTGGTTAGGAGATTTTCGGCGAAGGCGTGCATTGAATAGTAAAGAAAAGTTCAACCACTCGCATGCAAAACTTAGAAACGTGATTGAACGTGCTTTTGGTGTCTTGAAAGCACGTTTTCCAATATTAAAGAAGATGGCACCCTTTCCACTTATGGTAAAACGAAATATCATGATTGCATGTTTTGCACTTCATAATTTTATTTGTAAAGAGGGTTTAGATGATGAACTCCTTTCAAGATATGAGCAATCAGATGTGCAACTTGAGAATGAAAACGTATTAATTGAAGTTGATGATGGAGTTGATGAAGAAGATCAAGTTGTTCAACCACAAGGGAATGCATCGGATCGACAATATATGGCTAATTTAAGAGATCAAATCGCGCAACAATTAATGCAAGTGATTTAACTTGGGTCCTAATTTGATACATGTTTGTAGTATTTTTATAATTTATGTGCTTTGCAATTTTTATGTTTTGAACCATTATGTATTGGTATATTTTGAACCATATGTATTGTCTTTAATACTCCGTCTTTTAAGCGATATTGGTATATTTTGAACCATTATGTATTGTCTTTAATACTCCGTATTTTAAGTGATTGCTTGTTTTGCACTCAATAGCACAAAAAACTAGTGAAAAAGAAAAAGGAAATGAAAAAAGAAAAAGAAAAAAAAAGTACTTTAATAGCACAAAAAATACTAGTGAAAAAAAAAAAAAAAAAAAAAAAAAAAAAAAAAAAAAGAAAAAAAAAAGTACTGCAATAGCGCAAAAAACAAATGGTCAGATGAAGAGGTAAAAGCTCTCAAAAAACAATCGACACCTCAGAGTTTTTATTCATACTTTATAAGTAGTTAAAATATGTCTTTGTTTTATCAAAAGTGATTTAATATGCTAAAATCAGTTTGTTTATGTCATCTCATAATGTTTTATTTAAAATTTGGTTAAAATTAATATATATAATGAAATGGGAAAACACATTGAAAATATAAAGTTCTTACCGGCCTGTTTTCACGTGCTAGTTCACGCTATTTCCGCGAACATGTTGAATGAATGCAAGTCCATTTGTTTCCACAATTCCGGATCAATTATATTATTGAGTTTCTTCTCTCTATAATGGGTAATGGCCACCGGAGCCAAATACTTATTATAGTCGTTGGCTATTACTGATTTCCTGCCACACAGTAGTTCAAACATTACTATCCCAAAGGAGTACATATCCGACTTGTGGTTTGCACTTTTTGTCTTTTCATATGTTGGGTCTGTATACCCATCCCTACTCCATACTTTATCAGTATTGAAAGAATTGTGCCTTTCAGATGCTTTGATCTTCATGGAACATATAAAATCACCTAACTTGGGCACCCAGTCATCATTTAAATAAATCAATGTGCTGTTGATGTTGCGGTGTATTACGCTAAAATCACGTGACTCATCATAATGAATGTAGCTCAATGCTTGAGCAATACCGACAGCTATCTCCAATCTTCGCACCCACGTCAACCGCATTGGGTCACTTAGATAGCTGATAAGACTTTCTCTGGTCTCATGCTTGAAAATGATGACCTTCTCGTCATTATCATCACAAAACCCAACAAATGAAACCAGATTCTTGTGCTTGAGACTAGAAAGCATGGAAACCTCCATCCAAAACTGTTGGTCTCCATCAAACCGTTCTTTGTTTAACCTCCCAGCGTAGATATTAGTTACATAGTAATACTTTTCATATGCATCTTCTCCGCCGAGATTTTTGTCAGAAAAGTTGTTGGTGGCGGATAGTATATCTTGAAGGGGGATTTTTAGGTGAGCAAGGTCGTCGTGATTGGGTGAAGACATTATATTGTTTCTGTTTTATCAAAGGGCGTTTGGGTTACAAAAGGATTTGAAGGAAGGAAGAAAGAGGTTATTTAATTAAAACAGAGATCGAGTAGTACCAAGTCAATGGTATGTTTCGGTAACAAACAAGCTCCGATTGAGCTCAAACCTTCCAGAAACAATAAGAGGCCTTCGATCTACGTGTGGGTGAAGTTTAGAGGTTCGCCGGAAAAATTTCCGGCGACGTTTTAGTAGGAAGCTGGGAATGAGTGGAGAGTATACCTGTTCACTGAGCTCTCGTAGCTCAGCCGCATTTCTTTTCCTGCGGCAGGTTTTAGTAGGAAGCTGGGAATGAGTGGAGAGTATACCTTTGGACTTAGAAGATTGGATAGCTATTCTGGATTAGAGTTGACTAGAAGATATCATAATTTAGAAGTAGTTGTTTTTGGAAGTTCTCAATTGTAACCTTGTAGATTCAGTATTTCATTTGTAATCCTTGAGATTTTTGTATTACTGGAAATGTATGCTTTGTTTTGATCTGATGTGAATCCATTATTGTGATATCTTTACCCTTGTCGGGTCGGGGTGTTACAATTTATGGTATCAGAGATCACAGGCTGCGACTCGTAATACATTTACCCTTGACCTGTGAAGTCTGGACCACTAAGTTTCCACTGTAGGCGCTCGTAGGATAACCTTTGAGATTTTGCTTTAGGATTTCCCTATAGGAACTTAAATTATGACCAGTGAGGAATGGGTAGACTATAAGTCATTTGCTTAAGTATCTTGCTTCCGCACCACTCTGATTCGTGTCTTGCTTTTGGTTAAATCACATTTGAAAATTTGGAGCTTATGCCTTGCACCACCTTAGAGTGAAACCTAAATAAAATCTGAAGCATTGGAAATTGCGTAGTAATTGTCTGACATTATTTGATCCTTGCTTTCCGATCTCCACTCCGACCTCTGAACCTTCTGTAAATCATTCTGATGCCTCTTTGGGCAATCTGAGAATTCCCATGACGATGATACACTTGATACATTCTGTTAGTTATTCCTCGTTTTTAAAAATCATCTATGAATCTTCTGACACTATTTGATTTCTACTTAACCATCTCTGTTCCCATGAGAAGCCTTGTGGTGTTTTAACCACGAATACACGGATGTTTTCCCTCTCATTCTGAACGGTAAAATCTGCTTTGTTGATCCGTCTTTCTTTGACAGTAACCTTGATTTTATCCTTATAAGGATTGATTGATTTGATCATCTAATATTGACGACTATCCTCCTATGTCTCACCTTTGGCGTTTGAAACAATTTTGGAACCCCTGCCATGATTACAAATTGTTAAACTTTTGCTGCCACTACCTGATTCTGACCTTCATTTCTGATCTGTTGTATAAACAGTTTGATATCTCTCCGACCATCCCGAAGACCATTTAACCTTAGAGTGTTTGACACATCTTATAAATTCATGACCCATGCTGGATATAAATGTATCCACTGAAACTAGTTGTCAAACTTATATTTAACATTTTTTTTTGCTCAAACTCGTTTTTATCCGTTTTCGTCTGTTTTTATACGTTTTCGTCCTTTTTTTTACGTTCTTATACGTTTTCGTCCATTTTTGTTCGTGTTTTTACGTTTTCGTCCCTTTTTTTTACGTTTTTGTCCATTTTTTTTATGTTTTCCTCCGTTTTTATTTGTTTTTGTCCTTTTTTTTACGTTTTCCTCCGTTTTTATACGTTTTGCATTCGTTTTATTACATTTTTGTCCGTTTTTTACGTTCTCGTCTGTTTTTTACGTTTTTGCCCGTTTTTATCCGTTTTTTACGTTCTCGTCCGTTTTTTACGTTTTCGTCCGTATTTTTATGTTTTTGTCCCTTTTTTTCCGTTTTTTACGTTTTTGTCCATATTTTTACGTTTTTGTCCGTTTTTCTACGTTTATGTCCGTTTTTTACGTTTTCCTTCGTTTTTATACATTTTTGTCTGTTTTTTTAGTTTTTATACGTTTTCGGCTATTTTTAAACGTTTTCGTCTTTTTTTTTACGTTTTTGTCCGTTGTTATACATTTTCGTTCGTGTTTATACGTTTTTATCTGTTTTTTTATACAGTTTCGTTCGTTGTTATACATTTTCGAACAAAAACTAAAAAAAACAGACGAAAACGTATAAAAAGGGAGAAAACGTAAAAAAATATACAAAAACGTATAAAACGAAGGAAAACGTAAAAAAAGGACGTAAACGTAAAAAAACAGACAAAAATGTAAAAAATGGACAAAAACGTAAAAAACGAACATGAACATATAAAAAATGGTTGAAAACGTATAAAAAATGGACGAAAACGTATAAAAACGGACGAAAACGTATAAAAACGTACGAAAACGTAAAAAAACGGACAAAAACGTAAAAAAACGGACGAGAACGAAAAAAAAACGGCCAAGAACGTAAAAAACAGACCAAAAACGTAAAAACACGGACAAAAACGTAAAAAACATACAAAAATG
Source organism: Artemisia tridentata subsp. tridentata (assembly GCA_021014915.2). NCBI lineage: Eukaryota > Viridiplantae > Streptophyta > Magnoliopsida > Asterales > Asteraceae > Artemisia > Artemisia tridentata. The sequence goes on from CP139505.1 coordinate 37,546,588, forward strand.
TAAAAAAAAGGGAAGAAAACGTATGAAAATGTAAAAAAAAAAAAAAAAAAAAAAAAAAAAAAAAATGACGAAAACGTATAAAAACAGACGAAAACGGATAAAAATGAGTTTCAGCCAAAAAAAGTTAAATATAATTTATTTTGATATAATTACACCACTGGACGCTTAGTCCAGTGGTTGGGGCATTGGTTTTGGGGCAACAAGACCCGAGTTCGAGCCTATAATGCCCTTTTTAATTCATTTTAAAAAATGAGGACTAACGGTGCAGAAAATATTAATGGAAGCACTAACGGGCAAATAATATTTAAACACTTAATGGTCAAACTAACGGCCCATCCAAAATAGGGACTAAATGAGTGCAAGGTTTCAAAAATAGGTATCTCTGGTGTAATTAAAACTACCTAGGAACTAAACATGAAATCTGAGCAAACCACAGGGACCAAACGTGTAATTTTTTCTATTTCTA